>CM055870.1:23509831-24032331 GCA_029582165.1 Portulaca oleracea
AATACCACCTTGAATTTTTCTTTGAACTTTTGTGGATGATTTACAAAAGAAACTAGGTCGTGAGCTTAGTTATCCCCTAGGTAATTCAGGATTACTTTTAAAAACGCAAGAACTTATGATGTGACTTGTATGTCAGCTACTTTACTTTAGGGCTTACTAGTAAAGCTTCAACGCAGGTTAACATATGTAAGTCACTGGTAGGCTATTTGACTGAATTGAAGCCTCAAATGGTGCAATGACTACGAGAATAAAAGTTCTCCAAGTTTTAGTTCTGCTGTTTTGCTAATCATCAGATCGTGGGTATGGGCTTATGGTACCATAAACTCAATTGTCTAAAGATTCAATTACCAAGTTATGAACCTCAAAACTACTGGTGATGGACAGAGTGTAAAGTTCTTTCCAATGGGTGCTGTACGTGGAGTTGTATGACTCTGGAGAGCTTAATTGCCCAACAGCAATATCGTAGGTTGGCATTAGTGTATTGGGCCTTAAAAAGATGCACGACATGCACCCATGCGGCCATGCCTTAGGTCAAATGAACCTCATACTCTATAGAGTTGAAGCCCTTCAAAGAATTGCTGGAGTTGAGGCAGTCTTACAATCCTCATATTAACTGCCCCAGCATCGTAATAGACTTAATAGATGTAGTTACTTTGATTCCATGCGCATAAGGTTAACCCACATTCAACTAATCGCATAACATCCCTGTAACATCAAACAGTTACTGTATTTGGCTCAATCTGCTCAAATGATCTCATTTAGCAAGATTGGTGTTGTCTTTTGCAATCTAAATCTAAAGTTTACTACTAATTTGATTCCAAATTTTGTCCAACTGAAGCCAGATGTCGTTATCAACCTCATTAAATATGAAGAATTACCGGGCTTGTGCTGCTTAATTTGTTGATAAAGTATGCAGTGCTAGTTCAGGAATGAAGGGATGACCTATTCACTTGTATCACCCAATTTCACTCATGTTCTGCTGGCTCATAATTTCTCCCAATGTGTTAACTGAATTTCCTGGCCAATGTGATTTCAAAGTTTACTAATGGAACTGCTATACCTAAAGTTATTGAGTTGAGATGTGTCAAATTTATGGGTAAATAGTAGTTTGGTGAAAGTTAAGTTTTGGTAACTTTTGGTGAGTTTTGGGAAAAGTGTTATGTTTTTAATTAATTTAAATATATGTAAATTATATTTTAAAGAAACTACAAAAATTAAGGAAAAAATTTTCATCACGAAAATCAGTTTTTATTTAAATAAAGGATATTACCAAAAAAAGGAAATTCTCAGTAATGAACAGTGAAGCTGCATTTAGGGTTTTGGGTTTGGGTTGTTTGTGGTGGCCCCGGTGGGTGGGATGGAGCGGTGCCGGGGGTTTGGAGGTTGCCTGGTGGTGGAGGTTGTGTGACGGTTGTCGGACGATGGTGGGTGGCACCGGTGGTGGTGTTTTCGATAGGTCTTGGTCGGGGCTTGCCTGGTGGTGCGGTAGGGTGTTTGAGCATTTCCGGGCGGCGTTGGCGGCAGGAAAGGACCGGAGCCTGTTGTGTGGTGGTCGCGCGGTGGTAGTGGTTGCTTGGGGGTGATGGAAGACGGTTGGTTTCGCTGGTAGTGGTGGACAGGCGCATTTTCGAGCGGTGGTCTAATTATTACTTGTTCAAGCTTTAACAGGTGGTGCTTGTGGTGGGAAAGGTTTGGCAGCGGTGGTCGGGTGTTCGGCTGGTGGTGCTGGTTGCGCGGTGGTGGTCAGACGCCGGTGGGTGGCGTCTGTGGCAGAGGTTTTAATGGCTGTTGGGTGTTGGGGTTGCATTTGGGGGTTTTCAGATTTTTTAATTGTTTTTTGGTCTTTATATTTGTATAATTTTGTAATTTTCAATTTTTTAAATTTAACTTTTCATATTTTCAGAAAAAATAATCACAAAAAAGTATTAAAATTTAGTCTAATTTACTAAAGTTCAAATTTTATATTTTGGTAAAATTTTGGTAAGTTTTGGTAAATTTTAGCAAGTTTTGGTAATTTTTAGTAGATTTCGGTAAACTATTTACCCCCCCCCCCTCCAAAAATAAAAACTACCCACCAATTTGACACACCCGAAGGTTCGATTATAAATTTGCATTTTGGGAAGGTTTTGAATTTCTTACAGGGCGCAATAATTGTCTTTTCACTTGTTGAGTGTGAAACTTTAATGGATGTTTGTGTGATATTCATGTCACTTGCTCTCTCATGTTTGCAATGGGTAGGCGGAGGATTTATGATGAATACAATGATGAGGACGTGGAATTGACAAAGGATGAAATCAAGATGATTCGCCGAATATTGAAAGGGAAGACTCCACATGCTGATGTTGATCCTTATGCGGTAGCTTGCCATATCTATGAATTCTTTTTTATGGTTTTTAAATTTGTTGGCACAACAGTTATGCTATAATCCTTATCAGAGAGAATCCTATATTCAAGCATTTTTTATTTAACTATAACCTGTTTACATGCAGCCTTATGTTGATTGGTTTGATTGGGAAGATAAGATTCATCCGCTCTCAAATGCTCCAGAGCCAAAAAGCCGGTTTGTTCGATCAAAATGGGAGAGCAAAAAGGTGATCAGTTTTATGATTTGCTAGATGTAGCATAGTAATTGGGTTTATTGTGACTGGGGTTAGAAATTTACATCGAGCTTTTCTGGAAGGTTGTGGTCTGAGACTTAAACATGGGGTAGTCATATGATCCATTTATTTCTTTAGAAAGTACAAAGTGTCAGGCTTGGGGGTGAATTTTATGCCTGGGGAAGTGCAGTGCAAAAACTTTTCTTATGAATATGGTTCGTTGGTTTCTTGACTGTTTGCTTTTCTTAGTGCACACATCAAATGGAGAAATGTCGGTTGAATGGATGGACACCATCACCACACACACACATACACACAAAAAAAAGAAAAAAGAAAAAAAAAAGATGAAAGGTTCAACATTAAGATGAACACTAAGGCTGGACTGATCATAGATAGTTGGGTGGGAGAAGAGGTTTACCCACTAACTTAAGGTTGCCGGAGAAAACCATGTCTCGTTGGGTTCAGGCTGCAATTTATTAGGTGCACTCGGAGCATGTGCCCAAATACTACGATTGTTCACTCTTACTGTTATGATTGTTCACTCTTGTTATTATGGTTGTTCATTCTCAGTTCCATGCCATGCTTAATGAGACACTCATAGGTTGTGTCTTTGTAAGAAGATCGATGTACTTGATGAGTATCTTTTCTTACTAATATTAACCCTTTTATGTTGTGATTTGGTTCATAGATTGTCAAGCTAGTAAGGGCAATTCGAGAGGGAAGAATCCAGCTTGATAAACCCAAGGAAGAACCAAAGTTGTCTCTTTTATGGGGTGATGATTCTGGCTCAACTGAAAAAACCAGGGGGTTGACCTATATCCCACCTCCAAAAGCTAAACTGCCTGGTAAGTTAATTAGTTAACTGTAAGACGGCAGACTTGGCTGCTTTTAAGTTCGCTTGAATGATGCTTGTATGGCTTGGATACTTAGAACTGGATTTATTTTCACATATCGTGATTTTAGGCCATGAGGAGTCTTACAACCCTTCTGTGGAATACATACCAACACAAGAAGAGATCAATTCATATCAGTTGATGTATGAAGAGGATAGGCCGAAATTTATTCCCAGAAGGTATGCCCTCTCTCCCATCTTTCATTTTATCACTAATCAGGTTTTCCATCAATGCTGGTGGTTGAGTAAATGGCCCATTCAAAATATTGGTCGTGTAGGTATACATCTTTAAGAAGTGTACCAGCCTATGATAATGCTCTCAAAGAATGTTTTAACCGGAACTTGGATCTGTATCTTTGTCCTAGAGTGCGTAAGAAACGTGTAAGTTTTCTGCTCTTTGGTGAAGTGAAACTGGTTGTGTGAAATTTCACTGGCTTTGGTATTTGCTTGTACTTGCCATTAAAATTGTATGCCTATTGAAAAGCTTATGAAAGTTTTGCTCTTGTTTGAACATCCTCAGATTAACATTGATCCAGAATCCCTAAAGCCAAAGAAGCCGAATCTTAAAGATCTTAAGCCATATCCTGTTACTTGCTATATTGAGTACAAAGGCCACAGTGATGCTGTTTCGTCCATTTCAACCGAATTTTCTGGGCAATGGATTGCTTCTGGTGTGCATACGTTTTTTCTTTAATGCAAGCTGTGCAAAATATTATTTGGGACCTGTCCTGACAAATTTTCTTTTTTTGCTATTGCTTAATTAGGTTCAACTGATGGAACTGTACGGGTGTGGGAGGTTGCAACTGGTAGGTGTATCCGTGTTTGGGAGATTGGTGTTGCTATCAGACAAGTTGCATGGAATCCTGTACCACAGCTCCCGATCCTGGCAGTCTCTGTGTAGGCCTTACTGCACTGTCTGATTGATTTTTTTTGGCCCCTCCAAACGGACAGCATGTGAAAATGATTTTTCTTTTGTAGGGCCCATAATGTACTAATCCTGGACACTGGATTGGGGAATGATGAAGAGCAGCATAAGATTAAAGAACTCTTGCACATTGATAATGCTACCCTGTCAGAGCAATCTGGTGAGTCATCATAAATCCATATTGTTTTATTACTGAAAACTGTTTACTTCCAATAGCACAACTCTGGGTTCTAGTAGCAGTGCTACTTCTACTAGTTATTGCTGCGGCCACCGCCACTACTACTATATAATGATCTTTCTTATTTATTTACCCTTTTTTAATTTTTTTATTTTCTGTCAATGATGCACAGGTGATTCAACCATTGTAAAGTGGCTCCCTGATGATAAACATGGTGGTATAAGATTAGAACATTTTAAGGTGCTCATGCTTCTTCTGTTTTGATTTGCAAAGACAATTATTGATAACCTGCAAGCAATTATACTTGTCTGAAAGTGATTTTTAAAATCTTACTCTTTACTTTTTTTGGGGTTTTCCAGACTGTGTCGTCCATAGAATGGCATCGTAAAGGAGACTATCTTTCAGCAGTGATGCCAGCAGATATCCTTCTTTGACTGTTATTGAATTATGCTCCTGTGCTTTTCTGTTGGTTTAATTCCAATGAATGATATTGCTTTCCCTTTGTTCTGGAGTTGAGATCTGCAATGCAAGGAGCTTTTACAGTTGTGCCTCAAGCATTGAAGTTCAGTCCTGGTCCATACTTGCATTAGCTGTGTCATGATTTTTTTTTAATTTTTTTTTTGTTTTTAATCAATCCACCCGCCTTTCTTCAAGTTTGAGGGGTGATTTCTATGTGAGTTGTGTCTAGATAGAGATAGGGATGTTTATTTAATTGGAAGTAGGTGTCACTTGGTCCTCCCTTTGCAACAAACAACCTAACCCTCGGACATTGAGGTTCTGTCATTTTTGTTTCTTTTTGATGTTATTTTTCCTTTGCATATATTTTGAAAATATGGTATATCTTTTCATTTGCTTAGTTTAAATTTGTTGGTGAATAGGCTGTGATTGATTGCTGAGTTTGTATTTGCTGTTTGTCTCCTATTTCTTTTTTGTATTTTCTTGACTTTTCGTACGTGAATCTCGAGCTATCCTGGTACACCAGCTCTCGAAGAAATTTTCTCAGACGATTCCATTTAAGTTGCATGGGCTTCCAGTGTGCTCAGCTTTCCATCCATTACGGTCCTTTTTCTTCATCGCAACAAAGAAGGAGGTCCGTGTCTATAATTTGCAAAAGGATCGAAATCTGGTAAAGAAGCTCGAAACAGGACTTCGTGAAATCTCATGCATTGCAATTCACCCTGGAGGTAAATATCATACATACTCCCAGTCTGTTGGTAAATCCAGTCAGTTCAATATCGTAATAAGCATCTTTGTAGTTCTTGAGGGGGCATTGAAGTGGCGTGTAAGATTACTAATAAGATTTTTGTGCAGGTGACAATCTCATTGTCGGAAGCAAAGAAGGGAAATTGTGCTGGTTTGACATGGATCTGCGATCCACACCTTACAAATCTATGAAGTATGTCTCTAGCTCGTTACACACTATTGTTGTCAAACTGCTGAACTTTCCTGCCAATCTGTTTTGAATTGTGATCCACTTTATGATTCTGCTGATTATTGCTGTTACGACACCACCCAGTGTAAGGCTCACTTTTGTGGGATCTGTAGAGTTCCAAATGTAGGCACCCTTACCTAGGCAAGCGAGCAAACATCACTACTTGTAGAGAGACTGATTCCAAGATGACCTATGCTGTTAGTGTTATGGTATGGATGAGTATGTCAAGCCTTATGTGCATGTCTGAATGATCCCACTTGTGTGAAGAAAAGTCGTGTTTGACCTTTTGAACTTTTATTGCAATCCCTTTGATTCGGAGGATACGAGTTAGGCCACACTGTTGGATACTTGGATTTTTGATTGTTGATGCCATCGTACTAGTTTCTTTCTTTTGTGAAGACTCCCATGATCCAATTTGTGTGAAGGAAAGCTGTGGTTTAATTTTTTTAGACATTCTTTCAATTCTGGAGATGCCATTTACATTAGAGTTGGATTTTTGCTTTTCGAAGCCATCATGCTAATTTCTTTGTATGAAATGCACACCCTTTTTAAATGCACAGGTGCCATCCAAAGGACATTACAAATGTGGCATTCCATAGGTCATATCCTCTATTTGCATCTTGCTCTGAAGACAACACCGCTGCTGTTTTCCATGGCATGGTTTATTCAGATCTTAACAAAGATCCTCTCATTGTTCCGCTGCTAACACTTAAAGGGCATTCGAGCTTAAAAACAAAAGGTTAGTACATTGAGCCCTTTGCTTCTTTCATTGTTTCCAACGCAAGTTCTGGTAGTCTCTCAACACGTGCCTGTATATGACTGCCTTGATATGGATCTCTGTTATAGCCCCCAGGATCACACACAAGGAGTTTAGGGCATTCTGAGTTACTGCAGTTTTTGCTTTTTCAATGCTGTAATCAACTTTGATGATAAGCTGAATGAATCATTGCTCATTAGCTATTGTTGTAATTGCAGGAGTTCTAGATTGCAAGTTTCATCCAAGGCAACCCTGGTTGTTTACTGCTGGTGCTGATTCAGTCATTAAGCTGTATTGCCATTAGAGGGGTCATTGTGACATCATTTTTTGTTTGGTAACCTAGCAAGTGAAATGAAATCCACCGTGCTGAGACCCGGTGATCACAAGGGTCATTGCCAGGATAACGAACAGGGTATAATTCCGGTTTGTGTCCAGTAGTGAGTTCTTTTCTTGTAGAGTAGGCTGTGTTAACTGTAAAACGACTCCCAATGTACTGCTTTCGTTGGGAAGATAGTTTTATAGAATAGGGGTTGTATTGTTTTACAATATTGACTATATATGTCATAATCATATTTGAACACATTTTGACTATTGTAAACTTGCATTCATATTTATTTAAGATGTCATAATCATTAATGGAGTGTTTGGTAGGAATCCTAGAGAAATTTTTCCCGGGAAATTTTTTCCGGGAAAAATTTCCCATGGGAAGTTTCCATGGGAAAGATTTCCCTGGGAAAAATTTCCCTTAGCCTCTCTAACGGAAATTTTCCTTGGGAAAATGAAGAAAATGATGGGCTCATCGTGAAAACTTTCTTGAAGTCAGCCCGTACCCAAACATGAGGAAAATAAGTCAACTTGAGAAAATTGACCATTTCCCCGCGGTTATTGACCAATCAAACGCTAAACACAACAGTACAAGGCCCCCTGATATACCAATGTTTCGAATGTCAAATCCCATAACTTCATGTCACCAAAATCTTGGCCACCTGATTAATAAATGCACTCTTGGTTTCAACCAAACCGATTATGGATATGATTGCTATTCTGATGAGGGATCTAATGCGTGTCTTCTTGTCAATTCAGCCTATTCCCCAAACATTCGAAGCAACAATCCTCATTAGTTACAGCCTTCCTTTTCTCTACTTGTTGAGTTGTCTCATTTTTTTTTTTGTTGTTCTTGTTTGTTTGAGTTCTTCTTTATTCTTTGACTTTTCAAAATGCTTGATTGCTTTCTTCTGATTTCCCGTAAAATTTAACCCAATTGCTTTGCCACCACAATTGTCATTTTGGTCAATGTTTTCCTTCTCTTTTTCAGGCTATCATCACTTGGTCACGATAATTGTTCTTCATGTAATTTCCTATGTCCTCCACCAGTTTATTTGTCTCCTTCCCCAAATATTCAATGTTTATCTCCTTGTATTATTAAGGCTCAAGTTCATTGTTAGCATTTTGGTTCACAATATTTTCAACATTCCCCATGAGGGTTCTAAAGAGAGGGGCTCTGCCCTCTCTCTAGAAATATCCTACTAATAAACAGAGAGAGAGAGAGTGCAAGAGAGAGATCCCCGATTCCCCCGTCCCCCTCCCCTCTTTCTTTCTTGCCCTTTCCTCTTTCCTCTCTTTCAGCCCCTCTTTGAGCCTTTTAACGGTTTCTCATCGACCTTCTCCATCTTTTTGGAGATCCAGACAACTCTTTCTCTTAAGAGGAAGGTCTTGCTTTTTTTTTTTTCTGGTTTCCTTCCGATCTTTCTCTTCTATGAATCGATTAGGGCGATCTGAGCTCTTTTGCCCAGAATCAGTGGCTATTTGAGTGGTCATGGTGACGATGGCGTGAGGTTCTGGTGGGGTCAGTTTTGGTCAAAGGAAGCGGCGAGTTAGTGTAGATTGGGTAGTTTTCTCCCGATCTTGTCTCTTCTTTTGTAGATTGATCGATCCGGGCTCCTTTTACAGTTTTGCATAGATCCGTTGGATGCTCTGGGTGGTGTTGGTGTCAGCGGTGTAAGGCGCATATTTGATCGGAACCCTATTCTTCTAGGTTGCTCTCGCTTGAGAAGGAGTCCAGCGGGGGGATAACATGGGACAACTTCGAGGAGACACGGTCATCGTCGATCGTGGCGGGTTTGCTGGAGTGAATGTCTCGCCAAATCCCTAGATTGCGGTCGGAGTGGTCCTCAGTCAGGAGTGTCTGCTTGTTCTTCCAGTTTTACAGTTGGCCTTGTGTTTGGATTTAGTCTTTTCAGCATCTCGATTTATGTACTAGCTGGGTAGTCTGTGTTCTTCTTTTAGCAGGCTTTCTAGGCCGCTTTGTTTTCTAGTGTTTGGTTTTTAGTTTTTTGTAGTTTAGTTTTTTTCACGCTTGGTTAGTTACTTGATCCTGGAGAAGAGGTTTCTAACCATAGGTTGGCCCCCCTCATCAATTTACCCTATAGAGGATGAACTTTCCTTTTTACCTGAGTTTAAAAAAAAAATAAAAAAATTTCAACATTCCCCACAAAATGGTCTTGGATATCTTTCCATCCTTGCATTCCCAATGCTTAAACTAATTACTTCTTCAATACCTCAACTTGTTCAACCAATGGTCTTACCTCCTCTATATACTCATTTTGACTTAGTTCCTCAATGATAATTCTATCATCTCTCCTAAAGATCCTTGAGCCAACAACCTTCCCTAGTCCAATATCCCCCATGACTCTTCCTCTTTCATGGTCGATCGAACAACCCTTCCAACTTCCATGGCTTCAAATGGAGTATGCTAGACTACCTTAACTTCCACCTCCTTATGCTATGTTTGGGAGAAGGGTAAAGGGGGATTTTTTTTTGGCCGGGTTGGGGAAGGGGGTTAAGGAGAGTCTTCTTTCATGCTTAACTTGGGAGGGAGTGAGAGAGGGTAAGGGAGAGTAAAGAGGAGTGAGATTTACCCCTCCTTACCCCTTTTAACTCTTGGTTTCTTTTACACCCCAATTCGGGATGTAAGGAAGAGTTTAATTAAATAGTAACATACATAAAATAGAAAATGACTATATTACCCTTAACCCTAATTGAATCATAACAAACACACATCCATCTCTCTTTCCAACTCACTCTCCCTCCCATATCTCTCTCTCTCTCTCTCTCTCTCTCTCTCTCTCACACACACACACACACACACACACACACACACAAACATCTCTCTTTTCAGAGAGAGAGTTGATAGAGAAGGTGGAGAGATAGGTAGAGAGAGAGAAGGGGTAGAGAGAGAGAGTTGATAGAGAAGGTGGAGAGAGAGAAAAAGGGTAGAGAGAGTATATAGAGAGAAAAGTGTTATGTTGTACAGAGAGAGAGAGAGAGAGAGAGAGAGAGAGAGGCGGTAGAGAGACAATGAGTATATAGCTAATGTATGAGTGTAATACCTTGTTATTGTATTACACATAATATAAAAGGGAAAATATTTCAATTATATACTTACTCTTATGAACTCTTTCAACTGAGTTCCCAAGTAAGGGTAAGTAGTTTTCCCTTACAAACACTCCCATACCCTCACCCTCCTTCACTCTTATGAACTCCCACCCTCCTTTTTAATTCTCTTCCCAAGCAGACCCTTAGAGTTGTTCAATTCAAAGGCTAGGACAGTAGTGTTGGGAATGGAGAGCTTTGTGGTAATGACAACAAGGTTCTTCATTCTTTTCTATACCCTTTGGTGTCCCACATGGGAGGAATAGTGTAGTTTCAAGTGGGTTTATATATCCAACTATTAGTGTTGTATTAAGCTAAAAGTGGATTTTATGGAGGAGGGTTTGGTTCGGGCTTACACACGCGCGTGCGCGCCGCCGCCCGTCCGCACGATCCGAGCGCGGCGCATGCCGCGAGTCATGGTCGGGTCATTTTTTTTTATCCCAGTTCCTTCCTTTTTGCGTTGATGTATTTAATTCTCAATTAATATCGCAGATTTTCCGCTCTCTCTGAATGGTTATTACATCACCATGATTCTCGCCTCTCTTTATTGTCATTTCTGTTTTTTTGTCTCTCCAATAGTCATCTTTCTTGCTATAAGATGCCTGCTTTGCTTGATTATTCATACACAACAAACATACAGTCTTCCCCTTCTCCACTCTTAACCATTTAGGGCATTTAGATTATCATACTCCAAGCCTTTGACCACGAGTGCACGTGTCTAGAGGTTGTCTGAGTTAACCTTGGGGAGCGACCGACATATTTGATTGGCACCGAGGTCGAGTCGCAATCGCTTTCAATGCAGTGGTCTGTCCATGGCTCAGACAGTGTTCTTCTCGTAGCCTTGATTCTTCCATTGTTTTTCCAACAATTTGAAAGCGATTGATATCAATGGCTGCTCCACAAAAAATCCTTCCTGAAATCTATAGAATCGAGCCTTTCGATGGAACTAACTATAAGCGATGGTATCAAAAATTGCTTCTCTGTCTAGAGCGATTGAAGATCGATTATGTTCTGTCATCTCCACATCTCGAGGAGTCAGATGCAACGACTCCAGCAAATGATCTGGAAAAGACTCCTACTGTTGTAAAAAACACCCACTGTCCCGCTCGATGGGAATGCCAACAAGAAGCTGGAAAAAGACAACAAAGTGGCTTGGAGTTATCTTCACAACAACAT
This sequence comes from Portulaca oleracea, assembly GCA_029582165.1. NCBI lineage: Eukaryota > Viridiplantae > Streptophyta > Magnoliopsida > Caryophyllales > Portulacaceae > Portulaca > Portulaca oleracea. The sequence goes on from CM055870.1 coordinate 23,521,221, forward strand.
GACAAACCCGTTGTTTGATTTGTTCGTCGTGTTCAAATCTGCCAAGGCTATTTGGGAGAAACTGGAGATCAAATACGGTGCTGATGATGCTGGAAAGAAGAAGTATGTGGTTGGCAAAGTGGTTGCAGTTCCAAATCATTGATGACCAACCCATCATGGTACAGGTTCATGTCTGTGAGAACCTGTGTGTTGAAGTGTTGAATGAAGGAATGAAGATGTGCGAGGTTTTGTAAGCAAACGTGCTGATTGACAAATTTCCACCATCATGGGCTGATTACAAGAATCATCTCAAGCACAAGAAGAAGGATTTGACCCTTCAAGAGGTGATCATTCATATGAGGACTGAGGAAGCAAACCGTCTGAAAGATAAGATGTCTTCTCTTTCTTTGAATTCTATTAAAGCTAACTTAGTTTGTAATAACCTAAGGAAAATCTATCCCTAATACATGTTAATTAGCGTAAATAATCAAGATTAAAAGATTACTCACAAAATAATTAAAGCGCGCGCTCATTTATTTTACTAACCAGTGTATGTTTTGCAGGACTTGAACAGCGCGACGATCAGCTTAAATCCTTTTTAAGTTTAACTTCTTAGAAAATTTTCTTTCCATTAATTTTCAAGATGTTTTAGTTCGATTAGGAATTCTTTTCATCAGGATCTGTATTTATATTTTTGGGATTCCTATTTTTGGGCAGTTTAAAAAATGATCAGGATGAGTGATATGGAGGTTTATATTTATTTAGGATTTCTGTTTATCTTTTACGGTTTTATAAAATATTACGAAATTATGAATTTGAGAGATATGTGTATATGAGGAAGAAATAAAATTGATAAAATTTTGGGTCAATTGGGCCAAGTGGTCGGCCACCCAAAGAAGGAAAAGGAGAGAGTTAATTATTGGGCCTTAATATTATAGTGAAAGATAGATATATATGCATTAGTGGAGGGAGTGTTAATTAGGAGGATTCAAATACAACTCCACTCTCAATCTCTCTCTTGCTCTCCCACTGGTGCCCCCTCAGCTGCCCGACCCCTCCCTTTGTCTGCCGTCGTCCGCTGCTGAGGCCGCCGGCGATCTCCAGCCACTGCTCAACCACCGGACCACCACCTCTCTCTCTCCTCCTTTTTTGTTCCTTTTAAGTGGTAAATATTTCCTTTCCTCTTCTCCTTGGGGTTTTGGATAGAATTAAGAGTGTATTCTAAGTTATTCCATTGTAATTTTAGGTCTTTTTCAGAAGTTTGTTCAAGATTTTAAGGCCTCAAGGAGAAATTCCAAAGAATACTAGAAGTTCAAGAGACTTTGGGTAAGTTGTGATGTGCTTGAGTGTTCTAGTGTTTGATTATTTGAAAGATATAGAAAAGATGAGCATGCATGTGAGTTTAGTAGAGTAATTTTTTGTGAAAGCATGCGTGGATACCAATTATTTTGTCAAACGAAACCATACTAATCTTCGAGGTGCACTACATTCCTATCTCTATGGTGCTAAGTAGTGGTTATAAGGTTGAGATCATTCTCTTAATGAATCCACTCCCGTTGTGGAGGGTGCTTGTGAGACACAATGATGGATTCACCGACTTTTAATGTGAGGATGAGCTAATTTGCTCTTAATAATTCCATAGTCACATTTGTGGTGGTCTATGTTGAGATAGACTTGATGGAATTACCTACGTAAGTGTAAGGGTTTGGCCGCCTTCTATGAGAGATTTGGGCTATCTCTCTGGAGCACTTCTGAGTCCCAAGGTGTGCACATGATCATAAAGGCGCAAGTGTTCTTTATCGCGAAGTATGTTTTTCTACAGGGTTGATACGTGTTGTAGGGGTCTCAATCAAGGCCTTTCAAGTTCAAGGTTTAGTCCACTTGTAAGATTATTGATTGTTGCCTCATAACACTAATGTGTTAATTCAAATAGAGAGATATTGACGCCCAAGTATCTGGCCTATTTTTGCCCATTTTTCATTCATTTCTTTTTTTATCTTCCTTGTTTGCCATTAGTGGGGGATTGTTGGGAATGGAGAGCTTTGTGGTAATGGCAACAAGGTTCTTCATTCTTTTCTATAGCCTTTGGTGTCCCACATAGGAGGAGGAATAGTGTAGTTTCAAGTGGATTTATATATCCCACTATTCCTCCTAGTGTTGTATTAAGTTAAAAGTGGGTTTTATGGAGGAGTGTTTGGTTTGGGCCTCCACACGCGCGTGTGCACGCCGCCGATGCCGTCCGTCCGGCCGATCTGGGTGCGGCGTGTGCCGCGGGTCGTGGTCGGGTCGTTTTTTTATTCCAATTTCTTCTTTTTTGCGTTGACTGATTTAATTCCCAATTAATATCATAGAATTTCCACTCTCTCTTAATGACTATTAAATCACCATGATTCTCGCCTCTCTTTATTGCCATTTCCATTTTTTGTCCCGCCAACAGTTATCTTTCTTGCTATAAGATGTCTGCTTTGCTTGACTGTTCATACACAACAAACATACAACCTTCCCCTTCTCCTCTCTTAACCATTCTAGGCATTTAGATTATCATACTCCAAGCCTTTGGCCACGAGTGCACGTGTCCAGAGGTTGTCTGAGTTAACCTTGGAGAGCGACCGACATTCGATTAACATCGAGGTCGAGGTGCAATCGCTTTCAAGGCAGTGGTCTGTCCACGGCTCAGATAGTATCCTTCCCGCAGCCTTGATTAATTTTCCATTGTCTTTCTAACATGTAGTTCTGATGTAACTTCATGACATCTAATCAACTTCATTACTCTCATTGTTGTTGGACGGATGTTGGAATGGTACCTTTTTATTCTTGATTACTGATGTTGGTGATGTTTGAAAGAATTCATTGAACTATTAAATGAATATTCTATATGAATAATCTTAATTGCTAAGAACAACTCTCCTTCAATATTCCTCAATTTGTCCGTTAGGACCTGAACTCTCATAGATTCAAAATGCTCCGTGGTGTTTGTTCTTTCTCCCTAACAAATCAAATTTCCTTATGTGTGAACACACTTCTTGAAATTCTCCATACACCAACCATAGGGCAGTACTCAATGTATATCAACCCACACCCTCTTTGTTTCGTTCACCTCGAATACTTGCCACTTTCTTACGTCTGAGAATCGTCGATGAAGTCCCCATGAATTCTTCAGGATTTCTTCCACATCTACTTTTTGTTGTCATAATGATGATAGATTGACTCCATGTGATAACCTAGCTTAATTAGATCTTAATCTTGACTCTTAATCCAACTTTATCAATAAAATCGCGCATTCTAAATTCAGTTATTTAAAATATGTTGTTCAAAGTGTGTTTTGCAGGACTCTAGCAGCGCCACGTCTCCGACACGACATCGACACTAATTATTTTCACAATCGAGCAGCTGATGATCCTTATTATTATTATTTTTAACCTTGTTGTTCAAAGTGTGTTTTGCAGGACTCTAGCAGCGCCACGTCTCCGACACGACATCGACACTAATTATTTTCACAATCGAGCAGCTGATGATCCTTATTATTATTATTTTTAACCTTGTTGTCTTATTATAATTTTATTCCCGGGTTCGAAATTGGGTTAATTCAAGTCCCCAAATTTCTTGACCTTTAACACTACTTTTCTGACCTTTATGTTATTGGAAATTTAGCCTGGGACCCTAATTTTAGTGTTGGGTCTAGATACAAGAGAGATAAAAAGAGGGGAGTAAGAGTTGTAGTATTATAAGTTAAAGGGTCTTTGAAAACAACCCATCTTACTCATTCACTTCAATTCCCACTATCATTCAACTCAACTATCACCTCACACCCCTTCTCTCCGCTCTGTTGCTCGCTGGACCCCAGCAGAACGCTGACCACCTAGATCGTCGCCGCCGGCAAGACGATCATCGACAGCCCATCGACTGCCCTCTCCTCTTCCACTTGTTCTTGTGCCCTTTTAGTGCTCTTCCTTTGTTTCCTCAAATTGGAGGTAAAATCCTAACTTTTATAAATTCTCTAAATCTAAAATTTGTATGTTTTCATTGCTAAATTGTTGTTTTTATTTATCAATTTAAGTTATAAGCATGATTTTAGCATGATTTATCATTAGTGTGATGATGGATAGTTAGTAAGATTGTGGAAGTGATGTGTGATTATGTGGTTTGTACTGCAAGAGCCATGGATGATGCACACATATTGAAATCTATGTGTAAAATGTTCAAACCTTGAAGTTCCTTGATGTGATTAAGGTTGACGGTTGATGGATCATAAATTAAGATAGAGTTAATTAATGGGTTTTAAGGAATTTGAGAAAAAGGCAAGTGGATTCAAGAGTAGGAAGTGAGAAATTGTGAAAATGGATTTTTCCTGTGTAGTTGGTTCCTTGGAATGGCCTTTAATGAAGAAGATGCTGCTGTTAGTTAACCTTTTTGGTACCAAAAACATATTTGAGAAATGAGTTAGAACACGAAAATTAGGAAGAATCGACAAAGAAAGTCAGAAATGGTCATTTGAAGTCAAATCTAGTTTTTGGACTCTTTGGGATCATCGAAGCATCCCGTGACCAATCTTATAGTGTAAAACATTAACTTTAAGTAATAGCGACCATCTGGGCTTTGAATCGAGACAGTTTGATGTATATAACTCAAGTTATGACGATTTAAATTTGGTCACTCGTATATATACGTTTTTGAGGATGACATATTCAGGGTCACTTTAGAGCACCAAGGTGAATTTATTAGCTCCTGAGTCATCATTGTAGCTGTAGTATGCACTACGGGATTTTGGAAATGGGGTCTTGTGTGAAATTTGGTGAACGAGTCAAGAAGTTATGGTGTCACAAAAACAGCCCGTCAAAGAGTGTTGGTAAGAAATTCCTGGTTAGCATGCCTTGTTCTACAAACATTTTGGGTGTGTCCCAGAGACTTTTTGGGTTTACACTCAACATAAGAGTTTCTTAGCAGGTGTTGCAAGCTTTCCAAATTGAGTTTACTTACATAATTTGGAGATCAGAATGAAAAGTTTTGAACTTGGGAAAATAGCTCAATGAGTGCTTTATTTGCGGAAAGCAAGAGATTTCTACAGTTAACTACAAAAACGGTTTGCGGCCTTTCTTGTGTTATTTTGGATTGTTGATCAACATATCAATTGTGGAGTATACTTGCCTCTTTCCTTAGGCTACCTACCCACCATCATTAGAGGTTAATATTTTGAGTTATGAATTTTTGTTCCAAAATGTCTTCTGAAGACTTTAAACCCCAAGTTTGTAAAGTTTGCGAGTTCTAACTTGTGTTTTTCAACCATGCCTCTCCACTAGATGGTTTTAGTGCAAACTCAGACTGGTCCAAAATGTGTAGTTGCATTTCGTTGATCACTATGTAAAAAGCTATGAATTTCACAAATATACTACCCAAGCTAAAGCTTTTCGAATACTTCTAAACTCTTCAAAAACTAGCTTAAACGTGCTTTAATGGAATTTTGTGCTCAAAGCACCTAAACATACTCTTTTTGCTAATGTATTCATGTGCGCCGTCTTGTGGTCATTGTCGCTTGTCTCTCGGGTCATCATCGTTCAAGGCACTGTTATTAGCAAGTCTCATCATTTAAGGTACACATATTGGTTGTACCTTATTTCAATGTCATGTATCTATACCATGAAACCATCCAGTGTTCTAATAATATGAACAATATGTTTTTCACTATGCTTTGTCACTAAATGTGGATCTGCTCCATCTATGCATATTAAACGTATCAATACCATATACCTGACCAGTATCAACTAGTTAATTCCATCGGTGCTTCTAATCGGTCCGGGTATGCGAATATGAAGACTTAGCCCAATGATCATAAATGGGCACCTCTGTGATAATTATAATCATGTAACAAGTTTTAATTATTTTCTCTTTTCCCTGTTTGCAAAATGAATTGAAATGCACAAAATAAATTGTATTGGTAAAATATAATTTACACTACCAGGGTATGCGTGTTGAGCTTCGAATCATTTGCGAAAATCTATTTATATGTGTTTTACATGTTGACACTAGTGATGTAAAGTCAATCATCGATAAGAAGCAAAGTTAATTGGTGACTAAGATCCCTCTCTTACTTTTGTGAAGTTCATGGTCTTGTTTGGCATTATGATATAGTGTAGAGACGACCTATTGTTTGTATGTTTTGAGGTCGTCTTTGCTAGTTGTATTTATATGTGCAACAATTTTTGAATCCTACTTGATCATAAGATGATGAGCCATTACCCCTAATTTGGTGGTTATAAGTCTAGGGTCGTTACGCTCCACTAAGGATTGTGTAACGCCCTGGAAATTCAATAATGAAAAACGTCAAAGTCAAACTAATGTTAACAGCAGAAGACTTTTTTTCTTCTTCTCCTTTTATTTGGGAGTTACTGCCGTATCCCCGAAGGAATACAAGGTAATAAAGATGACACTAACAACTAATCATTATTTACTTCAATTTACAAACGGAAGAAACTCGAATTTCAGAGACAACACATACTAAACATTTACTGACTTCAATTCTAAAAACACGAACAAAACTATATTCTCAAAACTTCTAACTTCAAGACTAACGCCCTCACTTCTAGTTCTCGTTCCCATCACAAAAGCCTTCACCTGAAAACAAAACATTACAAACATAGGGGGGGAACCTCAATAATATCTACCCCTAACAGGTAAAAACATTAGCAATTCATTTAACACATTTTAAGGGAAGGGGAAACTAATTCAAACATTTCGAAAACAATAATACCAGTCAATCTTACCGTTCCATGTTTTAGTGTGGGCGGGGCTTCCGTATTGCCCCTCGGAGTCCAAAGACTCGCAAAATATTCACATTACTTTCCAAACAAACATCTCACACAATTCTCATTCATACCACTTCCACAATCATTTTCCATTCCAGATGGCCATCACTTTCACACAACAAACCTACCAGGCGTAATCTGGTCTCTTGACAGTCTCCCTCACAGGTGTCTACCTGGTCTTGGGGAGTACTGCCCGAACCCGCATTATACTCATAACTGTTTAATTAGTCAGGTTTACATATCCAACTCTTTTCAGTAATAAATCAACATTTCAAACATCAAAACTCTTGACCAAGTTTCCAAAATCAAAACACTTCCAATACAAAACCAAAGAGCTGACCGAAAATTTTAGTAAATAAGAACAACACTCTTCACAATCACAAACAGTCCAGATTTTCATTCAAAGTCCTCTTACTGGGATGCAAGTTCAACAAAACTAAATAAAATAATTTAAGGGCATCCGAAGGGGATTAGGGCATAAACATTACCTGTGAGTCTTTTCTTCATTTTAAGAAACACACACTTGAGCTCTCTAACGAGTCATCTAACCCGAACTATTCAAAAAGCAAGGGCAATAGGCAGAGCGGTGTTTCGGCAAATAGTGGCGTCGGGAATGACGATGGCAACCAATGGTGACTGTAATGGGGGCCGGAGCAATGGACGACGCTGGGCATGCCTATCGTCGTCGGGCTCGAGCACCAACGGCGGGGTTCGCTGCCCTCTTTATATGGGGGGTGACGGCGCTGGCTGGGTGTCACGATGGTGGCGGCATGGGCGTTTTTTGGCGGTTGCGACATCTAGGCTCGAGGCAGTGGCGGTGGTGGTGAACAGAGACGCGACGGCAACCACGGAGGCAGGTTCGGCGACGGAGCAGGTGGCCAGTGGTGGTGATCGTGGCAACAGTGTTGGGCCGCATGAAGTCATACCCAACCAAAATAGAGAGAGAAAGGAGAAAAAAGAGGGGGGCAGAGTGCACGGGTGTACGCGTAGCAAGTATCAAGGTCGATCCCACAAGGACTTTGCTAACGACACACCAAATTAGCTTCCTATGTGATTGCTAAATCGGCCGGGTTTTGTATTGAGGATAACTAATTCTACTTTTAACGGCTAGAAAGTTCAAATAAATCAAATATTCACACACTTCACAAGATGAAATTAATATAAAAAGACGTTAAGGGGATAAAACCTAAGTAACTCTATGAATCAAACAAGTGGATTGAACATGTATGTCACTAATTTGGTACATTTTAGGGTCGATAATCGCATAATGTATTCCGTAGCGAGCTTTTAGCAATGAAACAGATTGCTTAGTTTAGATACCGAAATTTATACCGGTATGATTCTGACTCATCAAAAGTATGCAAGGCAGATGGGCCAAGAGAAATAAAACAGGCCGCAAACAATTATTTAAACCCACAGGGGGTTTTAAATTTTATTTGCAAGCCCATGCAGAAGCAGGCCCAGTTGCGCGCCCCGACCCAGAGAGCTCAAAAACTGCCTAGGCCTTGAGCGGAGTAGCGGACGACGCTGTTTAGCGCCACGTCACTGATGCGTGTGATGATATTCTCAAAGCCCGCCTGGGCTTTGATGATTCTGGCGCCAAAAAATAATACAATCTGCATGCATGCAATCCCATGATCATAGCACACGTGTTTGACCTCCCTTGACCACCCCAAAACCCGCCTTGGCTTTGGGCTCTGATGACGTGATTTTAGGGGTATGTCCCCCACCTTTTCCCTCCAAAACCCATACTCCTTCACCTATAAATACCCCCTCCATTCCACCTTCATTTCGCCAACAATCATCATCTAATACACTTATTCTACTCTTCCACTCTCTCAAATTCTCTTCATCACCTATCATTATTCTATCCTCCTATCACCTCCATACTATACTTTCATCATCCTTCCATCACAAAATCATCTTCCTACATCACATCCATATTATACTTCTTTTTTCCATAATCCATTTTTCATCCCCTCATAATCACACTCATCACAACCATACAACCATCCATACATCACTTTTTTTCTACAACACCCACATCATCTCATCCGGGTTTCAAAGTCGAGGGGGCCAACTCAAGGGACCAAGTCTGCCATCGCTACATCTTAAGCAAGGTTCGATTCTTTTATTTCAATTATTGTGTTTAATCATGTAATCCTTTATTTAATTCCGTGCTTGTACATATTTTGTAAAATAAAAACCGCATTGTTTTATATTGCATGATTTGAATAATAATTCCGCGAAATTAATCAATCTTCTCCCCGCTCTCTTTCTTTTCAATATTGATTTTAGTAGAGTTTGTTTTATAACAGGCGGATTTGAGAGTTCTTATAACTCTCGAATTCGTAACCTTACCCCCGAATCTAGAAATCGGGTTCGTAGACCGGAGTCTTTTCTTATTTTATGGTTTGTCGATTTCCTTAAATCGGCTGGCGACTCTTTTACGATTTATAAACTCGTTTAATTGTTTAAAATATTCGTTTTTACATAAAATAATTTTAATAAATTATTTAATTCATCTAATTTGTTAATTCAAGGTTGGACCCGAGGGAAATGGGCCAGAAATTAATAAAACCTAGGCGGGTTTAATAATTTCAACCCATCTCCTTCTGGCCCAGGGATGCAAATGGCCCAGCCCAGTGTCTGCTAAAACCTAGGTGGGTTTTAGCAGTCTCTGGTGGCCCATTTGCTCCTCTTTGGGCCTGAATTTAGCGATTGGGTCGGGATTAAATTATTGTTAAATTAATTTGTGTAATTTCGGGTAATTTAAATAATATAAAATGAGTTTGTAAATAAATAAAGTTTCATCACCCCGAAAATGAATTTCGAAAATTAAAAATATCCTTATTTAAGGATTAAGAAACCTTAGTTGGCTCCCGATCACAAATGTAGCGCATCACGTGGAAAAAGGTTCCATCCCTTTTTTCTGGGGTCCTACAGATTGGCGACTCCACTGGGGACTTAAACTTTAAAAAGAGGGTAAAACTTGAAAAAATCAAATTGATTTGAAAAGTGTAAAAGGGAGAAGTTAATTTATTTCGCGCTTTTATTATTCGTTTGGCATCCCTTGCATACCGGGCGGCTAATCGGGTCTTTTGACACGTTAGCACAAAGGCGACGGTTTAAGTTATCTAGGATTTCCCTTGAGAGCGGGAGGCCACTACTATGAGGATGAACTCTACATCTCTAAGCATTTGGTCGCTCGTCTCCCGGTGTTGCACTCCGAGAGCTTCCTTGAAGTTCTTTGAGAAATACCCCAACTACTTACCTTATGGTATGAAGAACTGGGGCGAAGCCATGCGGTAGGCTATATACCCAACCATAAAAGTCCATGAATTTAGAGCCTTGGTTTAGGGTAGCCTTTTCATGTGTATGCTATGTGCTATGTGTATCCCTCCCCTTTTCTTGTCTTTTTTGTAAAGAGTCGACTTTAGTTTTGAGGTTTTGTTCTAGTCCATATAAAATTCATTGGGTTGAGAAAATGACTATTTATTAATTAATATAATTAACTCAAAGGCATTGGTTAGCCCAAGTGGAAGGGCCCATTTATGTTTTAAAGTCGATTATATTAATCAATAAATAAAAATTGACTCACCTTTGATGATATTATATGTACGGATGGCAACGGGGCGGATCGGGGATGGGGGAGTATACCCCTGTCCCCATCCCCGCTCCCAAAACTCATCCCCATCCCCGTCCCCATCCCCGCTTCGGGGAATGATTCTTGCCCCATCCCCATCCCTATCCCCGCGGATTCCCCATCCCCAACGGGAATCCAACGGGGATTTTTTAAAAATATTCTAAATTTAAAAAAATTTTAATCGGATCCGGTTTTTAATAGAACCCGGTTTTTAACATGTTCAAAATACAACGTATTTAACTTACTTTAGTAATAATACTTAAAAATCAAACAATAATACAACAACAAGTGAGAACAAATTGGAAAATTACTACTTTGTCTTTCCCATTAATATATATATTAAAATTTGAATAAAGGTTATTTGATAATTTTCACATTTTCGGGGATGGGGATTGGGGGATGGGGATGAGGAATTCATCCCGGCGAGGAAAATGGGGACGGGGATGGGGAAAATTTTGTCCCCATCCCCGCCCCGTCCCCGCGCGGATTTTGGAAAACCGTCCCCATCCCCAATGGGGGCGGGGATTTTTTCCTAAAGCGCGGCAGGACCCCGACGGGTTTGGGGATTCCCCGCCCCATTGCCATCCTTAATTATATGGCCCTTTATGAAATTCTCTTAACAAAGGTCCAAAAAATTAATTAAAAGTCTATCAAAGTTAATGGATAGCATCTTAGACTGTGTAATAGTCACTAGGCTTGAGTAAATTAATTTATCGATTTAATTAATAAATCCGTCGCATTTATGGCCGACCCTGTTGTTAGGCCCAACCATATTGAATTTGTCAATTGAGCCCATAAATTAATTATGCTCGCTTATTGTTGACTTTATCCAGTCCTTTACAATATCCATTTTCCCCGAGTAAAAAAAAAAGGGGCGTAAAAAGGAAAAGGTAAAAAAAAAGTGGGTTTTCGGTCTTGTTGAACATTATTCTACTCCGCGTAATAGCCAATACGGTTTGAGCTGTCTGAGTTGTTGGGCCAAGCTACGGATTCTCCTTAAAACGGTCGGCCAGTGGACTGAGCCCATCCGAATTGAGAAACATTGACTAAAGTCTGTCAACTTATGACCCGCTCGCTATGTTGACTTTGTTCGGCACTTTATAGTGTTCTGTTTTTAGGTCCATATAGAGTTAGGTCATGCATTCCCAAAAAGTGGGTGAGTCCTCTGTGTCAGCATATATGCGTCAAGTTGTTCAGGATCATATAGGTCATCTAGGTCATACATACATCGGGTAGAACGTGTCGGAGTATGCCATCAGTGTCTTAACTTTGAATTTCCATGCAGGCATCATTGGTGATCGACTCCGAGCCCGTATTTGAGATCCACGAACAGGTCGTTTGATTACGAACCCTTTTTACGATCCATCTGCAACCAGTGACTGCATCATGTCTGGAGAGCAATTCCAAGATATCCTGGTCCAGAGCACCGAGGCCAACATCACGAAGCATTTGGATGACCTCTCCACCAAAATGCAAGGTCTGGTATTTGCCAATACCTTAGAAAAGGAGCAGAAGATGGGTAAAAGACTGAATGAAAAGCAACAATTAATGGACGGTATACTGCAAGCCATACTACGATCAATACCAAACTGGGGTTGAATGTTGAGGAAGACGATGAAGAAATGCAGGGATATGAGTCCGAACTTGAGATCATCAAGACATCCTCAGATTCTGGAGGAATTGGGATATCCAAGACAAAGGTCACTACCCCTGAGGCATCTAAATTCACAAAGGACCCTGCTGTTATGGCCCTCGAACAGAAATTAGAAAGCCTTACCAAAGGAATGAGCATTGTGCCGGCCTTTGCTGACAAATATCTGGAAGTGCCATTGCCTGTTCAGCTGATTCTGAAGATAGCTGATAAAGTTGAGGTACCAAACATTAGGTTCAAACCCTATGAGAACCGAGTTCATCACATCGAAGAATTCATGAGGCTAGCACCATTAAACCGGATTGATGTCGGTTTATACTCTACCGTTTTCCAATCCACTCTAGATGGCGAAGCTAAGGTGTGGTATCATACTTTACCACCTCAAACTAAGGCCGATTGGAATGAATTGTTCAAAGCCTTCATTAATCACTACAATCGCATCCAGAGGAAGCAAGCTACGGTGGATGACTTGACCACCATGAAGCAACGAGATGTCGAATCCTTTCTGGATTACTTTGAGCGATGGCACACCAAGCTGTCACTACAACATAAAGGGCCTATGCCAACAGTTGAAAATTGTTGCCTTAGGCCAAAGGCAACGGTATTTTAGCCTAAGCCAACAGGCATGGGCCGTTGCAGATACTGCCGTTGCCTTTTCCAAAGCGGCGGTATTTTAACCTAAGGCAACGGTTCTAAGAGGGCTCAATCAATGCCTAAGGCAACGGTCCATCTAAGGCAACAATCTAGTGTTGTTGCGTTAAAAGAAAAGGCAACAGTATAGTGTTGTTGCAATAATAGCAAAGGCAACAGGCCAGTGTTGTTAAATTCATAACAAAGGCAACAATCCAGTGTCATTGCATTAGTAGCGAAGGCAACAATCCAAGGCTGTTGTATTGAAGACGACAAAGGCAACGGTCCAGTAGTGTTGTATATTAAAGCGACAAAGGCAACAGTGATGTATCGTTGCAGTATAGACTAACATAGGCAACAATATTAAAAGGCAATGAACTGTTGCTTTATCCAACCAAAAGCAGCAGTACATTAGATGTATTTCATAGCAACAATCTAGTATTGTTGCATATGCTTATTTCCTATACTTATTCAATATTTATAATTGATTACCAGTAATGATATGTAATACATACGAAATAATATACATATGACAACAAACGTCCAAATGCTATTAATATCATTGCTGGATCTCATTACAAGAGTCAAAATATGAAATAGGTCATTCATATAAGACACAAAAGATAGTAATAAGAAGTATCAAGTCCAAAATAGTATATCTAATAATAAAAGTTCATCAAATTAGCTCTCCATCTTCACCTTCATCTTCACCATCACCGTCATCTTCTTCCTGGGAAAAAGAAAACAAAATACTTATATAAATTAGTTGCAAATTGTAGAAGAACACACTTAAAATTAGTAACTAGTAGGAAGTATTAAGCGACAAAAATAGGATGCTTTAAAGGTTTAGTCCTACTTTCACATATCAAATGATAGAAGGAAAGATGAAAATTACACTAGAAAAAATAGAAACACACCAAGAGAACCAAACTACAAAAGATTAGCAACCCAAGACAATAGAAGTAATTGAGAGTGTTCATGGAGCATAGAGCTCCAGAAGACAACATCCAATTCGGTACAACGAGAAACATAACAACGGGATATAATTTCATAAGAAACACCCCAAACATTTTGCCGTAAAATACCAATTGATTCCTGAATATGTACCCAGCCATAATCATACATATATGAGCAAGTGTCTATATGTACCTAACCATAATCATACACATATATTAGCTATATATTAGAGTCTTAAAATTTGAATTCACCTATAAAATTTGAAAATCATATGGAGAAAGACACTTATATGTTACTCAGGCAGATGCCTTATATGACTAAGACCTACAAAGTCGGATGCCTTAACCTAAGAAGGCATTTGATTAAATCAATATGACAGGTTAACAGCCAAACATGCCATGGATACACCCTACAGGACCATGTACACCGGAATATCAGAGTCTACTGTTCACCAATAAAGCTAAGCACCATTTGTCCTAGAAATGACAATTCCAGAGTACAGTTTATATCAATCCCACATCCATTTTTTAAAGAACTTATTGATAAGTTTGGATCTGACATTCAATTACTAGTGGAATCTCATTGTTGCAACCAAAAAAAAAAAATCAAAGATATACATGAATATTAATGTATCAATGATAACTTGAGGCAGTTTATACTATATATACTAAGATCAACTCCCATGTCCTAGCTAAAGAATTGTGATGTCTATTTAGAGAGCAGGATTCTTACTGTGTCAAAGGCGTCGCACCTAGTAGTAGAGTGAAAAATTCTTTGTTTATACTACTCATTAGTCATTACTATATCGGATATAAGCTACTGATCAATCAAGTTAATCCCAAGATACTAGTAGTCATTGGTTTTGCTAACAAAATACAATTAATTTATATGATGTTTTTGCCTCTAAACTTGTCACTAACTGAATTAGTTTAGGTAATGAAATCTGGCTACACAAACATGATAGCCCAATCACTCATGGGCTTTAGGTAATGAAATATGTTTTCATTCCAACACAACCAGGATAGTAGAGTTCATGCCAGCTTGTTCTCCTTTTATGTACCCAATGAAATATTCTAATCTCATATCATAAACCAACTAGATTAGTTTCTTTAAGGAAATTCATTCACGAAATGATTAAAATCTAGTTTAGTCTAGAGAAACAAAATGTAGTGCAGAATGAAAAAAATCCTTGTTCCCTTCAAAATTTTATGTTTGGATTTTGGAGCAAACTGTTGAGTGGTTTGTATGCTTATTTGTATGCTTGTAAAATACTTGTAAAAGCTTAGTATTTGCTTTGCATTCAAAACTGTTGAAACGATTCTTTTTTGCTCTCTTTTACTTGTTGCATTCAAAATACTTGTAAAATTAATTGCATAAGTATCCAAACATTATGAGCGGAATTGCACCTAAGACACTACTACATAGATAGATTATGTCAACAGTACCTTCCGAAGGAAAAATGGAAACAAGCTGCTTGTAGAAAGACTCACAAAGCAGTGGTAAAATTAATTGCAATTCGGATAGAACCTAACCTGGCGAGGCGAGTGTAGAACAGTTGCTTCGACAGATAATTGAAGTCTCAACAGTTGGTGGGTCTTGAATGTACTGTTTGTTCTGCTCTACGAGCTGTTTGGAAACCAATTGAGTAGCCTCAGAAGCCTTTGATTGGAATTGTTGTAGCCTTGTCGCTGCTCAAACATTACACAAACATAAATCCAAATGAGTTAGAAAATCAACAATAACTTGGGAAAACAATGGTCTATCCATAAAGATTATAATGTGAGTATCAATTGTACGATTTTTCATCGCAGAGAGACAGAGAGAGATAGAGAGACCTGAGAGGGACGACACTGGAGAAAGGCAAAACAGAAACAAGAAATTTATTAGAATAATTTAAATAGAAAAAAGACTTACATATATTTAGTAGTCTGGGTTTACACTTACTCTAAAAACAGAATAAGAATTTAAGACAATCACATACCCCAACTTACAGGCCCAGATAAAAGAACTCCCTTATACGGGTTTCTTGTGAAAGAATATAATATAGAGCCTAAACAATGGTAAAAGAATTGCTTTCCAAGAAGCTGACTCACTGTTTACACTTCCTCTAACATCAGAATAAAGCAAGAATGACAACAGATTAGTATCAAAACTTGAGAAAATTGGGCAGGCTCAAATCAAAGAAGACCAAAGTCAAAATCTCGAACAATCCCACCCAATTGATAGATCGACACTATTGTACCTGCTTTCCTTTATTAAAAGTTGTAGGTATTGCACGATTATAATAGCCAAGCATAGTAACCAAAGTCAAAATCCATTTACAAACACAAAAAAAATCGGCAATCCCAGAAATATTTCCTATTGTCTATGTCTCTCAAACTAATAAGCCCTCATTGCAAGATGATTGGCACAATTAAACCCAGAAATCCAAGATTGACTATACACACACCTAAAACTGCAATGTTTGGCACCAATTATTGAGAAGGAAGAGGGGGTGAACTGATTGTTAACGGTTGAAAACGATACCTGAAAATTGGAACGCCGACGCAGGTCTCGAAGTAAACGGTGGACTCCCTAGCGTCACAACCACCCGCAGCAACAATGGGAATCGTCGGAGATCGCAGTGATGGTGGGAATCGCCGGAGAATTCAGGGATGGTGGTGGCTGGTGTTGACAGAGTCGCGAAGGTAAGAGAGGCGGGAGTAGATGGACACTGATTAGGGTTAATGAAATGATAAAAATGAATGTGCCAAGTGCTTTTCATTTGCCGTTATCTGTGTCGATTTTAGGAGGGTCTTCAAAATTTCGTGAAATTTTGGGCGGTCTTGTGAAACTGGTAGGCGCCACAGTCTAAAATTTTTGGGCTGGATGGTGTCAATAATTCGTCGCCCAAAGGACAAAAAACCCCATAATTGTACTCCGTTCGTTCCATATTAATTGTCATAATTTTGATTTTCATGATCTTCAATGTTACTCTTTAATTGATAATTTCTTACATAATATGTTATTAATAATTGCAATATTATACTTTTATAATAATATTTTTAAATTCTGAATCTAATGGTAATAATTTTATTTAGTAACTCATTGTATATATTGAGAAATTTATGGTCAAAATTTTTGAATTTTGACTGCACAAGACGACAATTAATATGGAACGGAGGGAGTAACATTTTATTTAAGTCATATTAAAGTCCTATTATAACATATAATAATTAAACGTTGCATTAGGTTTTTATTGTAATATATAATAATTAAATGTTGCATTTGGTATTAGTTTAGGTAACATTTTTTTAAAATGTTACTATAAAGCATCTATTGTAACACTTATGAAAAATGTTACCTATATTTGTGTTAGAATAGACCACTTTTGTTGTAGTGCGAAGCATACCATGGACGAAGCCCTAGCTACCAATGAAGAAACTGAGAAACTCAGACACACGAAATTCTGATGCGTCGACTGTCAAAAATCGGCCATGAAAGGGTATTTCATCAATTTTAGGGGATGAAGGTGTGAACTTCTGATGGGAGGGATGAGAGGGATGCAATAGAAGAGATAACTGATGAGAGGGTATGTTGTGCGGCAGGGATGAGAAGGTTTACTGGAGCTTTTAGGGTTTGATGGGTGAAACTGTGAAATTTTGGGTGGTGGGAAATTTTATTAAAGGACCAAGTAGAGAGTGTTTTTAATAAGCGAAACTTAAAATATATCCAATATATGTTTTTTTTTCTATTTTCAATTATCCGGATATATTTAAAGCAACATTCTTATAACAATTGTCATAGCATTAAAAATAAGCAACCTCACTAGAAATGTTGCCTTTGTGATTTATGGCAACGATCCCATAACTATTACTACGGAATCGTAGTCGCAACGCTGATGAATCTGTTACCTTTTCATAAGCAACATTCCTATGGTTGTTGCCATAGCATTATAATAAGCAACGCCTCTAGACATGTTGCTTATGTTAGTTAAGGCAATGGTCCCTTAACTGTTACTATGAAAACTATGCAACAAATAAAGCACTGTTGCCTTAGGGTATATAAGGCAACAATTCTTATACTGTTGTAATCCGAGGCGTTGCCTTAGGCCCTTTATGTTGTAGTGTGTCTCACATCAATGAGACAATTCCTCTCCGCCTACAACTGTCTACTTTCAAGCAAGGGCTAAAAGGCACCCTATCAAAGAACTTGGGATACCACGTCATCAAAGACTTTGACTATTTGAAGGACATCTGTGTCCAACTAGAGGCGATGCATAATGATAAGACCGCTTCGCCTGGATGGAAGGGGTCTAGTTCCAATAGGAGGGCCACTAGTATGCCTAGCCATCCTCCTATGGTTATGGAAACTAACTCTATCCACCGCAAGGGGCCTTTCATACCAAAATATGAGACTTACACACCATTGGATGTCTCTTACTCATAAGCTCTTGATCGATTGGTCAAGAAGGGTTTTTTGGTCCTACTTTTGCCAAGGGAAGAGTCAGCAACAAAAGAAAAAAACTTGGATCAATTCAGCCGCTACCATCGTTGCCGAGGGCATGATACTGAGAAATGTTGGTCTCTCAAGAACAAGATAGAAGACATGATAAGGGATGGGATGCTACCCATGCCAAAAGCTGCCCAGAAGCCTAACAATCAGAGCAACCCGATGCCCGAGCATACAAAGGCTATCTTTCATGGAATTTGTAGCTTTGATCCTTCCACTTTGATTGTTGAAACGGGTCAACCTATCCCCGAAGTGTTCGGTTTTCATGAAGACCTATCCATTCATGGTATTTGGGATAGTGATGAAGAGGAGCAACATGAATACTCCAAGATGGAATGGACGGAGACGGGTGAGCCGGCATCAGATGATGTAGCATTTCTCACTCGATCAGGCCGCCATAATAACAGAAACACCACCACCCCAGTGACTGTTTCTAATCCTACGCCAATGGCTACCGACAACAATCACGTTCCGCCTGAAGATCCCCTCCTTACACAACTCAAGAAGACCAGAGCTGAAGTTACTATCTGGCAGCTGATTTGTACCTCACAAGCACATAGACAAAAGATGATGGATGCTCTTACTGCATTAACAGTATCTCCCACGACAACTCCTGAATCTTTAGTTGCTCATGTGACTACCCAGCAAGAGGCTATCACCTTTGGGATTGAAGACCTGCCTCAAGGAGGGGCATCCCACAACAAAGCACTCTATCTTACAGTGCAATGTTCCAACAAGACTATCCCTCTAGTTTTCGTCGATAATGGCTCAGCTGTGAATGTGTGCCCTTGGAGGACGGCACAGAAATTGGGAGTCCAACAACAACATTTGGCTCAAAATGGTGTACAACTAAGGGCTTACGACAATTCTCCTTGAAAGTCGGTCGGGTCGATAATATTGCACATTACTACAGGCAAAGTCACTCGGAATGTGGAGTTCGTAGTGCTAGACATTCCAGCCTCCTTCAATCTGTTACTAGGGAGGCCATGGCTTCATGAATGCAATGCTATAGCATCTACCTTACACCAAAAGGTAAAGATGTTGGTCCAAGGTCAAGTCATCACCATCTCGGGAGAATCCATCAATGATGTCTTCACTCCTAAGCAAGCAACCCTTGAGGTAGAACATAGTTCTATGGACGAAGAACTTCACAACTTTGAACTTGTGGCGACTTTAAGCCAGGATGAAGCTTCCTTCGACTTCGATCCCTACTCAAATCCCAAAGTGCATGCTACTCATGAGATAAGGACACTTCCCTGGGATGCCGTTAGGAAGAAACCCGAAAAACAAGATTCCTCCTGTGTTCAAGACATTTAAGCAGAAGGGAAGGTTTGGTTTAGGGTACAAATCGACTGAGAAGGAAGTTAGGCTTGCTAAGATAGCCATAGCTGAGCTAAAGAGGATGGACAATCCTCCTACCTTGTTCCAAGTGAAGCCCTATTCACTCACTCTGAATGGATAGTTTGTTAGGGAAGGTGATGACTTCCCTTACTATGGGTTCCCTGAACCATACTACTTGGAGAACAAGGAAGTTCAAGTTGCTGGGTTAGAAGTTTTCAATGACTATACCATTAATATGGCTATTGTTTTTATCCCCGCTCGGGACAAACAACCACCATTGGAATGTACTCATCTAGCTGGGAGTAATATATTTGGCATGTTATTCGGACAAGAAGCTGTTAAGGAAGAGTCTGAAGCTGACGCTGTTATTGCTGCATTATCCAACCCAAGCTTTGACCCAAGTATCATGATCACTGAAGAAGAAGAAGAAGTCAAGGCGGTCTCGTGGGTCGATGCTGAGAAGAATAGCTTTGTTTTATCTGTGGGAGAGTCTGTTCCTATGGACATAGAGTCTGGTCCTAAGAGTCTAGAGTCAAGTGAGTCTGGTCTTGAGTCTGCTGGCGATGTACTCATTTCTGCATTCAATAAAATGAACCTTTCTGCTTACTCTGATTCTTCTTTCCCCTCTTCCCTGAATTGTTGCGCTAATAATAATCTGGAATTTAATGAACCCTTAAAAGAATTTTCTAATGAACATGAGCATAAAATGGCGGTGTTGGACGACACCATCACCATAAATGTGGGCACGGAAGAACAAGCTCGGGAGTTGAAATTAGGTAGTTCACTCACAGCAGAAGAACGGGTGGCATTTACAGAGCTTCTCAAGGAGTTTGTGGATGTATTCACATGGTCTTATGAGGACATGCCAGGGATTGACAGGGAAATTGCGGAGCACAACATGCCTTTGCTCCCCGATGCAAAGCCAGTTCGACAAAAGGCTAGGAGGATCAAACATGAATGGACTAAGAAAATTGAAGAAGAGGTGATCAAGCAGCTTAACGCTAAGTTCATCAAAGCAGTCCAATACCCTGAATGGGCTGCTAACATTGTCCCAGTACCCAAGAAAGACGGGAAAGTGCACATGTGTATGGACTTCCGAGACCTTAACAAAGCTAGTCCGAAGGATAGTTTCCCTCTACCCCACAATGATGTATTAGCTGATAACACTTGCGGACATGAGCTTTTATCCTTTACGGACGGATATGCCGGTTACAATCAGATAAAAATGGTAGAAGAAGATATGGAGAAGACTTCCTTTACTA
Source organism: Portulaca oleracea (assembly GCA_029582165.1). Lineage (NCBI taxonomy): Eukaryota > Viridiplantae > Streptophyta > Magnoliopsida > Caryophyllales > Portulacaceae > Portulaca > Portulaca oleracea. Next base: position 23,541,978 of record CM055870.1, read on the forward strand.
CACCATGGGGAACGTACTGTTATGTCGTCATGCCTTTCGGTCTTAAAAATGCCGGAGCAACGTGCGAGAGAACTGCCAATACCCTACTTCATGACATGATGCATGTCGAAGTAGAAGTTTATGTCGATGACATGATTGTTAAGTCCAAGACAAGGGAGGGTCATATTCCTAACCTCTGCAAGTTCTTTCTGCGACTCCGCAAATACAAGATGCAGCTCAACCCAACAAAGTGCACCTTCGGTGTTACCTCTGGGAAGCTACTAGGCTATGTGGTCAGCCAACGGGGCATTGAAGTTGATCCTTCAAAGATCAAGGCTATCCAATAGTTGCAACCACCTATGACAGAAAAGGAGATAAGAGGCTTCTTGGGACGAGTCCAGTACATCAGTAGGTTCATCTCAAAGCTCACCATGACCTGTGAACCTTTGTTCAAGAAGCTAAAGAAAGGAAGCGAAGTAGAATGGGACGATCAATGTCAAGCTGCTTTTGATAAAACCAAGGAGTATCTACAACATCCTCCAGCTCTCATGCCGCCAGTACCAGATGAGCCTCTACTCCTTTACCTTACAGTGACTAGCTCAGCAATGGGGGCTATGCTAGCTCAAAAGGTAAACGGTCAAGAGAGCGCCATCTACTACTTGAGCAAGAAGTTCCTAGACTACGAAAGTCGATATGCAGACATAAAGAAGATGGCTCTCGCATTAGTTTGGGCCACCAAGAAGCTAAGGCACTACATGCTCTCACACACGGTGTATGTAATAGTTGAGAACAATCCCATCAAATTCATTATGGAGCAACCAACCATCAACAACCGCATCGCCCGATGGTTGGTCATGCTTTTTGAGTTCAATCTCCAATTCTTACCCCAGAAATCTATTATAGGGCGAGTTGTTTCGATTTTCTGGCTGCTTCACCATCACGGGAACCTCCAAGCACTCACTTGGAATTCCCAGACAAAGACGTGTTCCTGACTGATGAGGTTACTTGGGAAATATATTTTGATGAAGCTTCTAACCAAATGGGTTGCGGAGTAGGAGTCCTGTTAATATCTCCAGAAGGTACACATGTCCCTGTATCTCTAAAATTGGATTTTGATGCTACTAACAACGCGGCGGAGTATGAAGCATGCATCAAGGGTCTACAAGCTGCCTTAGCTTTAGGCATATGCCAGATAAAGGTCTTTGGAGACTCTAGCCTCATCATCAACCAGGCTAAGATTACATGGAAGGTTCGAAGTGAGTGCCTCCTGGCTTATCAGCTGAAGCTTTTAGGACTTGTTGACTAGTTTGAGCAAATTAGCTTCCAGTACCTTTCTAGGGATCACAATGAACTGGCCGATCCCCTGGCCAAATTATCTTCAATGATATCCATCCCATCAAGCACGCTCCAGCTACGAGTAATTGTAGAGCGACAGTCTGAACCCGCGTATGTCCGTGCCATGGAAACACAAGAAGAGGAGACTGAGGAATGGTTTCTCGACATATACAATTTTCTTCGGAAGGGAGAATATCTGGCTGAGTTAGATGCTCAAGGACAACGAGCGATCAGGTCTCTAGCAGCGCAATACTGCTTGATCCAAGATCGTTTGTATAAGAAGTCACCTACAGGCATCAATTTGTTGTGCATCGACGCCAAAAGTGCAAAGGAAGTTATGGCTACTGTACACGGAGGAGAGTGTGGGCCTCATATGAATGGGCGCATGCTAGCGAAGAAGATTCAAAGAGCTGGTTACTATTGGTCCACTATGGAGGCAGACTGCTTGAACTTTGTTTGAAGATGCCACAAATGTCAAGAGTATGCCAATCTGCAGCATCATCCTCCTTCATATCTAACAAAACTGAACTCTCCATGGCCATTCTCGGTATGGGGTATTGACATCATTGGAAAAATATACCCAACCGGAACAGGAGGACATGAATACATCTTGGTCGCTATTGATTACTTCACTAAGTGGGTAGAGACAGCCTCTTTTGCCAAACTCACATCCAAGCAAGTGGCCAAAATCATCCTTCAGAACATTATATGCCGATATGGAGTGCCTCATGAGATCATCAGTGATAATGGGAGTTACTTTCGAAAGGAAGTAGAAGTTTTGCTCACCAGTTACAAAATTCAGCATCATCGGTCCTCACCTTATCGACCTCAAGCCAACGGAGCTATAGAAGTGGCCAATAAGACAGTGACGGGAATCATTAAGGAGATGGTTGCTACCTACAAAGATTGGCCTGATAAGTTAGCATTTGCCTTATGGGGATACTGGACATCAATTCAAACTGCAACAGGCGCAACACCGTATTCATTGGTATATGGGATGGAAGCAGTCTTGCCGATCGAGTTAGCAATCCCGTCATTACGCATAGTGGTAGAAAGCCAAATGCCAGAAGCAGAATGGGCTAGGGCAAGGTTCGAGGAGTTAATGTTGATGGATGAAAGGCAATTAAGGGCGTTGCATAATGTTTAGGTGTACCAGAATAGGATCACCCGCGCCTTTAATAAAAAGGTGAAAAGTCCTTCACTTCAAGAAGGTGATCTAGTGCTTAAGGAAATGAGGGCACCAGTACAAGACCCAAGGGAAGAGTTTGCTCCTAATTGGAAAGGTCCTTATATGGTTAAGGAAATTTTACCGGGAGGAGCAGCTCGGCTTGCCACTATGGATGGAGAAGATGTGATTCAACCCACAAATTTGGATCAGCTCAAGCGATATTATGCTTAATTTAGCCAAGCAACTGAAAAACCAATTTTCAGACACTTGGTTAATATTCAATTTATGCTCATAAAAGGAAAAAAAATAAAGTTTGCAAGGACACAATGATTGTAAACAATACTTCTTCTTTTATTAATAATTAAAATGCAAGTACACTGCTTGTAAATAAGAAAATTCAAAAGGCGTAATTAAATAAAAGTTTATTCTAGCAAAGTAGTTCAGTTCCTTCGCTTCCATCCATCTTCTAATCTTGTTTCACCTTCTCTACGTCGCCAGTGGTCTCATGGTCAATCTCAATGTCTTTAGGCTCATTTGGGTCCGTCTCTTTGTTTTTAGGCTTATAGGCTCGCTTATGTGGTTTCCGCATCTCCACCCTCGGACCAAGCCGATCCTTTGCCGTCACCTTCGCACCAAGACGATCCTTTATCGTTGAACGAGGACCCAATCTCTCACTCATGGATGTTTGACTTCTTAGCGCCTCTCCAGCACGGCGAGACTCGACAGCCGCAATCAGCCACCCGTGATATCCAGAGTCAGCGATCTCTGATACATGTGCCTTTGACGGAGCCTTAAGGGTTGGCTTTCTCGCCCAATACTTCAACCAAGACTCTATCACCAAGCCACGAAGCTTCAATTGCTCGGAGGCTTCGCATAGCCGCTCGGGGATGGTCTGTTTGCGGCCCATCTGTCGCAATACCTGCTCCGGAAAGTAGAAAGTCATGTGTGTTAAGCCGGCAATACACACATAGGCGTTGCGATAGTCACTAGTCACATATTGAGGAACATGCCACCACTCGATCCACCACGCGATGTCACGAGGTTCCTTCAGAAAGGCCATCCATTCAGCTACCGATCAAAGGCTCGGTATATTTGCGCCTCGTTTGACAATAATTTGCAAGCGCTGAGGGGTTACGAGGATCCTCAATAAGGCCCAAATGCTCCATCAGCCATATCTGCCCAAAAGTTAGCACGGGTTACAATTGCATGCCAATTATTCCCAAACTAACGAAAAAAAACAAAAAAAAAACCTAAAACCCGCCTAGGTTATGCAGACAGTAGGCAGGTTTGAAAAATAAGAAAGAATTGGCTGAAGAAAAAAGTGCACCTGAAGAAGTAGGGGGCTCCCACGAAACTCATATTCTGGATCCGGATTATCCAAGCCCATCATAGTTTCCGCCAACATCAACGGCGCTGGATTAAAGCCTCGAGCCATGTCTTCAACTATCTGAATTAGGCCCGCCGGCCCGGTTCTTCGCCCGTCATGATAGAAAAAAAATTCTCCAAGAAGACACAATACGAGTGCTCGCACTCGTATCACAGGACCATATTCTAGTGTGTCAGGAGATTGGAAGTATTCGACAATGGTTTCCTTGTCACCGAATAGTGCGCTTCCTATGACTCGGTTCGGAAGGCATAGCAATTCCCTATACTGTTTGGTGTTGTCGGCAACAGTGGGAGGAGATGTCGGCCGTGCGAAGTGATTCGTCCCGAGAATAGACGACCACTCATCGGGTAGCGGACATAGCTCTTTCAAGGAAAAGCGGAAAACATGCATCTTCGGATCCCAAAAAGCTCCCGCCGCTCGAATAAAGTCATGGTTGACTCTCGCTTGTCGGAGACATAGCAATCTCGTTAGGCTATATCTCCCGAGCTCATTCTTCTCGTCTCTGGACAAGGTGCTCATCCAAGTAGCGAGTTTCTCAAAGGCCATGATAGGAGGGTTTTTGTGATTTTAGGAGGCTCTTTTAGATGGAAGATGCAATTGAAGATGATGAGTGATATCCATGGCAAAGGATGAGGTATTTATACACCTTTATCCATGATCAAAATGGAACAAATCGGCCAGCAAGCAGTCACATAGCCGTTGCCATCATATCCCATGATTCAAGCCTTTCTTCAACGGCTAGCGAAAAAAAAAGAGAAAAAAAAAAATTATAACCCGCCTAGGTTATAATTTCAGTAGGCCAGCACGCGCGCGCGCGCATCAATCCAGGCCTAGCCCTTCTGTCGCTTAAAACCCGCTAAGGTTTTAAGCGGTCCAGGCCCAGCTTTCAGTTCCGTGGCCCATCTGCGTGAAGGCCACTCTGGGGCGTCTCTATTTTGGTTTCAACTGGCCCATTCGTGTATTTTTGATGATCCGGTTTCTGTTATCGATCCAGTGATGTCCGGTTCTGAAAGTTTCGCTCGAGTTATCTCCGACTCTTAAGTTTTTGTTCTTTTTTTATTTTATTTTCTTTTTGGGGAAGCGGGATTAATTGGGATTAATCCCGTCATGTAGAAAATCATTCGAAATTGCATTAATAAAAGCGTCAAAGTTGTGCATACATCAAGTCTTAGAGTCTTGCATAAAGTAAATAAAAAATATATTACAAAGAGTATTGCATAAAAAGTAAATAAAATAAAAAAAAGAGTCTTCCATTGCATAAATGTGATCACTAGAGGGAACCAGAATCGTCGTTATCCTCCGCCAAGTTGCCCCATGCATTTGAAGCTCCCGCGTTGGAAGTGTCGGCCGTGCCAAAATAGGTATCCCAGGAATAATAGTCACGTCCAGGAGCAGTCTGCATAGGAGGCGATGGCCCAGTAAAGGGTATTTCCGAAGGATGCACACTCGATGGTGAAGACACAGAATGCTCCTTTGAAGCAGCCAGCCACGAATGATCAGGAATCGGACCGGTTCCGTAACCGGGGGCTGGCCAACCGGAAGAAGCAGATTCACCCAGCCAAGAGTGTTGACGCACAGACCACTCTTGGGAACCCATGGGCCATGACGGACCCATCTCAAGAGCAGGGATAGGCCATCCTGCAGAAACAGAATCAAAAGATGAAGCATCATAAGGTGCAGGACGTGAAGTAGCGTCATCCGCTAGGGCCTGACCGCCAGGATACCCTACGGATGCACCTGAGTCATGGTCCCTCACTACCATTTCCTGACCACGACGAGCAGAGCATACTGAAGCCGGGGTATGACGAGAAGCAGGACGCCGGTGGGTGGCGCTTGATTCAGAAGCATCCTCCACCCAGTAAGAATGGGGTTAAGTATCACGACCATATCCAGTACTGTGATATGACCCTCCATGACCCAGTGGCTCCTCCAAAGACATCTGAGCCATGTCCTCTTCCATGCTCGGAGGGCGACAACCTCTACTACCGGATCTGCTACAATGAGATCCAGTGGAGTGTTGATCCTTTGTAACGCCCCGGCCCCCTTCCGGGCCGCGGACATTACCGATAACTGCTTCAAGGATCGCTGACTGGCCCCACAAATCACCACGAGTCTTTCCAGCGTGCTTCGTCCTCGCTCACACGCTGCCCGGGAAAACTTCCCAGGAGGTCACCCATCCTTTGACTACTCCCAGCCAAGCACGCTTAACTGAGGAGTTCCCAACGGATGAGCTACCATTAAAGAAGGTGCACCTTGGTGATATAAGTAGTCATTTCAATCCTCTTAAGCCACACTTTAACCACATATCCGGGGTATTACAATCATCCCCACTTACCCGGATACGTGGTTAAAGTGTGGCTTAAGAGGATTGAAATGACTACTTATATCACGAAGGTGCACCTTCTTTTATGGTAGCTCATCCGTTCGGAACTTCTCAGTTAAGGGTGCTTGGCTAGGAGTAATCAAAGGATGGGTGACCTCCTGGGAAGTCTTCCCAGGTAGCGTGTGAGCGAGGTTGAAACACGCTGGAAAGACTCGTGGTGATTTGTGGGCAGTCATCGATCCTTGAAGCACTTATCGGTAATGTTCGCGCCGTGGGGGCCGGCGCATGATGGTATCGAGCGACCGTGGTCGTGAGTGCGTCGGTGGCGGGAGAGCCATGGGCGATCAATGGCAAAGATTCTGGATTGTATTGTGGCACAACAAGGACGTTGTGCGCTTAAGTGGGGGTGAATATAATACCTCGGATATGTGGTTAAAGTGTGGCTTAAGAGGATTGAAATGACTACTTATATCACTAAAGTGCTCCTTCTTTTATGGTAGCTCATCCGTTCGAAACTTCTCAGTTAAGCGTGCATGGCTGGGAGTAATCAAAGGATGGGTGACCTCCTGGGAAGTTTTCCCAAGTAGCGTGTGAGCGAGAACGAAACACGCTGGAAAGACTCGTGGTGATTTGTGGGGCCAGTCATCGATCCTTGAAGCAGTTATCGGTAATGTCCGCGGCCCGGTTTGTGATCGAAATCTTGAAACGCAGAGCACTCGCTACTGTTCTCCACATCTAGGAAGCCACCGATCTTTCGTCTCTCTTGTGGAACCTCCACTTCGGCAGCCTTAGCATAAGATCCCAGCTATAGACTTTCCGGTTAGAAAATGGCCAAAACATGACATGGACGAAGAAGGAAGATACATACCACTCGAGGAGCCAAACGGCTAAGATAACCCTGGAACTTTTCATCAAATTGATCCTAGGGAACATTGTGCACAAAGTCGTCAAATGCTTGACCTCGAACTGGATCCCCCAAAATGCCCGGGTCGACCCGCTATGGCTCAAACATGTGTGCTGGAGGATCTAGGGGAATGAGACCAGGGTAACCTCCCAAAATTTGCCTCGAGGCTCTCTCCCATAAATACCACACATAACCATAAGGTCCTTCAACCAAGAGACGAAGACGGGTGTCGTGTTCTACCTGATCCAAAGGTTGTGGTAACCCTCTGATGTCGAAGTCGACCCAAGGACGCCAATTTATTTGATCCTGCAAGAAGAAGGATGCATTTAAGTATGGCATGAAAAAAAAATGGAAAAAAGTGTCAGGAATAAGGAGATACGGGCCGCAAGTTATCCAAGATGCTGCGAATGAGGTCAAGACACCCCGACTTGTACTTCATATCACGTATGCCCTCGATGGTCCAGCGTTCAGTAGCCGACACCATCTTGTTCTTCTTTGACCTTATTCCTAGGGCCAAAATGTACTCATACGCCCATGACTGCATGCACAATAATATCAAATAAGGACCAGAAGATGAATAAGCACATTGAAAAGAGAAGGTTCGAGCATGTACCTCGAGCATCTTCCGCAGGGAAGGACCGTACTGGTAGCGAGCCTGGGCCGCATGGAGGTAAACCGGATCCGCAACCAATGAAAGACGGACGCCACGATGGAGCCAATGGATGAAGTTAGTATAGACCGCCTTGCCCCAGTTCAGGTTTTAGATATTATCAAAATCGAGGAGATTCCGAAACCATGTCAGGGAAACATTATCCCCAGGGTTGGCAAAGAGGGTAGAAGAGATGATGTACGCCAAGAAAATGAAGCGGCGTTGTTCTAGAGGCAGGTTTTGGAAATTCGCATCGCGAATGGTCATCTCAAAGTGCTTATAGGCAAGGTTAGGGAGACCCTGACGTCGCCCCAAACGCGCAGACACTGGACCCAGCAAATCCAGAACTACTGGAGGGACATCTGCATCGAAGACCACGTCCTGCCCACCTCAAGGAAGACCGGTGATCATGACAAAATCTTTAGGTGTGATTGTCATCTCACCCACGAGGAAGTGAAATGAGTTAGTGGAATCCCACAAGCACTCCGCCATCGCTCGACCAATAATGCGGAGCGTCCTTTTCTTCCAAGCCTCCAAGCATTTCCAGAAAGGCATGAAACCTGCTGCGGTTAAAGTCTCTTGAACAAAATTCCCCGGGATTGATTTCGCTGCCTTAAGTGGCTCTTTTAGGGCAGCGGGAGTTTTCAGGTTATCCTCCTAAGAGTAGAATTCCAACACATGATTTTAAAATGGGGGCTCAAAGCTTGAAGTCACATGCCCAAGCTGGACCTAGCACAAACACTAGGCTCACAGCCACGGCCCATGAAGCAAACAAACAAATCCAAATGACACGGCCCGAGCCGGTTCAGCAACATAATTGGGGAAATTTGAGTCCCAAACCCGCCTAGGGTTTGACTCAAACAGGTCCACATTCGCGGCCCACGAAGCGGCCTAGCAGAAAACAAAAAAAAAAAATAAAAAGAGGGCTGCGAGTCAAAACCCGCCTAGGGTTTGACTCCGCCAACCCCAGTTAGACGGCCCAGAACGCGCAACGACCCAATAGGCCGGACGTAAAACCCGCCTAGGTTTTATTCCGTCTAGTGGGCCGCTACTCGGGTAGTTGGCCCAGAACGCATACAAAATGTCTTTTGGTCCATTTCTTGCGAAGCGATTTGCAGATTTTTTCGGTCAAAATACAAAAAAATAAATGGGTCACTCTACATCCTAACATGCATACTTAAAATAGCTAAAAATCGACAAGGTATGAAAAATAAATTCATGCTTGCTCATTTTTACGCTAAACTAAGTACAAGAAGAAGGTTTAAAGGGTTACCTTGCCATGGGAACGGTAAAACCAAGCATGGTTCCAAGTTTTAACAATGAGATCAGAGGGAGCCACTTCCATGCCAGGAACAAAGTTGCGTCGCGAAGACCGCTCATGAGGCCAAGCCGCCACATGAGGAAGAGGTCGATTTTTGTGACTTCGGGGTTGCATCTTTTCAAACCCAAGAAATACTTCAAAAGAACAAGGCTTCTTTTCTAGAGAGAGAAGGGATGAGCTATAAGGAAATGAGATGTGAAGGAAATGAGAGGAATGCATTGAATTTATAGAAAGGATGGGTGAGTGTGAGCCGCTCATTTTTAGTAACCGCCTCGAGATGCCAAACGTATTTCATTGGTCGAAAATCCAAAAGGTTATCCTTTTGTCACTCAAAAGAGAGGCATGGTGACGTGGCCTCTTCATGACCGCAAGTGGGACGGACCCCACTTTGATTCCTTCATTAGGTAGAATAAAAAGAAAAAAAAATGCACAAAACCCGCCTAAGTTTTGTTTGGCCTAGAAGAAGCGGCCCAGAGGACGCAGTCCAGGCGCGGACACGGCCCAATGGAGGACGCCAAGACCTGCCTAGGTTTTGTAGCGCCTACATCCCAAATTTTCGGTCCACAGTCGGAGCCCACACTCAAGCTTTGCGGCCCGCATGTGAAAATCGAATCTCCTTCATTTTATTTCAATAAAACTAATGCTCGATTTTCTCATGACTTTCAAGTCGCCGACAATGGGACCACCATCACTCAGCTACCGCACAGGAGGTCGCTGCCATCGTCATTATTCCGGACCATCGGCAGATCTTCGATGTAGTCCCAAGCCACCGGCATCGCGCCCGGTGAAGTCTCATTCTCCGAGCCATCGGCATCGCGCCCGATGAAGACTCGACCCCCAAGGCCATCAGAACGTGACTGATGAAGTCCTTCGACATCAAAAATGCCAACCATCATCAAACATCGACACCGGGAAAGACTGGAATCGACACCGTGAAAGACTGGAATCGACACTAGGAAAGACTGGAATCGACACCGGGAAAAACTGGAACCGACACTGGGAAAGACTGGAATCAACATGAATCGACACCGGGAAAGACTGGAATCGACACCGGGAAAGACTGGAATCGACACCGGGAAAGACTGGAACTAACACCGGGAAAGACTGGAATCGACACCGGGAAAGACTTGAACCGACATCGGGAAAGACTTGAACCGACACCGGGAAAGACTGGGATCAACATGAATCCACACCGGGAAAGACTGGAACCGACACCGGGAAAGAATGGAACCGACACCGGGAAAGACTAGGATCAACATGAATCGACACCGGGAAAGACTGGAACCGACACCGGGAAAGATTGGGATCAACATGAGTCGACATCGGGAAAGACTGGAACCGAAACTGGGAAAGACTGGAACCGACACTGGGAAAGACTAGAAAAGTTCCATCGGCTATCGGCATCGTGCCCGATAACAAGTAAGGCATCATTCTCGCCCGAGATCAACAACCCAGGCTTTGCAAACCAAAGTCATATCCTCAAACTACTTTGACCTTCGTCCTATTCGGACTCGATCAAAGTCGGGGCTCTCTGTAGACACCGGAATTTGTACCGTTATGATCCCGATTCATCAAAAGTATGCAAGGCAGATGGGCCAAGTGAAGCGGGTCACTGGGCCCTAAATATCAATAAACCAAGCCCAAGAGAAATAAAACAGGCCGCAAACAATTATTAAAGCCCACAGGGGTTTTAAATTTTATTTACAAGCCCATGAAGAAGCAAGCCCAGTCGCGCGCCCCGGCCTAGAGAGCTCAAAACCCGCCTAGGCTTTGAGCGGAGTAGCGGACGACGCCGTTTAGCGCCATGTCACTGATTCCCGTGATGATATTCTCAAAGCCCACCTAGGCTTTGATGTTTCTGGCACCAAAAAATAATACAATCTGCATGCATGCAATCCCATGATCATAGCACAAGTGTTTGATCTCCCTTGACCACCCCAAAACCCGCCTATGCTTTGGGCTCAGATGACGTGATTTTTGGGGTATGTCACCCACCTTTTCCCTCCAAAACCCATACTCCTTCACCTATAAATACCCCCTCCATTCCACTTTCATTTCACCAACAATCATCATCTAATACACATATTCTACACTTCCACTCTCTCAAATTCTCTTCATCACCTATCATTATTCTATCCTCCTATCACCTCCATACTATACTTCCATCATCCTTCCATCACAAAATCATCTTCCTACACCACATCCATATTATACTTCTTTTTCCCATAATCCATTTTTCATCCCCTTATAATCACACTCATCACAACCATACAACCATCTATACATCACTTTTTTTCTACACCACCCACATCATCTCATCCGGATTTCAAAGTCGAGGGGGCAACTCAAGGGACCAAGTCCATCATCGCTACATTTTAAGCAAGGTTCGATTCTTTTATTTCAATTATTGTGTTTAATCATGTAATCCTTTATTTAATTCCGTGTTTAATCATGTTTAATCACGTATTTTGTAAAATAAAAACCGCATTGTTTTATATTGCATGATTTGAATAATAATTTCGCGAAATTAATCAAACTTCTCCCCGCTCTCTTTCTTTTCAATGTTGATTTTAGTAGAGTCTGTTTTGTAACAGGCGGATTTGAGAGTTCTTATATGTAAAACCCCGGAAAATATCAGTAGAAATACCGTTAAAATGGTAAAAATGTGACTTTATTTATTATATGATTACCTGTTGATCAAACGGAGCTTTTAGGACCGCGAGTGTTTTCGTAATAATTTTTAGAGTTCTACAAATATCAGTTAGGAATATTTGGGAACTTCGGGTGTAAAATCTTTTTATCAGTTGAGAGGGTTTTACCTGTTTTTCTTAGGTTTTGCTGTTATGGGATTTATGGGGTAATATAATTTTATTTGGAAATTTTGGGGTAGATTTATGATGTCACATAAGTGACATCACTCCTAAATTTTTTTATCAGATTTGGATATTTGTCCTGTTCCTCTAACGGTTTCTCCCCCATTTTGCAGCACCCACTACCTGGGTATGCCCCTTGCTACCCACTCCATGCCTGACACGTGGCACCCCCTTCATTCCTCTCTCTCTCTCTCTCTCTCTCTCTCTCTACGTAGCAGTACATACAGTACTGCTGTTGCTTGCTGGACGAAACCCCCCCCCCTCATTCCTCATCCTCCTTCTTCCACCTCCCTCTATAACCGACGCTCACCCCCCAGCCAACTCCTCTCCATTTTCTCCTTCTTCATCCTCCATTTTCTTTCTTCCTCTTCTTCCTTCCTCATCCTCTTTTCTCCTTCTTCTTCCTTTTCTGTTTCCCCGACCCCCCTCAACAACCCTACGCCACCACTCACCGCCGCTGTACTTCGACGCCGACCACCACACCACCGACTCCCCGACACTAGAGGATGCCTATACCACCTCCTCAATCACCGGAGTCACCGTTGGAAATCATCAGACGCGAGGAAGCAAACCCCGTGCCCTAGCTGGAAGCTGTCCGCCCCGTTGTTTCCGACGACCACCCCAGCGCCGACGACCGCCAGGACCCGCCGCCGTGACCGCCGAGCACTCGGTAAGCCGCCCCCACCTCTTCAAGCTTGGACTGTTGTTTGTGCCCTCTCTCTCTTTCTCTCTCTACAAACTTATATGGGTATATTTGTGTTAGGGTTAGTTTAATCATGCTATTTTATTACTAATGTGTTATTAGAGTAGATAAACTTGTGTTTATACTGTTAATAATAGATAAATACATGTTATTATATTAAGTGCAATATTAGGGTATGATTAGTTTAATTTTATAAGTTACTACTTCTATTTTAAATGTTTATGTTGAAACCTTGATGCTTGTATGTGTTGGTTATCCATGTTAATATTATTAATCATGTATGAATATTAGTGTAATACTGTTGAGTTAGGTTTTGTCAAGAAGCATTTTATAATATATGTTGGGTTTTTTACAAAGTTTAGTACATTAGATTATATTTTCTCATGTTTATTATAATACTAAGTTATTGTTATTTCAATATTACAAGTAATAATATTTTATAAAGTTAAGTTCATATTATTAATATAAGTTTTCATATTATGTTATGTATCCATATGTTATTAGGTCTATTGTTTGGGAAATATTTTATGAGATTAGGAAATAGTTATTATCAAGTTTCCTTGATTTTACAAATAAAATCCTATTATGGTATATTAGTTTCTTTCAAGTATATTATCCATTCTTGTCAATAATATTTCCATATTATTTGGTAACATTATTTTCCTAATGTTTAGAGCATGTTATTATTAGTAACTATACGTTGTTTATTTACTATATAAATGGCCTTTCGAAATTTAATGGTATTTTATTTAAAAAGTATGTTGAAAAATTATAATATTAGGTCTTGATTATATGTATTTTAAAAAGTTATTATTATTACATTAAATATATGTTATTAGGCCCTTGGTAAAGTTTGAACTTTATATTTTGAGGTGTTATTATTAAATCCCAATATTATCTTATTACATTTGATTTTACTAAGTTTATTGTTATTTTGGAAGTTAATATTTCAAGTTAACATTATATTAAAGTTATGTCGATTTTTGGATTTTTAAGCTTTGTATTATTATTAGCATAAATTTACAAGGTTCGAAACTTAGTTTTTATATTACAAGTGTTAAAGTTACCTCTTTACATTACAAGTCTTGGGGTAATCCAATAATTTATATTGTCTTTTCTTATGATAAGTATAAGTTACAATATTAGCAAATTTTGGTGGAAAGTTTAATATTGTTACTATGGAAACTTGTTTTAATGATTAAGAGGTTATTAAGTTATACTACCTGCTATTATCAAGTTATATACTAGAAGAGTTCTTTATTGTGTCAAACTTATTATATAGTGATAAGCGTGTGTGGACTTGAAGTTCTATGCCTTGGCATGTACATTTAGTATGTCACATGTAATGTATCTATAAGGTCATCTCATGAGACCTAGAAACATGTTTAGGAACCCTAAATATGTGTTGTAACTAATTAAATGTGATAATGGCCTATTGTAGGGTAATGCATGTCTAGTGGCATTTTGGTAAATATAGTGAATAGTGCCATGCAAATCTCAAGTTGGGTTCTAGGTACTACATGAAAACGAGAAGCATGTTTTATATAGATTATATGAGAAAACTACATGTAAGCCTCTTGTCTAAATAGTCATGTTTAGTATATAGTTTGAAAAGTAAGACATATGCTTCATGTTAGTGTTTTGAAAATTAGTTACATAATACGTGATTCGTAGGTTTTTGGTAAGTTGGGAAAGGGTAGGTTTTATGGTTTAGCTATTTTGGCGAGTGAGTCTTGACTTTAGAAACTTTTCGATTATTAGGTTCGAGCGAGGAAGCGAACCAGTAGCTCCGTGTGCGTTTTTCTGAGTGACGTGATTTCCTGCAGGTAATGTCTATGCCCTAATCCCTATTGGATGCTCTTGAACTGTTTTTACTGTATTTTGGAACATGCATCTTGATTAGGACCTTATAACTAGACTGTTTGTTTGCTGCGAAAGTTAAGCTCCTTGTTTTATAAAATTGTGGACAGTCTTTTGGGCTTTATTCTTGTAAGTTTTGGTTTTTGGAAATGGATCGAATGAGTATGGTTGGATCTGAAATTCTAAACCTGACTAAACCCATGGATACGAGTTTAATGCGGGTTCGAGCAGTCCCTTTGAGATCAGGTGGTTACCTGTGAGAGGGGCTGTCAAGAGACCAGGTTACGCCTGGTAGTATCGGTATGAAATTTGCGATGGTCATCCGGATTGTGAATTGAGATTATGAATTGTGGAATTTTGGAAATGAGATTGTTATGGAAGTGGTTGGAATGATATATGTATGATTTGCGAGTCTTTGACTCCGAGGGGCAATACGGAAGCCCCGCCCGCTATGAAATATGGAAATGGGTAAGTTGTTTAGTGAAAATCTTTTGTGAAATGTTGAACTGTTTTTCCCCTTCCCTTAAAATTATTGAAATGAATTGTATAATGGTTTTAGACTGTTAGGGGTAGGCATTGTTGAGGTTTCCCCCTCATTTTTGAACTGCTTTGTTTTCAGGTACGGATCAGTAGCTTGTGCGGTCTTGGGCATAGAAGTGAGGACGTTGAAGTTAGTTGTGTCGAGAGTAAAGTTTAGTTAATGTTAAAATCGAAGTTTAGTAAATTTTAAGACTATGTTGTTCTAGAATTTTAAGTTGCTTTATTGTTAAATTGAAGAGGCTAATGAACAGTTGTTAGTATCCTTTCTTGCCTTGTATCTCTTCGAAGGTACGGCAGTAGTGCCCGAGTTAAATAAAAGTATGTTGAAGTTTCCGCTATTAATATTAGTAAATGTTTGACATTGACCATTAAGTTTAGATTCTATTTTTTCGGGGCGTTACATTATAACTCTCGAATTCGTAACCTTACCCCCGAATCTAGAAATCGGGTTCATAGACCAGATTCTTTTCTTATTTTATGGTTTGTCGATTTCCTTAAATCGGCTGGTGACTCTTTCACGATTTATAAACTCGTTTAATTGTTTAAAATATTCGATTTTACATAAAATAATTTTAATAAATAATTTAAATCATCTAATTTGTTATTTCAAGGTTGGACCCGAGGGAAATGGGCCAGAAATTAATAAAACCCTAGGCGGGTTTTAGCAGTCTCTGGTGGCCCATTTGCTCCTCCTTGGGCCTGAATTTAGCGATTGGGTCGGGATTAAATTATTGTTAAATTAATTTGTGTAATTTCGGGTAATTTAAATAATATAAAACAGGTTTGTAATTAAATAAAGTTTCATCACCCCGAAAATGAATTTCGAAAATTAAAAATATCCTTATTTAAGGATTAAGAAACCTTAGTCGGCTCCCGATCACAAATGTAGCGCATCACGTGGAAAAAGGTTCAATCCCATTTTTTCCGGGGTCTTACACTTAGTAAAATTGATCTTTTAGACTCTTTATTGTGTGAATTTTATCTAAGTTAACTATCAAATTATCCAAGGACCCCTAGTTACAAAGGCTTCTATCTCTAGTTCACTTTATATACAAGTTTAATCCTAAGGGTTATGATTATCGAATTTCTCCGTTCGGTACTTCATTCTACAATCTAAATCCATGCTAATGAAGATCAAGAAAAAGCAATGACATACAAAATCAAAGGATAAATAAAATGCATTCAAACTAGATTAACAAACTTGTTCAATCCAACAATACTCAATCCATAAGAGAAACTAATAAGGGTTTATCCCCCAAACTAATAAAACTATTTACTAATCATGTTCAAATCAGAAAACATAACAAAATCTACTCTAGAAAGCATGAAATCTAAAAGAAAGAGAAGTAAACCGAGATGAAAATCGTTCCTCGTTTTAATGGTAGTCGGTTGGGACTTTTGCTCCTCCACTTTAATGGATTTCTTGAGAATCGATCGTCGAAGTCCAATAAACTCTCAATCTTCAACTAAGGATGATTTTGGATGGATTCGTGGAGGAAGGGATGGATGATGGTAGAGATGGAGATGGATGGTGAATGGGAGTGAATGAATGAAGGTGGATGGTGATGGATGAATCAACCGAATCTACAATTATATAGCCATTAAGAGAAGTTGAAATGACCAAATCGTCATAAACAGGGCCAACACGGGTCGTGTTGATGGTTTCTGGGGAAACCAAACTCTTTGGAGGCCAACACAGACCGTGTTTATGTCTACACGGGTCTTGTTACTGTTGGAAATTTCTTAGTCATCTAGTTTCGGCCATATCTCTTTCGTCCGACGTCCGATTGACTTGGTTTTTGACTTTTCAGAAAGCTCTAAGAGTCTACTTTCTATTGGCATAAGTTTCAAAGTCATAGCATATGTGTGGAATAAATGGTCACCAAAAGATTGGACATATATCAATTTTCACATACTTTCTGCTATCTTACTCATAAGTACTTCATCTCAACTCGAAATTGACCTTATAATATATAGACGGAAAGCTCTTTTAATGATGAATCATGTAATGGATGTGAGATTAAGAGTTCATATCACTAATCTGCACAAATTGAACAAAACACACGGTACTCAGTTAAGATAGCGAAATAAGATCATAAAAGATCAGTTAAGCACATTAATCCCCAAATTTCACTATCAAAATGCTCCCAATATTTAGTCACTATATGCCCTTATCAATTAACGATCCATAAATAATTACCAAGCATTATTTCTCTAATGTTTTTTCAACAACAAATGTATCAAGTCAACTATATTGCCAACCCAAGCAATTTTGTACAACTCAAGAGTACAATTCATAGATCACCAAGCATTACGTAGTATGTACAACTCAAGATTGTGAAAATATTACAAGCGTGAACATGACTTGTAGGACAAAATGCACGCTTACTCTGCCCTCATTTAAATAGGCGTATATATACAAGCATGGAAACAAAAATTTTTTTCCCCAGTGTAGGTAAGATGACCATTGTAAAGTATATATATTATAACTTTAATATCGGTTTTAACCTTACTCACTTCTTTCCGTTTTGTCGATCACTTATTAAATATTTTGTAGTTTGCAACAGATTAATTTTGCCAAACATGGCCTTATTGTTAAAACTTATTAACTACTGATTGGAGCCAAACTTTAGTTAGCACTAAGATTAAAACTGATATTGAAGTTATAATAGACTTTGTAATGTCATCTTACCTATCAATCCCTTTGTAATTAATCCGTATTTGACCCTTGGAGCTAAAGTATGTTTTAGGCTACTCCTACAAGGGTATTTAGAGGTCTATGTAGCTCCGACATGAATAAAGAAGTACATTATAGTTTCAATATCTGTTTTACCCTTACTCTTGAAGCTTGTTGTAAATAGGGAAAGAAATTCAAACATGGAAAGTAAAAGAAAAACGAGACATAGACCTTTTTTTTAACCTATAAACTTTAATATCATTTTTTATTCAATCCATAAACTTTAAGGTCTAAAACATTAATATTAAAAATCAAAGGTCCTGAAAATTAATTACCCTAAAATGGAAGGTCCAAAATGCAACAAGCCCTTTTACATGCTTGTCATGAGCTGTTTGATGTATCATCCCCTCCCCCGCTTGTAAAGTTTAAATTTATCCGAAGTAAATTTTTTTTCCAAAATCTCAAATGTTACAAGAAAAATAGAAAATTAGGTAATAATTAGTTTTTGATTTGCCTGAGTCGAGTTTAACTTGCTTGAGACGAGTTAAAATTAGGTAATAGAAAATTAAAAAATTTGGTAATAATTAGTGTGTAAATGTTACAGATAGTGAAGTTTACCCGAACTTGTACTCAAATATATGACAGTTAGCTTGAACCTCACTTGTCTTGTAACTTTTCTTTAGATAAAAGAGTTGGCAGAAGTAAAATTACAACATCACATCACTACGCATGATTACGTAAAATCTTTCTTGCCAACTATGTGCTGCATACACCATTTGTTTGTGATCTTTCAAGAAGGCATCAAGCCCCTCAATCATAACCTTGCATGCCTAAGCCATTGAATAACGTGAGCTCTATCCATTTGTCTGGTCAGAAAAACATTGGACTATTTGCACCGAATCAGAACAACAACATTATCCCACCCACTGTCTCTGACCTCCTTCAACGGAAAAACACACAACTTATAACTCTTCCTACAATGCTGAAGTTGCCAACCCCGCCCCCCCACCTAGGGTTGTTGCAACAAATTGACTTTATTAACCAATACTCAAATTGTAACACTCCGGAGGGACGAGGCTTTACACAAATTGAAGCTGCCAAACATTTATTACTATTCCAAACCCCATCAACTAAAGCAACACATTTTTACAACACTTGTTGCACTCTACTTGAAGGATGCTATGGTGAGAGATAGATGCTTGAGTTGATGGGCTTGATGTTGATGAAGATGAATGTATAAACTAAACCCTTAGATAGTTGCTTCCACACAAGATATGGACTTGGATTAAAGGAGAACCACCACCCAAGAACTTTCAAACTCACCAAGAATTGATAAAGGAATTAACCACCACTATTCTATAAAGGACTTGGTTTGAACACCAGTACCACAATGCAATTAAGGCTAAAGTAAGCAAGACTTGAAGAAGAGAGAGCTAGAGAGAAAACTCACCTTTTGTATGCAATGTGTAACTAATTGCCTCTTCCAAACCATTGTACATGGTTAAATACAATGAGGAGGAAGAAGGAGACTATGGATCAAATGAAAAAAACACCCTTTCTAAATACATTAAATGTCATCATAGAGAGGCTTTACAACACATTAAGGGAGGGCCAAAAGAGGGATTACACAAAAGGGGAGAAAGCAATTGGGAAAATAGGATGAAAGGGCCCGACATTCAGGACCCGTCGCGGGCGCTACAAGGGATGTCGTGGCTGCGACACTCGAAACCTCCAGAAACGTCACGGGCGCGATTCATGCATCACAGTTGTGACTTAACGTGGGGAAAATGTTTAGGCTCAATTTTGAGCCTAAATGTGTCTTTTTCCCTTGGCATTTTCCTCAGTTTAGTATGTAAATATTAGTGTTCTTATGTTATTTTCCTTCCTTTGTAGGTTTCTTGACATTTGAGTGCTTATGAAGGAAAGTGATCAAAACGAGGCTAAATTGGGCTTATCTGTAGATGGCCCGGGACCCCAATGCAAATCCCTAGAAGACCTGACCATGACCCCCCACTGAACCTTGGCAACAAAAAACGGGAAGGAAGACTCTTGGAGAGAATTGGTGTCACGGTCATGACACCATTTCTCGCGGTTGTGACACAGCAAGCACAGTAATTCGCGTTTTAGCAATCTCACGGCTGTGACAACATTTCTCACGACCATAACTCCCGGGAGAAGTGCAAATAGAAGGCACCTCACTGCTGTGATATCCACTCACTACAACATGAAACGTCTACGGCGACCGACCCAGGCGACCGATATGTATCGGTCGCTCCAATCGACACGGGCGACCGATAATCAGCGACCGATACAGTATCGGTCGCTACACAGCGACCGATACCGTATCGGTCGCTAAGATCTTATTATCGGTCGCCGAGTCAGCGACCGATACGGTATCGGTCGCTGCGTATCGATCGCCAGGTTCAATTAATATGGCAACGGTCGTATTAATTTTTGCTGAATTGCAATCGGTCGCTGAGCCAGCCACCGATACGGTATCGGTCGCTGCGTATCGGTCGCTGGCTCCTTTTATTGGCAGAACGACCAAAATTGATTTCAATACGTTTTCTGCATCTCGTTCTCTCCCTCTGGCTCCTTGTTGTCGCCGACCCAAACCACCGCCCACCACCTACGATTCCGGCCACCACCTTCGATTGCGGCCGACGCTTCGGAAGCCGGCGACCGACGGACATTCATCTCCGGCAACCACCAACGCAACATATCCGACAACCACCAATGTGAGTCCCCTAATTTATTTTTGTTGTTAAATTGTTGATTTTTAATTGTAAAATTCATATATATTGTTGTATATGAGTAATTTAGTTGAGTAATTTTAGTGTGGTTATTGTTTGAAATTCAAATTTATGGTAGTTTTTAGTGTTAGTCAAGTTTAGGGTTTGAAATTCAATTTAGAATTGTGTTTTGAATCTAAATTTTTAGGGTGAATTATGAATGTTTGGAGTTTATTATAGTGTTTTTTTTTTTTTTTTTTTGCAAGAGAAACAGCCTGAGGCCAAATAATCATTCAAAGTGGTAAATATCCTCCATCAATACATCCATCAAAAAGCCAGGTGGGTTTGAAAATAAAATGTGGTCCTTATCTTGATGAAGACTCCAATTGGCGAGCCGATGGGCCACCCCGTTTGCCTCTCTACTAATCCAGTTGATTTCCACAATGCAGCTACTCCTCCATTTCTTTTTTATTTCCTGAGCAACCAAAGCTCCTGCGCCTCTTCCTGTGTCTTCGCTGTTGAGGAGATCTACAACTGCTTTTGCGTCGCTTTCCAGAAGGCCCTTGTTCACTCCCTTTTCTAGACACAGATCCAACGCAAAACTGATAGCTTGCAATTCAGCTTGTTCAGCCGGCCACCGTTGATGCTTTTTCTGGGTGGCTGCCCAGACAAACCCTCCATCACCTGTTCTTGCTACTACTCCCATAGCAATTGTCCGTCTGTTCACATCACTAGCTGCATCTACATTGATTTTAAGCCCCTGAAAATCCCCAACCCGTCGACTACCATGTTCAATCCGCCGAGTTTTTGGGATCTGCGCTCTTAAGGTCGAGTATTCCTCGCAGGCAGACATAGCTCTTTCAGCAACCTGGCTTGGATCCACTCTTCCTTTTTTGTGCATAAAGTCATTTCTCGCCCACCAAATACTCCAAATCCCATAGCACCACAATACAACTTTGTTTCGGTCTACAATTTCTAGCACCGATTTGACCCAATAAATACCATTGTCACCCTGCCCTATCTGCAAATGAGAGAAACCCAGCAGATCCCAAACAGTCTGTGTCCACTCACAATCAGATAAGGCATGACGAACGCTTTCATCATCTCTTTGGCAAATTTCGCACTGTGAAGTCACTGCACAGTGCCTACGTTTCAAGTTAAGTTTTGTAGGCATAATGTCCTTTGCAATTCTCCAAATCAAATTTTTTAATTTTGGTTGCACAGGGATTGCCCATAGCTCCCTCCAGGTTGTCCTTGACAATTGCATAGACGAGGATCCTTCAGACGCATTCTTTGCCAAATGGTAACCACTTCGTACCGAATATTCGCCATTTTTTGTATAGAGCCAGCGAATTTGATCTTTTTCTTTTCTCTGAGGAATCGGCAAGTCTAGGATAGCATGTACCTGTTCTGGATCAAAGAGGTTGTGCAACAGTTCAACATTCCACTCATTTTGTTCGCCTTCCTTCAGCTGGCGGTCAACATTCCAATCTTCTTTATCTACATCTGCACAGTCTAGGAAGTAGCTGCCGTTTAGATTAACCCATCTATCCCTCCATATATTGATGCTGCGTCCATCTCCTACATTCCATCCTATTCCCTGCACCAACACCGATCTCCCTTCTAAGATGCTCCTCCAAACAAAACTTGGTTGAAACCCAATTCTTGCTGACAAGATGTCACCACGGGGAAAATAACGTGCTTTCATCAGTGTTCCTACAAGAGAATTTGGGTTGGTTAAGATCCGAAAGGCTTGTTTAGCAAGCAACGCTAAGTTGAAGCATTTCATATCCCTGAAACCCATTCCTCCTCCATCCTTCCCAATACATATCTCCCTCCACCGAATCCAATGTAGGCCCCTTTTCTCGACATCACCCTTCCACCAGAACTTACTTATCATACTATTAACATCATCGTGAAAAGAATCTAGCAGTTTAAAAATACTCATTGCATAGAGAGGAATTGCTTGAATGACAGCCTTTATTAACACTTCTCTACCCGCTTGTGACACCCATTTTTCCTTCTACCCATGACAACGGGCCCATATCTTTTTCTTGAGGTCTTCAAAAATTAATTTTTTTGATCTCCCTATCACTATAGGATGGCCCAGGTACTTCTTGTTAGGATGCATTTCCTTCATTCCCATCTTCGTGAGGATCCTAAGCCTTCTGTCCTCCTCCACATTCTTGCTAACGAAGACTTCAGACTTATCCATGTTAATTTGCTGACCCTACAACTCCTCATACTTTCCCAAAACCTGCTGCAGGGCTTCAATATCCTCCCATCTATCTTTGATGAAGAAAATGCTATCATCAGCGAAAAGAAGATGGGTGACAGCCGGTGCCCCTCTACAGATCTTCACTCCGATCCACTGGCCATTATCTACTTTTCTTTAGATAAGAGCTGTTAGCCCCTCAGTGATCAGAACAAAGAGGTAAGGGGATAGGGGGTCTCCTTGGCGGAGTCCCCTACTCGGAGTCACTAAGCCCACTTGTTCCCCGTTCACACAGAAGGTATACGTTACTGTAGTGACACACTGTCTAATGAGTTTAACAAGCTGGTCCGGGAAACCCATGTCTTCCAATACACGCTCCAAGAATACCCATTCCACTCGATCGTATGCCTTGCTCATGTCGACCTTTGCCGCTATCCATCCACGTTTGCCTTTGGTTTTCCTCTTGAGATGATGAAAGATTTCAAAAGCAACCATCGCATTGTCTGATATCGATCGTCCCCGGATGAATGCAGATTGTCTTTCATCAATGAGAGAGTCCATCCAATGCTTTAGTCGATTCACAATAACTTTTGATAAGATCTTATACAGCACGTTACACAAGGCTATTGGGCGAAGATCTTTCATCTCCTTAGGATTTTTTACCTTGGGAATAAGAGTTACAAGGGTGTGGTTGAGATGGTCAGGCATACTACCTCCATTTAGCACTTCAAGAACCACTCTACCAACATCATCCTTAACCACCTCCCAATATCTTTGATAGAAAAGAGCACAAAAACCATCGGGACCTGGGGCTTTCATCGGTCCCATCTGTCTCAAAGCTGTATCTACTTCCTCCAGGGTGTAGTTCTTCATAAGCTGATTCTTCATTTCACTGGGCACTCTACCGTGCAACTCCGGGAAGTGGACACCTTCAAGATTTGGTGAATTGGTGGTGAAAAGCTTTTGATAGTAAGTTTCTACCACCCTCTGTATTTCCTCCTTCCCCACTTGAAGATTGCCCTCCTGGTCTAGTAGTCCATGAATGGTGTTCTTCTTTCTCCTTTGCTTCACACGTGCAAGGAAAAAAGCCGAATTGCAATCTCCTTCTCGCAGTACCTGATGATGAGCCCTTTGAGCCCAAAATTGCTCATTTGCTAACTCCAGTTTCCCCAGTTGATCTTCAATATGTCTTCTAGTCTTCAGATTGAGAGCATTAGGCTGATCAACACACACTGCTTGGAACTTGCATCTTAAATCCCGAATTCTGGCTCCCAAGTTACCATAGTGCTCTTTGCCCCATTTTGCGAATTTCTTCCCACAAATCTTGAGACCTTCTAATAAGTTTGTACCTCGGCCCATGACCTCCCTCCATGCTTCTTCAACCACCAGCCCAAAGTCTTTATCTGCTGCCCACAAGGATTCAAATTTTGGATTTCTATCCTTAGGCTTAAGGACCTTTGTACACGGGTTTGTGTCCAAAAGGATCGGGTAGTGGTCTGAACCTTCCCAGCAAATATGATCCACTTGCATCCTCCCAAAACCTTCCCTCCACTGTTCGCTAGCAAGGAAGCGATCCAACCTTTCCTCCACATTGTAGTCCCCTTCTCTTCTATTACTCTATGTAAAAGGATATCCCTTGAAGCCCAAATCCACCAAACCCCATTTCTCCATAATGTTCATCATACCTGCAGCTGCATCAAAATCAAAGCCAATTCCTCCCTTCTTCTCATTTGGAAAAAGGACTATATTGAGGTCTCCAAAAACTATCCAATCTCCCTCCTCCTGTGCCCCCAGAAAATCCAGCAGCTCAAGGGTATTCTTCTTATTATCCCCCTCCGGCCAACCGTAGCACCCGGTTATCCGCAGCCTCCGTCCCTCTACCAGCAATGCAGCTTCTATATGATGCGACGAATACGTCCGGATGTACACATCTACCTCCTCATTCCATAACAAAGCTATGCCTCCTGCTCTTCCTCTTGGAGGGATGGTCAAGCAGCCCCTCATCTTGCACTTCCACTTCACTTTTTCCATTTCATGAGAATATAATATGGTCTCCATAAGGAAGACCACATCCGGGGAAAAACTCCGTATAAGCCTACGGAGTGATAAAACTGCCTCGGGCTTCCCCAGCTCGCGACAGTTGTAACTTAGGATTTTCATTGCTCCTGGCAAGGGTGAGTCGCGCTCACCCCCGCCGCTCTTTGAACATCAAGCATCTCTACATCGTCCAACTTTCCCTTCTTCTCTCTAATCTCCACCTCCATAAGTTGCATGGTCTCCAAATCCATCACGTTGTCTCCCTTTCTCTTAGTCCAAATTAAGCTCGGATTGTTCTCTCCTTTTCCTGCCAAAGCTCGGTCTCCAACATGCGTCTTCAGTCTCTTCCATGTGGCTCTACCATCAACTTTTATATCCTTACTCCCACCTCTGATTCCATCCCCTTCCACTACGTCCTTCCCTTTACCTTTGTCCCGATTCTCCTTCTCCTGCATGCTACTGTTCACGTTTTCATATTCTTCCACAGTACGCTCTTCTTCAACATTGACCCTATCTACCAAATCCCCATCTCATTTATTCTCATTGGTCTTATCAGGGGGACCCTCCTTCTCGTTGACTTCATTGGTGATTTTGGAGTTATCGTCTAAGTCCCCTTTGTTCTTGATAACCGATTCCAGAATATCCTTCAAAGACCTTCTCACTGATGATGTCTTACGCCCACCCTCCACCAAAAGTACCCTCTCCACTGCCTCTCCCCCTTCTTCCAACACTCCCCCACTTTTATTTTCCTTGATGTCCTCCACCTTTCTTTGCTTAGGAATTCTGGCTGGGAAAGCGCGAAACCATTCTCCATATTGCCCTTTTAAGTCTTCATCCTCATGAAAATCACAGTCGTCTTCCACATGCCCGATCTTCCCACACCTATAACAGAAATTGGGCAGTTTCTCGTATTTAAATGGGATCCATTTTACCCCGCTCTCTCCAAAGTTAGCAATAGCACCCCTAATGAGAGGTTCAGAGATCCGCATTCTAATTCTGAAAGCTAAATACCGACTCCAACCCAAATCATCATCCTCTCGGTAGTCCACCAATCCCCCAAAATTTTCAGCGAGTGCTTCGGCGGTAGCTTTCGAAACTTTGTCGAAAGGCACATCATATCCCCTAACCCAGAAGTTAGAAAAATTGAATTTAATATCAGTAGCTCCCGCATTCTCACCAATTTCCTCCAGTAACACCAGCTGCTTGTCAAAAATCCACGGTCCTCCTTGCATAACCTTTTGCTTATCTTCCTTAGTGAAGAATTAAAAGATAAATAAGTTCTCCCCCATCTCCCGTATCAAAAACGGTTTTTTGACTCGCCATGCTTGTCGTAGGAAAGCAAAAAGACCCGAAACTCTGTAGGGTTTATCAGTATAGACCTTACCGATAACTGCCATTGTCGCTCTTGTTGAAAAATCTCCCGCATTCGTCTTGGAGCAGTCTACTATCTTCTCTTCTTCTTCAGTTCACCTCAAGTCTTTCCATCGTCTTAACAATGGAGAATCCATTAACGTGGGTGAAAAGCGGAGAATCACAGTCGGATTCTATGTCACTGTCGCTCACAGGAAGCGAATGTCTGGCGCCTCACGCAACCCTAGAGAGCGGCGCTCCAAAGGGAGAAGGGAGGGATATGGCCCTATTCTTTGACAAATAGATATCTTACAATGATCGAGTTTATTATAGTGTTAGGTTGTTAGAGTTTGAAATTAAAGTTAAATTATTGTTGGTTAGTAAAGTAAGATTATATGTTGTTAAATTGTTGATGTTTAATTGTAAAATTCATATATATTGTTGTATTTGAGTAATTTTAGTGCGGTTATGGTTAGAAATTCAAATTTAGGGTAGTGTTTAGTGTTAGTCAAGATTAGGGTTTGAAATTGGATTTAGAATTGTGTTTTGAATGTAAATTTTTAGAGTGAATTTGAATAATTTACTTGAGTAATTTTAGTTTGTTATGGTTTGAAATTCAAATTTAGAATAATGTATGTTTTGAATGTGTATATTTATGGTGAATTATGAATGCTTATAATTTATTATTGTATTATGTTGTTAGGGCTTGAAATTAATGTTAGAATATTGTTGTTTGTTAATGTAAAAGTATATGTTGTTGAAATTGTTGATTCACAATTGTAAAATTCATATATGTTGTTGTATTTGAGTAATTTACCTAAGTAATTTTAGTGTGGTTATGGTTTGAAATTCAAATTTAGAATAGTGTGTGTTTTGAATGTAAAGTTGAAGGGTTTATTATGAATGCTTATAGTTTAAAATAGTATTATGTTGTTATGGCTTGAAATTAAAGTTAGAATATTGATGTTTAGGGTTTACAAGGTTATGAATAATTAGTTTAATTAATTATAGGATGTTTAATTTGTATGGGTTAGGGCTGTGGTTAGGGTTAATTGATTGTATATGTTTGGTTAGTTAAGTTAAATTAATTTAGTTATAAATTTGAGTTAAGTTTAATTAAATATTTAGTTAAATGAAGTGGGTTAGTTTTATAGGTTATAAATTACGGTTGAGTATGAATGGTTTTGGTAGTTATTAATAAGTGAGTTAGTTATTATGGTTGGTTTGGAACAAATTTACACGACTGCCAACTTCGTTGCTTAACTTAATTAAGTTAGCCTATTGAGTTGGTAGCATAAAATTTTTGCTAACCCAACATAATTGCTAACTTAATTACTTATAACTCCAAATGAAGACATAAATTGTCACGTCCATTTACGTAATCAACAACAAGTTGCTACGTAAGTACTCAACAACCATTTAAGTAGCTTAGTTGTAGATGTCATAAAAAGTGTCGAGTTTGGATGATTTTGGTAGTTATTAGTAAGTGAGTTAGTTATTATGTTTGATTAGGAATGAATTTACGCGACTGCCAACTTCGTTGGATAACTTAATCAAATGCAAATTTCTAAATGCCAATTGAACCTTGTTGTGATGAACAAGTTGTCGGAGTTATATGTATGGGTGATCAACCGCTTGTGATGTAGCAAATGTCGATCGTTATTTTTAGCATCCCAACCAGTTTTAAATGAACACCAAAGAACTCAATCTTCATTTATTTGGTGTTATTTAGAAAGCTGGTTGGGATGCTAAATGTAAAACGATCGACATTTGCTACATCACAACCGGTTGATTACCCGTACATATAGCTCCGACAACTTGTTCATCACAACAAGGTTGAATTGGCATTTAGAGACTTGCCTTTGATTAAGTTATCCAACGAAGTTGGTAACATAAACTTGTTGCTAATCTAACCTAATTTCTAACTTAATTACTCATAACTCCAAATGTAGACATTAATTATTATTAATTATGTTACATCCATTTAGTAACTTAGTTTGTAGTATCTTAGTTATACATGTCATGAAAAGAGGTTGAGTTTGGATCTTGTTAGTGTACAAGTAGAGTGTGTTTGTGACCTGAAAATCTATGTTTGAAAATGACTATCACGAGTCGTATCGACTCTCCTTTATTTGTCTTGTTCACCAAAAGGTATCGCAATCTCAGCAGTGAAATTGCGCGAGGTGTATAGTGCTTAGGGAGTTAGAAGCGTCTAAGATTCAATACAATGGAGTGTTTCTATTGTGCAGCCTGGTGGGCATCAAGACAAGGTGGGAATGAGAGAGAAGCTTATAGTAAGGGGTCTAATAGAAATCGTGTTGGGCTTTCTTGCATGTAAGATTCGTAGGTCCATCAAAGTAAGACACGATGCTTTGAAGGATCTATGAATCTTACATGCAATAAAGCCCAACACGATTTCTATTAGACCCTTTACTATAAGTTTCTCTCTCATTCTCACCTTGTCTTGTTGCCCACCAGGCTGCATAATAGAAACACTGCATTGTACTGAATCTGATACGCTTCTAACTCCCAAAGCATTATAGACCTCGTGCAATTTCACTGCTGAGATTGCGCTACTTTTTGGTGAACCAGACAAATGAAGGAGAGTTGATACGACTCATGAAAGTCATTTTCAATCAAAGATTAACAGGAACAAACACACTCTACTTGTATAATAGCAGGATCCTCTTGACTGGTGACATAACTTAGTTGTAGATGTCAAAAAAAAGTGTACTTGAAGTTTTAATTGATAGTTACAAAAGTTTAGTTGAAATTCAATGAAACATGATATATTTATTAACTATAAATAATGACATTCACTATATTCATGGAAATTATGTATTTGCTTTAGTTAATTGTGACTTAATCCCTTACAATAATATATACATTGTATGCAGCTAAATACATAATGGAGAGTAGTAGAAAATGGATGTATGAAAGACATGATGGTGAATATCTTAGTGTGGAATTCGTACGTAGGGTGAATGAAGAATTTATACCTGTTGCAAAACAATGGAGTAGTTTGGGTAAACTTAGGTGTCCTTGTAGCAAATGCAAAAACTTGAAGTACATTGACGAGGATATTGTGAAGCTACATTTGTACAAACACGACTTTCGGCCAAATTATCATGTTTGGATAAGTCACGGGAAGAGTTTTCTTAAATTATTTGTTGAAAGGCAATTTGAAGAAGACATGTGCCTATCACATCCACGCACACAAATAGGCGATTTGTGGAGCAAATTTGGGAAACAATTTCCCGAATGGTTTAAACGAAAGGTGAACGATCAAGTTTGATGGAATTAGTAATATTCGAGTTCAATTATCATAATGTTGTCCACCTCAAGTTGACGACTTTGCTAAAATTATATTATGTAGGCTATCAATTTAAATGAAGCGAATGACTTTATTGGAGCGTTAGCATACGGTCCCAACAAAAATGTGAGTTGGTGGAACATTACTACACTAACAACTACAAATTCCAAGTCCAACGACAAGGAAAGTCGAACGCCAACTCTGGGGGTATATGTCAAAGGAATGCACGGCGTAGACTTCTATGGGACGCTCCAAGAAGTGATTCAGTTGGAATACTTAGGAAGATTTGGAAATTACAAAGTTGTTTTGTTCAAAGTTGATTGGTTTGACTCCGTCCATGGTTTGAACAAACATGAGCATTACAATCTCGTGGATGTGAACCACACAAAACGATATCGAGTATATGAACCATTCGTGCTGCCATCCCAAGCAATCTAAGTGTTTTATACTCATTATCCTGGTACAAGGCGAGATAGAAACCAGTGGTGGGCAACACTCATCATAAAGCCGAGGTCAACGATTGACGGCATTGATGATGCCGCATATCAAGAGGATAGCACTGAAAATCCTCCAACACTATCTAGCATTGATGAGGACCAAAGCGAAGATCGAGATGACTTAAGTGCTGAGGAAGCCATGCACGATGATGCTAATGAATCCATTATGGGGGAAGAGGGAGTGGGAATAGAGGAGGATAATATGTTAGACCCTATTTGTACCGAGATTATTAGTAGTGACGATGAAGAGGAGTATGAGTAGTGAATTATATTATCTTATCAGTATACATTGCTAGTCATTGAACTTTTATTATATTCACAACTTGGTTCAAATTTTTCATATACTTAGTTGAAGCCAATGCATTCTACTCGTACGCATGCCATTTTTGATATATATATATATATATATATATATATATATATATATATATATATATATATATATATTAGTTTGGAACTAACTTGTGTTTTGATTTTACCCGATATTAACTATTATATTAGGGGAAGACAACCACATAGCATTTGGCAAAGAGCTGCTCCGATCGACTGTGCATTATACCCCAACCGTGTAGGACTTGAACGGGGGGAGGATTGGTAAGATGATCACATAAAATCCTATGTACAGTGATTTAGCATTGGTCTTAATAACTTAGGTTGTGTTTTTTTCGTAACAATTGCATAGGTTCGCCGATCCCTGTTTAGCACGGTTTGTTGGAGGCAACTTCGTGGCCACCCAAATCCAAAGCCTGCTTCCCAATGGTCAAAACAAGAGAAAACAAATTTGTGGTTGGATTTCTGTGTAAGTAATTATGCAAATTGGGTCCATTGATTTTCTTTTATGTAATAGTCGTTTAACTAATCACTAATAAATTACTTTATACAGCGACATTATGTTTAGGAAGAAGAATTAACAAGAGATGTGTTCAGTGGGTGGCACACGAAATTGTGCGACCAAGACGTCACGAGTACAAGGTCGGGACGAAGAGGGCGGACCACATGAGCGACGAGCAACGTGATGCAATAGATGAGGAATCCCAAACTGAGGATTTCATTCGGCAGTCCAATGCCGCCAAAGCAAACAGTAACAATGAAAACTCCGCCAATTGCAAAACGCGGGTGGGCTCGGTTTCAGCGGCAAGTTATATGAAGAAGCAGGTGAATCCTAAATTGGCACAATTAATAAATTAAAGTTATATGTATGCATTAACAATTACGAACTATCTAAACAATTGTTTGCATTTACTATCTTAATTTGTAGATGGCCGGGGGGAAACTCATGACCTTGTCTGAAGTCCACGCTCACATTCATTGTGGGTGAGATGCTGCGGGGAATCCGGTGTGGAGTTCTGAACATGATGCCACACTTGCTGTAAGTTTACTTAAAAATATTCATAAACTAACTGTATTTGAACTCCGGCGTGTGGCCATGCATGTTTTATGTGCGTTTGGATTGTTATTGAACTCCGACGTGTGGCCGTGCATGTTTTATGTGTGTTTGGATTGTATTTGAACTCCGGCGTGTGGCCGTGAATGGTTTGAGTTGTGTTTGGATTGTATTTGAAATCCGGCGTGTGGCCGTGAATGGTTTAAGTTGTGTTTGGATTGTATTTGAATTTCGGCGTGTGGCCGTGCATGGTTTAAGTTGTGTTTGGATTGTATTTAAGCTCCGGCGTGTGGCCGTGCATGTTTTATGTGTGTTTGGATTGTATTTGAACTCTGGCGCGTGGCTGTGAATTGTTTATGTGTGTTTGGATTGTATTTGAACTCCAGCGTGTGGCCGTGCATGTTTTATGTGTGTTTGGATTGTATTTGAACTCCGGTGTGTGGCCGTGCATGTTTTGTGTGTGTTTGGATTGTATTTGAACTCTGGCGTGTGGCCGTGAATGGTTTAAGTTGTGTTTGGATTGTATTTGAACTCCGGCGTGTGGCCGTGAATGGTTTATGTGTGTTTGGATCGTATTTGAACTCCGGCGTGTGGGCGTGCATGTTTTATGTGTGTTTGGATTGTATTTGAATTCCGGCGTGTGGCCGTGAATGGTTTAAGTTGTGTTTGGATTGTATTTAAACTCCGGCGTGTGGCCGTGAATGGTTTAAGTTGTGTTTGGATTGTATTTGAATTTCGGCGTATGGTCGTGCCTGGTTCAAGTTGTGTTTGGATTGTATTTGAACTCCGGCGTGTGGCCGTGAATGGTTTAAGTTGTGTTTGGATCGTATTTGAATTCCGACGTGTGGCCGTGCATGGTTTAAGTTCTGTTTGGATTGTATTTGAACTCCGACGTGTGGCCGTGTATGTTTTATGTGTGTTTGGATTGTATTTGAACTCTGGCGTGTGGCCGTGAATGGTTTATGTGTGTTTGGATTGTATTTGAACTCCGGCGTGTGGCCGTGCATGGTTTAAGTTGTGTTTGGATTGTATTTGAACTACACGTGCCGTGCATGTTTTATGTGTGTTTGGATTGTATTTGAACTCCGGCGTGTGGCCGTGCATGTTTTATGTGTGTTTGGATTGTATTTGAACTCCGGTGTGTGGCCGTGAATGGTTTAAGTTGTGTTTGGATTGTATTTGAACTCCGGCGTGTGGCCGTGAATGGTTTGAGTTGTGTTTGGATTGTATTTGAACTCCGGCGTGTGGCCGTGAATGGTTTAAGTTGTGTTTGGATTGTATTTGAATTTCGGCGTGTGGCCGTGCATGGTTTAAGTTGTGTTTGGATTGTATTTAAGCTCCGGCGTGTGGCCGTGCATGTTTTATGTGTGTTTGGATTGTATTTGAACTCTGGCGCGTGGCTGTGAATTGTTTATGTGTGTTTGGATTGTATTTGAACTCCAGCGTGTGGCCGTGAATGGTTTAAGTTGTGTTTGGATTTATTTGAACTCCGGCGTGTGGCCGTGAATGGTTTAAGTTGTGTTTTAAGTTTTATTGTGTTCGCTACTTATGTATGAATGATTGCAGGAAACTTTTCGCCAAAAGTGTGAGGAGCGTGGCATAATTGAGAACTCTCCGGAAGCTAAGGAGTTGTAACTGCAACTGGCAGGGGGGTACAAACCCAAAGACCAAGCTGTCTATGGTCTTGGGAATGCGACCTCGTACTTCTATGATACTCTACCCTCTACCCAGGGCAGTTCTTCTTCTTCGAGGCATCCCTGCGCAACTCCGTCCACTGATGCTATTATGCGGGATCAACTTGCTGCTCACACATCCGCCATCTCACAGATTGAAAGTGAATTGACACATGTTGTCCAATATCAACAACAAGGCGGTAGTTCTTCATCCCCATCTCAATATCTAAACTTATCAGGATCCCCACAATTCCCTCCCCAACCTTGAACTTATGCACTTTTAGTTATGAACTTTTAAGTTTTGTTTTAGTTATGAACTTAGATTGTATGAAACTTAGCTTGAATTTTAGTTATGAACTTTTAGCTATTATATATATATATGAACTTTTAGTTATGCATTAATGTTTAATATTATATATGTTTAGTATGTTATGTATGAAATTGACAGGTGAAAAAAATACGCGGTTGATATATATATATATATATATATATATATATATATATATATATAGATATATATATATGGATAATATAATAATAGCAACGACTGTTATGTCGACAAATACAGTTTGATTATAACCTATTCGATTTAATCCAGAATTTTTTTAAAAAAATTTAAATTGTAATCTGCGACCGATATGTATCAGTCGCTGGTTATTAGCCATTATTTTGCGATCGATAAATAGCGACCGATACGGTATCCGTCGCTAAATTCGCGATTGATAAATAGCGACTGATACTGTATCGGCCGCTAAACTGGCGACCGATATCCAGCGACCGATACCGTATTGGTCGCTGATTAGCGACCGATACCATATCGATCGCCGCATCGGATATCAGACGCAAGTTTCGCGACCGATACGTATCGGTCGCTCGGTTCGTCAAACGACGGATATGCAGCGACCGATACGTATCGGTCGCTGATATCGGTCGCCCGCCCTCTGCTGCGATCGATAGAGCCCGTTTGCGACCGATAGTAACAGTCGCCTCAGGCCTGTTCTGTTGTAGTGACTTGTCACGCCCGTGAGGGATCCATAGTTGTTCCAGCATTTTCAGGCTTCATGGACGTGACACTCATTGTCACAATCGTGACATTCAGAGAAAGTCCAGACTAGAAGACCCTTCACAGCCGTGACATCCACATGTCACGCCCGTGAGGGAGGAAAAACAAGATGATTTCTTCGGGAATTCTCAAGCGTCATGGTCGTGACATACCATGTCACGCTTGTGCGCGACGTCCCTATTCTGCCGACTTTTTCTAGGCAAAACGGCTGCGTCTTGCCCCTTTTCCCCCCAAGTATATATTCTAATTTTTTGGATTTCGACATGACACAACCTAAGAGAGAGTTTATAGTTTTGAGTTTTTGGAAATTAGGTTAAAACAGAACAGAAATAACGAAACAACGTACTTGTCGCAGAGGGGTGACTCGGGCGAGTCGCAGACAGTCGCGGCGCGACTGCTCTCTGTCCGCCACATTATGTCGCTGGCCGACTAGGGTCGCGAGCGCGACCAGAGACGTTGCAGGCGTGACGTCCGTCTGTCACGGACGTGAGCACTCCTGGCGCGGTCGCGTCGTTGTTCTGCTCCGTTCCTTGGCTGACCAACTCGCAACGTCGCGGGCGCGACAGTTTTGGTGACGGGCCCGACGCCAAGCCTAGAAGTAAGACTGCCCTCGGCCAGCCGACTGTCACGGGCGCTAGGCCTGGTGACTCGGGCGTGACTAGCGCCTGTCCCCCTTGCTTCCGGGATTCTTCTGGGATTCTTCTGAGTCTCGACATTCTTCATTATCGGGATGGTCCTGCCCGATCCCTTGGTCCCCGGGGTTGGTGGAGTAAACCCGAGCCTTTCCATGCTCTGCCGACGGATGGCTCACCCCAACCATGCACGCCAACCCGATACTCATCATCTCACCCCTAGAGAAGGTATAACGATTCTTGAAAATGTACGGGTGAGCGGTTTTAGTATTGAAATGTCGTCTCAGGATTTTCCCTTCTTGTCTTTTTTTGCAAACCCGACTAAGGAAGGTCGGGCTCAAACCCGAGACGGTGCATACTCCCCCTCTTGAAGAAGAGTTGCCCTCAACTCTTGGTGGTTAAAACCGAAGCACGCTTCATCAATTGACTCCATGAAACTTCGAGCATCTCGATCACAATAAGTCAATATGCTGGGCATCCAACTTGCTTCAAATCCCACAATGTATCCATCTTTCAAATGGAAGAAAGAGGTTGGAACCTCGTTTGGGGGTAAAGGATTAAGGGAGGGGATAGGGAATTTAGGTGGTGCTCGGGAACTCTCAATCTCACCAGGCTCAACAATTGGTAGAGGTGAGATGAATGTGGGTGCTTCGTAATATTGAGGGTCTTCATAAAGGATGAGAGAAAGATCAAGATTCATGTTTTCAACCACCTCTTGGCATAGAGCTTCAACCATCTCACCATGTACTTCAAGAAGCTCAAGAGGTTCCCCTTCATTTTTCGTAAGGACACTAACCCCGGCTATTGTACGCTTTTCATTCTCAACCTTCTCAAACTCTTCAAGTGTGGAAGGAAGGTTTTGCTCATCAAGTTCCTTCTTCATACCACATGTTTGCTCTTCCACACTAAAGGACCCTTCAATCCAAGCTTCAACCATAGCCATCGTTGGTTGGACATTGCAAAGAATCGTGCCCCACATGCCGACATTTGAAACACTTTCGGGATTGACCTTGGAGGTGCAAAGTAATGTGGTTCATTTGGACCTTCAGGTTCTCAACAGTCCGTTCGAGGGTAGAAGGTCGATCCTCCACATTTCTAGCTCGAGGGCTACTTCAGTGGCTTGGTTCCTTTCGATTGGGTCTATTTCCACCATCCATATCGAAGGAATGGTGAAGGACAGATTGTGTTTGGGGTAATTTTGAGGAGTTTGGGTTCTTTTGTGGTTGACTAGTGTTTGGCTAAGGGTTCTTTGTGTTTTTTTCTCACTTGGGAATTTCATCGAACACCTTCCATGCACCAATTTCCAACATCACCACAAAGCTCCAATAAGCATCAAAATCAACAAACACAAACACAAACACAATCCCAATAACAATTTCTCCAACACAGTTGGAGGCACAGGGAGTGGCGAAAACCAATATTCAATCAAATCCAACAAAATCAACAATTGAAATCACTACTTGCAAGAACAAAAACCACAACTCAAGCTAATGGAAACATTGAGCTCTGATACCTATTGGAGTGTGGCGCGGTGGGAGTGTTGATGATTTAAGCTTGAGTTGTATCTTTGTTTTAACAATTGAACGAAACTTGAACAACTAAAGAAGGATATGACCTTGAGCTAAGTATTCCACAACTCTAGGCCTAGCAATCCACAATGATTATCCAAGGTAATTCCACTAAATAATCACAAGGAAAGACTTGGAAACACCACAATCCACAAATGGATAGGTAAGCACAAGATTTTTGGAGAAAACTTAGGGAACCCTAACACCAATGCATAAGCACGTTCATATTCAGCTAAAAACTGCAGAAAATACTCCTAAACAGGGTATTTATACTAAATAAGAAATTAGGTTAAAACATAACAAAACTAACGAAACAGCGTGCGCGTCGCAAAGGGGTGATTCGGGCGAGTGTCAGACAGTCGGGGTGCGACTGCTCTCTGTCTGCCACATTCTTTCGCTATTCAACTAGGGTCGCGGGTGCGACTGCTCTCTGTCTGCCACATTCTTTCGCTGGTCGACTAGGGTCGCGGGCGCGACCAGGGACGTCGCAGGCGCAACGTCCATCTGTCATGAATGTGAACACTCCTGTCACGGTAGCGTCGTTGTTCTGCTCCGTTCCTTGGCTGACCAACTCGCAACGTCGCGGGCGCGACAGTTTTTGTGACGGGCGCGACGCCAACCCTGGACGTAAGACTGCCCTCGGCCAGGCGGCTGTCACGAGCACCACGCCTGGTGACTCGGGCGTGACCAGCGGCTGTCCCCCTTCTCCACCTGCCATACTTCCTTGACGTTATTGCTTTCGGGATTCTTCCGAGTCTCGACATTCATCATTCCCGTGATGGTCCAGCCCGATCCCTTGGTCCCCAGGGTTGGTGGAGTAAACTCGATCCTTTCCATGCTCTGCCGACGGATGGCTCGCCCCAACCACGCCAACCCGATACTCATCATCTCACCCCTAGAGAAGGTATAACGGTTCTTGAAAATGCACGGGTGAGCGGTTTTAGTATGGAAATGTCGTCTCGGGATTTTTCCCTTCTTGTCTTTTTTTGCAAACCCGGCTAAGGAAGCTCAGGCTCGAACTCGATACGGTGCAATATTGCTCGACAAAACCTCACCGACACCAAAAGGAGACGCCAATGCCAGCTCATAGCTGAAGAACCACAACCACAACCATCGCCACCACCACCCCATACTCTTCTTTGCTATGGTTCACCAACAGCCATCGTGGGTGGCTCTGCTATAGTCTTGCCTACCTTGGCCAACAATGCCACGTTCTATTCAAGCCGGCCTACCTGAATCATATTGAGCAAGCCCAGTTTTACGCGCTGAAGGTCGAAAAGCCATAAGAGCACATCTTCAACTTTCTCGAGAGATGTGGGATGATCAAGATGAACGAAATCTCTGATGACTACCTACGAATGTGGTTCTTCCCATTTTCTCTAGCTGGAAAGGCGATGGCGTGGTGGGATAACTGCTCG
The DNA here is from genome assembly GCA_029582165.1 of Portulaca oleracea. Taxonomy (NCBI): domain Eukaryota; kingdom Viridiplantae; phylum Streptophyta; class Magnoliopsida; order Caryophyllales; family Portulacaceae; genus Portulaca; species Portulaca oleracea. The sequence continues at coordinate 23,579,579 of CM055870.1, forward strand.
AGGGATTCCTTTACCACTTGGGATTCCTCAGTTCTGCATTCTTGAAGAGGTTCTTTTCACCGCAGGAGACTGCCAGGATGAGGACCCTACTGATGAACTTCACTCAGAAGGTTGGAGTGTCCTTATATGATATGTGAGAGCGCTTCAAGAGCCTCTAGAGAGCATGCCTGGATCACGAGCTTTTACCGCATCTACTCACACACACGTTCTACAATAGAGTCAACAGGGCCACTAGACTGTTGACATTTTTTGTCGTCATTCAGACTTCTAAATGTCCGCAGATAAGGGGATTTTTGCTGGGGTTTACTTTTTAAAACTCTTTAGGGATTATTCATACATTTTATGAATAATAGTTGTAAAATGACCTACCTTTTACTTGATGCATCCCCGAACCATTAAACTAACCTCTTAAGAGTGAACATCCACTTGTTCCAACTCTTTTAAGATCAATTGAATTTGTTCACAAGATGTTAGGCTTGGAAGAAAGCAATTTATGTAAGCATTATTTAGAAATATACAAAATCTCCTTAAAGTTACATCGGTACATTGTAAAACCATGTTAAACACAGTTTATTCAATCCCGATGTATTTTAGTTTGAAAAGGAGTCGCCACCCGACTTTTTAAGAGAAAAGCCAAGAAAAACTAGAAAAAAAAAGAGAGACTCCGCCTACGAAACCAAGAAGTGGATTCGGGGGTAAGGTTACGAACTCAAAAGGTAGAAACCTTTTGAGTTCGCCTCTCACAAAAGGAAAGACTCTACTAAAAGTTATAAAGTGTGCTTTTAATAAAGTTTTAAAGGGAGATAAAGAAAAAGCAAAGCAAAAGGAAAAAATTGAAGAATCTTTACTGATCCCATCGAATCAATAATCCTCCACAGACCATTCAAGTCCTTGAAGAGGTACTTTTTCTTGTCGTATAATTTGGGGTTAGCCCATTTCCGAACGGCTGGAACAGATCATTCCATGCAATGGGTGCCCAAAACCACATGGAAAATAATTAAAGGTCTACAAATGTACAACTGGAAAATACCATAATGAAGGAAATTTTTTTTTTTTTGCAAATCACAAAACTACCAAGGATTTCAAGGAGCGTACCTCAAAGACTCGCCATAAGTTGGTCCCAAAGTAGAGCATCTTTGGTGTCGTGGCCCTGGGTCCGACAAAAGTATCCCTTCTTGTAGGGCGACAAGCAACAAGCATCCCTCTAACTAGCTAGGTGGGCATAACTAGTAGCAGCCCAGTTCAAATTCCTCACATCACCGTAGTTAATGAGGAGGGAATGTATTCAAGAAAGGGTGATTTTGTTTCTACGGTTGGCAAAAATGGTTGCATTTATGAAGTGCACCAAGTAGAGAAATTGTAGGTGTGGCAAGGAAAGTCCATTGAAGTTAGGGTTCTTTATGGTTTTAACTAGGTGACAGTATCTCATATCATTTAAGCTTTCACCCTGGTCAAGAAAGGTTGTTATAAGGTGAACATAGGTAGTCACATGAGGGTCCACTTCCCCTCACAATTCTACTAGGAGACCACCCCAAATAAGACCTATGATCATCCTGAAGTCAAGAGGTGTAATCATCATTTTACCCACTAGGAGGCAAAATGAGTTGGTGGTGTCCCAGAATCGCTCCACCAAAGCGCGACCAAAAACCTTCTTCCCATGAGTCCTCTACACCTCCAGGCAGTGGAGGAATGAGCCTAACAAAATACCGTCTATGGTTGCCTTATATAGACACCCACGATCAGGTCTTTAACAAGATCCACCACTACTTAGGAAATCTCGTAGGTTTCAAAGTATCCTTCTATAGTCTCAATCAAAGTACATGTAGAGCAATATTCAAAATTCAAAAGGAAAAAGGAAAAAGAAAAAGAAAAAAAAGAAAAAGAAAACCTTTTCGTAGTTGAAATATGAACTAAACTCATGTAAAGCATAATATAAGTAGAAGAATTTTTTGCATACAGTTCAACGCACATAAAGTACAATTTAAAGTGGTATATACTTTCAATTACAACTACTCAACATGCAAGATTCAAAAGCATGCAAGTTCATATAGCAAAATGACCATCAACATGAAAATTATGTTGACGAGAAGTGTTCGATTGTTGGAATTTGGGGTTAAGAGTAGGGTTGTCGTATCCACATGGATGGTGTGTTAGGTTAACAAGGAATTGGTTTGGTAGGGTTTCAATGACGAAAAGCAGTAAATAATGAAAAGTAATTAAAGAGTGAAAGCAATTAAACTAACCAAATCTTGAATTGGAAATTGAAACTAAAAAGAAATTTCATAACTAAGCATGCGATCAAAAGCAATAAATAAAGAACTGAAATTGAATTGAATACTAGAGTTAAGGAGAGAAAACATAAACCTGGAATGCATTGTACTGAATTCTAATCTTGAAACTTGACGAACTTTGAATCACCGATCTTTTTCTCGAACAAACAAGAAAGGTGTGATTTGGATTACTAAGACTGCTCGAATCCTTACTTGAAGGGAGAATTTGAGGAACCTTAATCCTCCTCTTCACTAAAAATTAGAATTTTGGTGGACTAACACTAAGTCAAATCAAAAGATAAAAAACGAAAGGGAACAAGAACTTGAAGAAATTATCACTTGCATAGATCTTAGAAAAAGTGAATTACAATCGAAGGCTAAAGAAAAATTAAAGAAAAGTAATTCTAAAACTATCTCTAAAACTAAAAGCTAATAATAAACACTAAGTATCTACTAATCCCGTATGATAATGTTTTTATAGAATGAACAAGGAAGGAAAAATAAGTCATTCAAAACCCTAAGCAGCCGCCTCGCCCTTTTTTATAATTTTCGGAAACCTTGGTCGTCGCGGGCTCGACCGACTCGGCAGAAAACTTCCGTCAATTCTTACTCTCGAGTGTCGCGGGCGCTACAAAGTATGTCGCGGGTGCGACACCATCCATAGTGGGCACTACGATTTCTCGGAAAACTATCGATCGTCATCGCAGGTGTCACAGGGAATGTCGCGGGTGTGACGGATTTTCCTGAATCTCGTGTTGAATTGCAAGCTGTCGTCGCGGGTGCGACGATGTTGGTTGCAGGTGCGATGGCCTTCTGTCCAGCTTGTCATTGGCGCGACGCCAGTAGTAGTGGGCACGACGTCCTTGACAGAAGACCTTGTCAGCTTGTAGCGGGTAGTAGTGGGCGTTACACTTTGGGTGGCGGGCGCTACAAGATGGATTTTGGATTATTTTGAGCGTTTGGTCTTCTTTTCCTTCTTCATCTTGATTATCCTATAAAAACACAAAATCATCATAACTAATACATAATCAAGGGACTAAAACAAGCAAGGCACCTTATAAACGGTATCAATTCGACTCGAAATGAGACCGAACAACACTCCCACACAAGGGTTTGCTCACCCCGAGCAAACAAAATAAAAAGGAAAAACTAACTACTCTAACTCACTTTCTTAGGAATCACGGTCGCATTTAGCGTATGCAACAAGCCCTTTCAACCCCTTGGCAACCCAAGTGGACGAGCAAGGTCTCGTGAGGGTTTATAGAAGTTATACCCACAAAAGCCAAGAGAAGGAAGAGAAGTAAGAGGCAAACTTAACAAAATAAGCACAGAAGCAGGTCTACACACACGGTCACGAATCAAACCACTTAAACAATGCTATTACTCAATTTGAATGACCAACAAAGACTTTCAACGCTATTAGCTAGTTCGTTACCAGACTTAACATTTTTCACTTCACTCATGCATATGCTCTCGATGGGTTCCTCGTGTTTTCCGGCTCACTTTTGCTCAAGTAAAGGTTTAGTCGGTTAGAAATAGCTACTCATATACCCATGCTTTATTATTTAGTGAATTATGGTGTTCCCCTTCCCTATTTGGTGTCGCCCTTGGCTTTGTGAGGGCTGCAGGTTACATAGAGAAAGGCTTCACACTTATTACTTTCAACTCCTATTTTTGTGTTGGTTTGTTCGAGAATTGAACGACCCTGAAAGGGGTCTACTCTTCCTACATAGATCCTTTCCATACACATACAAGGTACTTAAGGGGTAAGAGTTTCGCACCACTCATACGTACCGATCTTTGAAGGTGAACCAACAATTTTAGCTTTTCTTTTCTCAATGTTTTTGTGTCAGTATTTGTCGGGAATAAGAACGGCCCATAAATGGGGTTTACCCTCCCAACACAGGTTACTCCATACACATACAAGGTGCTTAAGGGGTAAGAGTGTCGCACCACTCATACCAACCCGTGTGGGTGTACCAACAATTTTTCTAATTCCATTTTTTTATTTTTCTTGATTAATGCATGGATATACAAGTAACAAGAGGCCAAAACTTCCCTCCTAAACTAAAACCATCACATTAATAAACCAAAAGTGAAAATTCTAAGGAAACCACATGTTTGCACATACATGAGAGGTTGTCATGTTTGGGTTAGGCAACAACCAAGCTTACAGCCTATCAAACGCTCACTAATAATTCCTAACTAAGCAATTGCACTATTCTAACAATCATCGACACAACCATGCATACAAACTACCTTTGGCTAAGGAATTTTTTTTTTACACATTTGCCTTTTTTCTCGGTGGTGCCCAAAATTCTCTCTTCCTAGAGTTTGCCAGGAACTTGTGCCACCCCACTCCCACACAAAAACTCTACAATGTCCTCATTGTGCATAAGGCGAAACCACACAAAAGAAAATAAAAATCACACAAAAGAAAAGCACACAAAACAAAAGAAAAACTCAAGCTGGCATACATGTCACCCCCACTCCCACACAAAAAGGTTAACAATGTCTTCATTGAAAATAGAAGGAAGCAAGCACACAAAAGAAAAGAAAAATAAACATACCAAAAGTGAGAAAAAGAAACAAACTCACTAACCGTATTAGAAGTAGAAAGGAAGGATATTACCTGGATGTCTTCTTGTCAATTGACTCACTCGTTTTCACTAGACAAGGCATGGTTAGGAGAACTAGATGGAGAAAAATTAAGAAAAATCAGATGTACAATGTATTCAAGATTCTCGACTTACCTTCTTTCAAGCATTGGATGGGTCGGGGAATGTAACACACTCCATGTCAATAGTTTCAGGATATACTAAGAAGGGCTTCAACCTATGCCCATTCACCTTCCACACAGAGTTATTGGATGTATCCTTAATCTCAATTACACTTGAAGGGAATACCTAAGTCACAATAAAGGGTCCGGTCCACCTAGATCTCAATTTTCCAGCAACCAAGTGCAACTGAGAGTCATAAAGTACTTTTTGTCCCGGAAAGAAGGTCTTCCTATAAATGATCCTATCATGCACGATTTTGGACTTCTCCTTACTTAACCACCCATTCTCATAAGCCTCTCTTCTCAACTCCTGAAGCTCACAAAGTGTCAATCTCCTCTCCTCACCAACTGCTGACAAATCAAGGTTTAGGGCTTTTAAAGCCCACCAAGCCCTATGTTCAAGTTCTACAGGCAAGTGACAGGGCTTCCCAAAGACAACTCTATAGGGTTACATCCCAATGGGGGTCTTATAGGTCGTTCGATAGGCCCACAAGGCATCAATAAGCTTGACAGACCAATCATTCCTATTTCTAGATAGAGTTTTCTCCAAGATCCGTTCAATCTGCCTATTAGAAACTTTCGCTTGACCATTAGACTATGGATGGTAAGCGGTGATAAGCTTATGCACTACTGAGTACCTCTTCAGTAAGGCCTCAAAGGATCTATTATTGAAATGGGTTCGTTGATCACTAATTATGGCTCTAGGCATTCCAAATCTAGAAAAGATGTATTCCCTAAGGAACTTGGTCACTACCTGAGCATCATTCCTCTTAGTATGGATGACTTCTACCCACTTAGACACATAATCAACAACAAGGAGAATATATTTATTCCCGAAAGAGTTAGAGAATGGACCCATCAAATCAATACCCACACGTCAAACACATCAACAAAAATCTCAGGTTGTAAGGGCATTCAATCTCTCCTAGTTATCTTTCCCAAACTTTAGCACCTAGAGCACTGTTGGGCATATTCATGGGCATCTCTAAAGATAGTGGGCCAGTAAAACCCTCTCTGTAGGACCTTATAAGCAGTTTTCTTCCCACTATAGTGCCCCCCCCCCCCCCCCCACAAGGTTGGTCATGGCCAAAAGAGAGGACATCCATAATGGATTCATCAGGCACACATCTCCTAAGTATCTGGTCAGGGCAGTATTTAAACAAACAAGGGTCATCCCACACAAAATTCTTCACAATGTAAAGAAACCTGTCCCTGTCATGCTTATTCCAATCTCTAAGCATCTCCCCAATCACTTTAAAATTCACAATATAAGCAAACCAAGGTTCCACTCCCATACTAAAGAGTTGCTCATCAGGAAACTGAGTAGCAATAGGGGTGGTGTTCACGGTATCAGGCACAATCCTAGAAAGGTTGTCAGCTACAGGATTCTCAGCTCTTTTCCTGTCTCTAATCTCATAGTCAAATTCTTGCAACAACAACACCCACCTAACTAGCCTAGGTTTGGAATCCTTCTTCTCCATCAAGTATCTCAAAGTAGAATGATCAGTGTAAACAACAGCTAAAAACCCTTTCTCAGTCAAAGTGTAACCAGTTGAGGATCATTCAAGGTGTGGCTAGCATAATGAATAATAACAGGTTTCTTATCAATTCTCTGTCCTAGCACAACACCTACAGCATAGTCCGATGCATTACACATAATCTTATTGATGTCTTTAATGAATCGCCGGTAAAAACCGGCGTGTCCTAGGAATAAGGGCATCCTTGGTTTGATTAAAGGCCCTCATACAGTCATCAGAAAAGTGAAATGGTACCTCCTTAGCTAGCAGTGAGGATAAAGGCTTAGTAATCTTATTGAAGTCTTTAATGAATCGCCGGTAAAAACCGGCGTGTCCTAGGAATGAACGAACTTCCTTAATAGAAGTTGGAGGGGACAAATTCTTAACTAGGTCAATCTTGGCCTTGTCTACTTCTATCCCTTCCTTAGAAATCACATGTCCTAGTACAATACACTTTTTCACCATGAAATGACATTTTTCCCAATTAAGGGTTAGACTCTTTTCTTGACATCAATTCAGTATGAAATAACCACCAAAAGAAGTACCAAACACAGAAAAATCATCCATGAAAATCTCAACACAATCCTCCACTAAGTCAAAAAAATAGAGATCATGCATCTCTGAAAGGTTGCAGGGGCATTACACAAACCAAACAGCATCCTTTGAAAAGCAAAGGTGCCAAAAGGGCAAGTGAATGTGGCCTTTTCCTTGTCACAAGGGGCAATAGTGACTTGGGTATAACAAGAATAACCATCAAGAAAACAATAATACTCATACCCAGCAAGTTTCTCAAGCTTCTAATCCATGAAAGGGAGGGGAAAATGGTCATTCCTAGTGGCTTTGTTCAGTTTTCTATAATCTATGCACACTCGCCAACCTGAAGGGACACGGTAGGTACTACCTCCCCCTGTTTGTTCTCAACAACAGTCAAACCAGGTTTCTTAGGAACTACATGGATGGGACTCGCCCACTTTCTATCAGATATGGGGTAACTAACATCATGATTTAGCCATTTAAGGATCTCTTTCTTAACTACCTTCTTCATCTGTGGGTTCTGTCTCCTAAGGGGGTCTCTATGGGCAACATTTTCATCTTGTAAGAAGATTCCATGCTGAACAATGGAAGGGCTAATCTCCTTAATGTCACCTAAAGTCTACCCAAAGGCTCCCTTGTTCTTTCTAAGAACCTTAATCAATTCGCTTTCCTTTTCCCTACCTAAGTCAGAACCAATGATTATTGGGTAGGTCTCACTAGGGCCAAGGAAAGCATATTTCATCTCAGCAGGAAGGGTTTCATCTCAAGTGTGGTAGATGAAGATGGTCTAGGATTTACTTTCTCAAGTGTGAATTGAGATGCAAATAAGGATTCATATAGCATATTACCATCAAACACATCAGAATCACACAAGGAATTCACACTATCAAGATTAATTCCTAGTGCAGCAAACTCATCAGCAAAGGACACATCAACACAATCAGGATTCTCACTATCATCAACAAAATCACTCACCTAATTAAGGGTACTCTCCTCATGCTCATCAAAACCTAAGGGTGACTTTTGCAGGTTAAAAATATTCAATTCCATGGTTAAGTTCCCAAAGGTCAATTTCATTTTACAATCCTTACAATTAATCCAGGCGTTAGAAGTCGCAAGGAAAGGGCGGCCTAGAATAACAGGAATCTCATCTCTAGTATTCTGAACCCTAGCAATCTCAAGTACTACAAGTCAACAGGAAACACAAAATCCCCAACCTTAATCAACACATCCTCCAGTACCCCCTTAGGTACTCTAGTAGACCTGACAGCCAATTTCAATACCATCCTAGTAGGTTTTAGTTTACCTAATCCATGCATTTCATAAACATGCAAAGGCAACAAATTCACACTAGCTTCTGGATCAAGCAATGCCCTTTCTATCAAACTATCACCTATGGTAATAGAGATAGTGGGGCATCCAGGGTCTTTGTATTTAATGGGCCATTGGTTGGACAGTATGGAACTCACATTCGAGGCTAAGAAAGCCTTCTTGAGCACTTGGGGTGGCCCTCTTGGTGGTACAAAGCTCCTTAACGAAACGAGCATATGGGGGAATCTGTTGAATGACATCTAAAAGAGGAATGTTCACCTTAACCTGAGAAAAGGTCTCCCTATTTTTGTCTAGAAACTTTTGGTCCTTATTCCTCCTTAACCTCCGAGGATAAGGTGAAGGACGCTTGTAAGCCCCTTGAGGTGGTGCACAAGTCAAAGGGTTGACTTTAGACAAGGTTTTGGTGTTAGGAGGCTTAACTATAACAGTTGGCCTCGCTCCATCTGACTCATTATCAACAAAAACAGGCTCATCAACAGATTCATCAGTCACAGTCTTTTAATTACAGACATCAAAAGGTTACATTTGCACTCTATTTTCTATCTCTTTCCCAAAACGAAGAGTAATAACAACGTTCAAACCTCTAACCTGACTAGGGTTACAAGATGATGAACCTGAAGCTTGCCCATTGGGGTTGTAACGTCGTTTTGTAACCCCGGTTTTTATCGTTCTTCTCAGGGAGCCAGGGGCCTTGGTCATAGAAACTCGGTCTAAGGTCGGGATATAGATCGCTAGGGTAAGGAAATAGGTTGAAAGGGGTAACAATGCAACAAATAAATCTAAGGTCGGTCAAGGTAAGAAAATGGGTTTCAGAGGCTTTTCGGGTGCAAACGGGGATGCGGAAATGAGTTGTACAACATGAGAATAATAAGAAGGGAGAATCAAGTGGCAATTCTGTTAGAAAATACCCACCTAGCTTCTTCTCTCGAGGATAGTCCAGATTAACTTCCCAAAAGTCCACCACAGACCCGGAGGGTTAATGAATCGGAATTCCCTAGTTAACCTCCTTCCACTTTCGTGGGTGAGCATTAACTATCCCAATTCCAACATTCAAACACAAGTGTTGGATGTATTCGGGAGCTTTCGAACCCAAATACATCCCACATGAGGGAAGGATAGGAGTGGGAAATTGATTTCCCAACTAATTACTCACTAATATTGATAACCCATGCCTAATCACCCATTCACACCATTAATTACCCCCTAACCCATGGGGTTTCTAGCCATTAGCCATCGTCAAAACTAAGCTAACAACATCAAAACCAACCCTAAGCATGATATCTAGCATTCAACAATCACAAACCAAGCAAAATAATTGAAATAACAAACAAGAACAATTAAACAAGCAAGTAATTAAGCAAAGCAATTAATAAAAGAGTTTAAGGGAAGAGAGAATTTATCAAAATCTGGAAATGAACAAAGGAATGCCAAGGAAATGATGATCCAACAATCTCTCAATTGATTGAATCCCCAAATATTGAGTACTAGCTAGAATCCACTAAAACCCTAGATTAATCAAGCTGATCTCACTCTAATCAAACCATAATCTCTGTCTAACTAAGGTGAGAGATGAACCTAAAACTAGATTCCCCTAAAAATTGTCCAACGGAGCTTAAATGCAAGGAAAAATAGTTGCCCAAAACGCTGCCATTCAAGCCTAGAATACGCGCTGAAAAGCAGTAGGTCGCGGGCGCGACCTAAGAGGTGGCGGGGGCGACGGGTGAGAAATCTGCCTGGTGATTCCAGGCTACGCAAGATTGCGGGCGCGAACCAGAATGGTCGCGGGGGTGACGTCCCTCTGTACAGGCTGGGCGATCTGTTCTTGGTGCGGCGTAGCGGGCGACACAACCGAGGGAACGGGCGTAAATCCTGTGTGGCGGCCAAGACTCAAGCGTAGCAGGCGGGACGGAGCTGCTTCCTTCCCTTTGTTTCCTTCCAAGGCTTGTAATGCCTGCTACAAGGATTGTAGCGGGTGTTACCTCACTGATCATCACAAAAACTGGGGAAGAGTTTCCCGGGTCGGCTCCGCTTCGATTCTCGGCACGGCTTGGCTCGGGAAATCACTCGGGATTCCCTAAAGAACCTCATTTTAGCCCGTTTGCCTTGCTTTTGCACCAAAAGTGCGAAAACCAACAAAACAACTAAAACACTAGGGAAAACGTTGAAAAAGACTCGGAATCGTGCCAAAAGTGCAAGCCAAAAGGCGATATTTATGGCTAAAATCAGGCCTAAACACCCCCCACACTTGACCTTTTGCTCGTCCTGAGCAAAACAAAACAAAAACAAACTAAAAACTAAACACCAATTCCTCTGTCGTGGGAGGAAACGAGTGCATTTAGCGTATGCACCAAGCCCTTTAAACCACCTGGCAGCCCAAGTGGACGAGGTGGGTCTCGTGAGGGTTTGTAGCGACTATACCCACAAAAGCCAAGGAAAAAGGAGAGAGGAAAGGTGAAAAACAAAACAAAGGAAGAAAAAGTAAGAAAGAAAGAACTGCTTGTCAAAAGAAACACGCAATCAACCGTAAAGAAAACAATGCTAATCAACAAAAAGGAACAGAAATGAGCACATCAAGAACACCTAATCCAAAGCATTGTCAATCTTAAGGGTTTTCAACTTCCAACACTTCATGCAAAACAAGATCCTATGTGCATAAGTGCATGTGTATTCTAATTGATTTCGGTTGACCCGTAGCAAAAACACGTCCCAAGCTCGTATCGAAGCAAGAAGGTTATTTTAAGCGATGCCCTCCCTTGCTGATGTCGCCCTTGGCTTGGTGAGGGCCGCAGCAGACGCAAGGAAAAACTCCACTCTTTATTCACTTAACAAACACTTTTCTTTTTTTTTTCAATTAACACTTTTTTTTAGTTGGCATGTTTCGAGATTAACGCGGCCCGGGAAGGGGTTTACTCTCCCAGCGTGGTTTTGTTCCATTCGTAACAAGGTACTTAAGGGACTAGGGCACCACAACCACCCACGTTCAACCACGTTGGTGAACCAACTTTACACTACACTTTCAAAAAAATACTCGGAGGTACCCCAATATTTAGGGAAATTATTTTTCAGTACCCCAACTTTTCAAAACTCATTTTGAGGTACCCTTACTTTTTGGGTTAGTAATTATTTAGTGCTTTTCCGGCCATCAATTTTGTTACCTTTATTCTTCTTCTTTAAGGGTATTTCTTAAAAAATGGAAGAACAAGGGTATTTCGGTCACTTAACCAAATTGATGATCGAAAAAGCACCTAATAATTTCTAAACCAAAAAGTAAGGGTACCCCAAAATGAGTTTTGAAAAGTTGGGGTACCTGAAAAACATTTCACCAAAAATTAGGGTACCTCCGAGTAATTTTTTGCTACACTTTTGTTTAGACCCGATTTCGCATCTAAATACCGCCTAAATTCTTAGGCTTTTGACTTGTCTCGTAGCTCGTTTTAATAACTTTTAATGCGTTTTGTTTATTTTTGTAGTTTCCGAAGGTTTTACTCAAAACGATGCTAAATGGGCTATTTTTGCACCAATCTTTGGAATCCCGACATTCCCTAAGATTCTCCGAGCCCTGGTCGTGTCAAAGGCAGCGGAAACGGAAGGGCCAAACATGTCGGAAGCGCGGAAACGCAAGTATCGGGTCGAAGAGCACCAAAGGGTAGCCCCCGCCACGCCTGCCGTAGCGGGCGCTACGCCTCCAAATCCCTTGTGGCCGATTGCAAGCTCCCAGGCGTCGAAGGGTAGCCCCCGCGACCAAATTCTCTAGCGGGCGTTAAGCCCTGAAGGAACCATGTGGCCGAGATAGACCGTGGTCACGGTCACCTTGACCGGAGCCACGGTCAGATTGAAGCCAACTGCCCAAAGGAAGAGTTGCAACCCGAGATGGACCGTGGTCACGGTCAACCTAACCGTAGCCACGGTAAGATCACTGTCCTACCCAAGGAAGAGGTTGACCGAACAAGACCGTGGCCACGGTCTCCCATGACCGTAGCCACAGCGGTGCGAAGGAGCGAAGAGTTGCCAACCCTAAATCGCCTACACCGTAACCACGGTGCCTGGGTACCGTGCCCACGGTGCTGCGAAGTGAAGATGATGTTCTCCTGCCTTATGCAGCATCGTGGCCACGGTCACCTTGACCGTGCCCACAGTCCCCTGTGGGAAACGTTTTGTCTGTAGTGTTGGGTAACAACCTGAGTTACTATATATTGTTTTAGGTCATTTTAGTAGGGAGAATCTTTAGACAATCTTTAATCAGTCTTTAGTTAGCTTTTATCATACTTTTAGCCTTCTTTTATCACATTTTAAGCTTTGGATTAGAGAGTTAGTGAAGATCTTTGCTGAGTTTATTGATTCTTGTGTTGGATTCTCTCAAGTTTTATTTCAAGTTTGAAGATTTTTATCATATTTGGAGCATTGGAGCATTTATTATTCAGAGTTTTTGCCTCTTTGTCATCAATCAATGAGCACTTCTTAACCTTTCTCCCTTTTATTTCATAGTTCATCTATTAATCTCTGTTTTTGCTTTTATTGCTTTTATTGATTTTGTTGATTGTTTGTTGTTATCTTGTTTATCTTATTAAGCATGATTAATGTTGTTGATGATAGTATCATGATAGTTAGGATGTTTAGTGGCTAGAACCCTAATGGGTTAGGGAGATATTAAGGGTGTGAATGGGTGATTAGGTTTGGGTTAGCAATATTAGTGAGTAACTAGTTAGGAAATCAACTTCCCAACCCTATCCTTCCCTCAAGTGGGATGTAATTGGGTGCGAAAGCATCCCGAATACATCCAATGCTTGTTGGAAGGTAGGATTTGGGATAGTTAGTGTTCTAGTTCGCGAAAGCGAATAGAAACTAACTAGGAAATTCCGTTTCATCGACTCCCCGAGTCTGTCTATGGACTTTGGGGAAGTCAATCCGGACTATCCTTGAAAGAGGAAGCCCGGTTGGTATTTTCCAATGGAGTTACCATTTGATTTCCCCTTCTTATTACTCTCTTGCTGCAAAACCCATTTCCTTATCCCCGTTTGCATCCCGAACGTCTCCCGACACCCATTGTCTCACCTTTTTGACCGAACTTAGTGTGTTTGTGATGTTTTTACCTCAAAAATCTATGACCCTTTCTTGATCCTAAACCCTACCTAGAGTCATGTAATTGCTATGAACGCCCCTAGCTCCCTGTGGAAGAACGATATTACCGAAGTCTGACAAACCGTTGTACAACAAAATGGCATCGTTGCCGGGGAGCAAGCGCCCCTTCTAGTTTTAACTTACTCTACGTGTGTTTGGTTTAGGATGTTTTTACCTTGCTGAGTCGAGTATAGAGTCCCTAGGGCTACTTACAACGTTTGTTTGTTTAGTGCATGTGCAGGAGAGACCTAATACCTCTTGTACCTTTTGACCCTGAAATCGAAAGGACTGCACGGCGCAACAACGCCGCAAATGCCCGTCGGCGTCTTCTCGAGTGACAACAGCAAGAGGCTATGGCAGAACCTCGTACCCTCCTTTCGTTCGTATCACCTTCGACGGGTACGGGAGGCTCTCCTATTGCTTTGCCCGATCTCCCCGACGGGACTGTCTTTGAGGTCAAGCCGAATTTCCTTCACCTCATTGAGCAATCTAAGTTCCATGGGTTTGACTCGGAGAACCCCATCAACCATATTTCCAACTTCTTGGAGAGACGCGGCATGATCAAAATGCAAGGAGTTTCGGAAGAATACATCCATCTTAAGTTCTTCCCGTTTTCTCTCGCGGGGAAAGCTCGAGGGTAGCTTGATAATTGTAACCCGAACACTTTCCGGACTTGGGACGCCCTGAGTCAAGCATTTTTGAGGAGGTTTTTTTCGCCAATGGAGACCGCTCGCCTACGAACGGAGATCATGAACTTTCGACAACAACCGGGCGAGTCTTTGTTCGAAGCTTGGGAGAGATACAAAGGACTTCATCGAGCATGCCCGCACCATAATCTCCCGGCCGCTCTTATTCTACATACTTTCTACGAAGCAATCGATCGATAACGCCTCGGGCGACCTTTTTCTAAGTAAGACCCCCGTCCAAGCCGATGCTCTTTTAGCTCAAATGGCAGAGAATGCTTGCAACTGGGGAAGAAATTCAAGGGAGGTGACAAGTTGTGCTGATAGCGAGAACTTGGGGTATCTTATCAAGGACATGCAAAAGTCAATGCAACAACTTTCTCAGGACATGGCCGAGATGAAGACAACCCAACAACTCAAGCCGATTATGGAGGTTCAATCTTCCATCCCTTCCCCTTCGTCCACCTCGGTGTTGCGTTGTGAGGTATATGGGGGAGGACATACAAATTTCGAGTGCCAAACAGAGTTGGTATCCAATGAGCAAGCGAATGCTCTATATCGGCAAAACCTCTCTTACCGCATCAATGATCCCGTTCGCCCTCAAGGAAACCCATCTAATGTCCCTCCGGGTTTTCCGTACCCTAACCAAGCCCAAAACCATCAATGTCAAAATCAAAACCGCCCCCATCAACAAACTCCCCCATACCAAAATCAAGCCTACCATCAAATTCCTCAATCCTACCAACAACAACCCCCTCCACAAATGAGCCAAGAGATGGACTTCATGCAAAGATGTATCAAGAATCAAGACGTTTTCAATGCCGCCCAATTGAAATAGAATGAGGTTCTTAATGCTAGCCAAAGGATGCTTGAGACCTAATTGGCTCAACTTGCCCAACAAGTCTCCAACTTCCAATCTCAATCTTCATCTTCTTCCAAGGGTCTACCTAGCCAACCCCAACAAAATCCTAAGGGGCACATCAATGCTATCACATTGAGGAGCGGTAAGGAGATCGATGGCCCTAGGATGGTAGTGGAAGATGTCTTGGGTGATAAGGAGGGCAATGTGGCGGATGTTGAAGAAGAGGAGGATTTGATTGAAGAAAGGGAGAGTGAGTTAGTCTTGGGCGAGGGAGTTGGTGAAGTACAAGAGGAAGAATTGGGAGAATCAAGCAAAGAGAGAGAAGAGATGGAGAGACTGAGAAAAGGGAAAGGGAAAGGGAAAATGGCGGAAGAAGAACCAATCCAAGCCTTGGAGAAACCAAAATTACCGCCGGTGCCTTTTCCCGAGCGGTTGACAAACCAAAGTCCGATGCAAAATTTTCGAAGTTCATTGAGATGTTTAAGAAGCTTCAAGTTAACATCCCATTTCTTGATGCCATTTCTGAAGTCCCATCCTTCAAGAAACATTTGAAGGAGCTTCTTATGAGCAAGAGGAGAATCCAAGAGAAAGCTACCATTCACTTGACGGCGGATTGTAGTGCCATCATCGATAACAAATCACCGAAAAAGCTAGCCGACCCTGGGAGTTTTTCTATTCCATGCACCATCGGTGATATGAGGATTGTCCGTGCCTTATGTGATTTAAGAGCAAGTGTGAGTGTCATGCCTCACTCAATTTGCAAGAAGTTGAACCTTGATGATCTAGCTCCCACTACTATTAACCTTCAATTGGCCGACCGTTCCGTACGAAGACTCTTGGGGATATTGGAAGATATCCCGGTGCAAGTAGGGCGATTCTTGATCCCTTGCGATTTTGTTATCTTGGAGATGGAGGAGGATAACAACATCCCCATTATTTTGGGAAGGCCATTCCTTGCTACGGCGGGAGCAATTATTGATGTGACGAATGGAAGTATGTCATTGAATGTCGGGAATGAAAGTATTATTTTTGAACTTGAGGGGTCTTTGAAAGGTCCTTCATATGACGGCTCATGCTACGCGATTGACATGATTGAATTTCTCGTTGATGAGTATATTGAGGAGTCCCATCTACTTGAGTCTACATGTGATGATCCCTTGGGTGTATGCTTATTGGAATCCTATCAATTTGAGACCGATGGCACCGACATCACTTTCTTCACCAACCTTCTTGACTCTTCACCTATGCACGAGGAAATTATTATTGATGAGCCTATTATGGAGTGCATGGAGATTCAAGATGCGATCTTCAAAGGTATGTCTTCCTCCCAAGTTCAATCTTCTATTCCTTTAGATCTTAAACCTTTGCCCCCCTTCCCTCCAATATGCTTACTTGGATGATGAAAAATCTTATCCTGTGATTGTGAATGCAGATTTGAATGATTTTGAATTGTCTAAGTTGCTTGATATGCTTAGGAAGCATAGAGGTGCATTAGGTTATAGGATAGAAGATTTGAAAGGCTTATCCCCGTCCATTTGTATGCATTTGATTGATTTGCTAGAAGATGCCAAGCTTACTAGGCAACCACAACCTAGATTAAATCCTAACATGCAAGAAGTGGTTAAAAAGGAGGTAGTGAAGTTGCTCGCTGCTTGGATCATCTTCCCAATCTTAAATAGCGAATGGGTAAGCCCGGTTCAGTGTGTGCCAAAAAAGGGTGGGATGACCGTAATTGAAAATGATAAGAAAGAATTTGTAAGTACCCGAACTGTGACTGGTTGGAGAATGTGCATTGATTACCGTAAGCTTAACAAAGTAACGAAGAAGGACCATTTTCCCCTTACTTTTATTGACCAGATGCTAAAATGGTTGGCGGGTCATTCACATTTTTGCTTCTTAGATGGGTATTCCGGGTTCTTTCAAATCCCAATACACCCCTCACACCAAGAAAAAACCACCTTCACTTGCCCATACGGAACATTTGCTTACTGTCGCATGACGTTTGGTTTATGTAATGCCCCTGGGACTTTTCAACGTTGTATGATGGCTATTTTTAGCAATTTCATTGAGAAATGCATGGAGGTTTTTATGGATGACTTTTCTGTGTACCGTAATTCTTTTGATGAGTGTTTGCTAAACCTGGAAAAAGAATTAACTCGTTGTGAAGAAGTGGATCTAGTACTCAACTGGGAGAAATGCCACTTTAAGGTGGAACAAGGTATTGTTTTGGGTCACTTAATCTCTTCAAAGGACATCGAGGTGGATAAGGCGAAGGTTGAGGTCATAGAGCGCCTACCACCCCCAATTTCTGTTAAGGGGGTGAGTAGCTTCCTTGGCCATGCCGGCTTCTATCGCCGGTTCGTCAAGGACTTTTCGAAAATCGGTCGACCTCTAACCGACCTCTTATGCAAAGATGCTCCTTTCATTTTTACTGATGAGTGTCTTGAGTCGTTTTACAGATTGAAGTAGGCTCTGATTTCCGCTCCGATGGTTCAACCTCCGGACTGGACACTACCATTTGAGATTATGGCCGACGCCAGTGACTTTGTCGTGGGGGCGTGTTTGACCCAGACAGTGGACAAGAAGCCAAGGGTTATCTATTACGCAAGCCATGCGCTTGATAGTTCCCAAAGAAACTACACCACCACGGAAAAGGAACTTTTGGGAATCGTTTTTGCGCTCAACAAGTTTCAGCAGTACCTTATGCTCTCGAACGTAGTAGTCTACATGGATCATGCCGCCAACAAATACTTGATATGAAGGAAGGAGACAAAGCCGAGGCTAATACGGTGGGTCTTGCTCATGCAAGAATTCGATTTGGAAATCCGCGACAAGGCGGGCACGAAGAATGTCGTGGCCGATCACCTCTCGAGGATTCTTGTCGACTTGGAGGACACCCAACCGATTGTTGATGCTTTCCCGGACGAGCGACTTTTGGCGATTAGCTCTCATCCTTGGTATGCGGATATTGTGAATTATTTGGCAAGCGAAGTGATTCCTCAATACTTGAACCATCACCAAAAGAAGAAATTTCTCCATGACATGAAGCATTATTATTGGGATGATCCCTTCATTTTCCGGCTTTGCAATGACGGGATGTACCAGCGATGTATTCCCGAGAGTGAAGTGCAATCTGTTTTGACTCATTGTCACGAGTTTCCAGTGGGAGGTCACGGTGGCTCCCAAAAGACGGCGGTGAGGGCTCTACAAGCCGGGTATTGGTGGCGAACTCTTTTTCGTGACGCCCATTTGCATGTCAAGCAATGTGATATATGTCAAAGATCCGGAAACATCTCCCGGAAAAATGAAGCATCGTTGAATTATATTCTTGAAGTTGAAGTCTTCGATGTGTGGGGGTCAGACTTCATGGGACCTTTCCCGTCATCAAGAGGTTTCCAATACATCCTAGTGGCGGTGGATTATGTCTCAAAGTGGGTCGAAGCCATACCATGCGTGAGGTGCGATGGGAAGTCCGTTTCGAGATTCTTGAAAAAGACCCTATTTCCAAGATTCGGCATTCCAAGGGTCATCATTAGTGACAACGGTTCCGATTTCATTGAGAAGAAGTTCGAGTCTCTTTTGGCAAAGTACGGCATAAATCATAAGAAGGGACTACCTTATCATCCACAAACACAAGGTCAAGTGGAAATCTCAAACCGAGCCATCAAAGAGATCTTAGAAAAGACGGTCAACTCTTCGAGGAAAGATTAGGCAGAAAAGTTGGATGAAGTTTTGTGGGCATACCGCACCGCCTACAAGACTCCGATCGGTACTACTCCCTACCGTCTTGTCTACGGGAAGGCGTGTCACTTTCCCGTGGAGCTTGAGCATAAAACCATGTGGGCAATCAAGAAGTTGAACCTCGATCTTAAGGCGGCCGGAAGTAGTCGGTTATTTCAACTGGAAGAACTTGAGGAGTTGAGGCATCATGCATATGAGAACAACAAAATCTACAAAGAAAGAACCAAAGCATGGCATGACAAGAGGTTGAACCGACGCGAATTTGTGGTAGGCGATAGGGTTCTCATCTTCAACTCGAGGCTAAAGTTATTCTCTGGGAAACTGAGATCACGGTGGTCCGGTTCATTCGAAATTGTGAAAATTCTCCACGCCGGAGTTGTAGAATTGAAGGATGCACAAGGGCAGTGTTTCAAAGCAAACTCATAAAAGCTTAAACCATACATCACTGGCGAGGAATATGCCGGGACAGTTGTGGTGTATCTCGCGAATTTTGAGGATTGAAAAGCATCGGGAAAGGTCGAGCTAGGACCTACAAAAGCAAGCACTCGGGAGAGGTATGACTTACTTCCCCTTCTTTTAGTGTTTTCTTCATTTTCTTCCATCTTATTTCCCTTATTTTAGCATTTTCACTTTCCTTAGTGTTTATTGAAAATTTTGAGAAAAAGAAAGAGAAAATAGAAAAATTAGAAAAATTGAAAAAAAAATTAGAAAAGATTGAAAAGAAGCGAAAAAAATCGAGAGCGAGAGTGAAAATAAAGAGAAGTTCTATGAGGGTCGGGATTTGAATGTGATTTTTGAGTGATGGGAAAGTACCCTTGAATGATAAATTGAGTAAGGACGACAAAGGAGTGGATGATAAGAGGGTAGATTTTAGGCCTTAACGTGTTTTTTCCAAGTTTTGAGCCTTGTAGGTACAGGAGCTAGGCCGAAAAGGACCGTGCCCACGGTGAGCTGGACCGTGACCACGGTCAGATTATGCATAACGTCCCCAGTTTCCTCAGGCCGAAAGTTACCGTGACCACGGTGGGTTTCACCGCAGCCACGGTCTCATCACAGCAAGTTCTTGGAAATTTTTCTTCCCGAAGGTCACCGTGACCACGGTGGATGTTACCGTAGCCACGGTGACCACCCTGCATTTTCCCCTCTTTTTCCTCAACCCGAGCCACACCGTGCCCTACGGTCAAATCGACCGTGGCCATGGTGAGTCGAAATCTGCAAACTTTATCGGGGGTTTATTTCTCATTTTCCCTCATTTCTCTTTTATTTCCTTCCATTCCCTAACCTTCGAAACTTCTCCCCCATCCCTAAAACCCTAAATCCTTGCAAAAATTTCCCAAATCCGCCACAAAATCGCTCCTTTCTCCCCATTTTGTTGCTCGTTCGTGCCCTAGCTGCGCCGTCGCTGTGTTTTCTCGCTATTTTCGGGGCTCTTCACGGGAAATTTCTGGGTTTGAGCTGTTGTGGGGACTCGAAATCATCACCATTCCTCTTCCAACACTTCAACTCAGGTATTTCTTGTTTATTGGTGCATCAATTCTCGATTCTCCTTGCTATTTGGGTCGATTGTTGCATGTTTTCTTGTGGGTTTGATTTGAACGAGTTTAGTTGAGATTGGTGTTCGATTTTCATAGCTATTTTGGTTGTTTGGAATGATTTTTGTGGGTGTTGGGCGGACGAATTTGGTTGAGTTAGGGTGGAATTTTTCGTTGCTATTGCTAAGTTTGGGAGTAGTTTGGTGAATCATTGAGTTGGGTTTGTGGTTGGTTGTGAATTTGTGGTTGCTCGGGAATCTTGGGTAGTGTTTGTGTTGTATTTCGTTGCTGTGGTGGTTGTGTGTTTTCAGTTGCACCAATGGGTCGAGCAAAACGTGCCCGGATCGAGCCGGAACCTACCCCCGTCCCGGTACAAGGGTCAACCGACTTTGATCATTCAATGTGACTCGAAGGTTAAGGATACCTTCCGGGACGATATGCATAAGGCGAGGTATGAGCGGCTCAAGAAGCGGAAGATTTTTGCTCTGGACCTCTATCATGAAGAGACGGCCAAGGATATATTTTGTAAACCGAGCATGGATTTCTTCATCAAAACCATGGGTTGGGAGGTCTTCGCCACCATCAATGAGCCAATTATCGAACAACCGGTGCTCGAGTTCCTTAGCTCCTTGGTTGTATAGGAAGACGGCACATCCAACGCCTCCTTCTCATACATCGTGCACAAAAAGGAGGTCCAATGCACGGTTAGGGATCTTTGCAATGCGTTAGGCCTACCCGAGGACGGAATCTTCTATGGCGAGGTTGTTAACTTTGATGAACAAAAGGCTATGCGAGATCTCACTTGCTGGAGGAGGAGCTATCCCAAGGTTCGAACCTAACGAGCACAGTTCTATTGCCCAAGCAACACCAAGGCCCGGGATTTTTGTAACCTCAGCGTCCGTATCTTCCATAGCATCATCTCAAACTCTGGTTTCGGCCGTGACGCCGGGCGATCAAGCATCCGGAAGGACGACCTCTTCGTCCTCTACAATGCCATTAACGCCGAGTCAACACCGGCTCCTGCATCCTCCATTTTCTCCAGGAAATAAGCCTCGAAACCCGGAACATAACCATCGGTATGGGTCACATCATCACCCATCCTCTACGGAAATAAGGGTTCGAGTCTTACCTCAACAAGTGGACTCCCCGATTTTTCCTCGATCCTATCGACAGTGTTCGTCTTCGGAAGATGGAATTCTTGAAGAAAAACAAGACGCGAACATTCTACCGTCACGGGAACGAGCCCCATAACGTCGTCGTTCATTTGGGTGAGGACAATGCCGAGAAACGTCTAGATGTCACCGACCAACGCAATTGGTCGTGTGGCCATACATATGGGGATCGTTTAGCGGTGGGTGGTCCCGGAGAGCTCGAGGAGGAAGGTAAAGAAGAAGCTGAGGCAAAGGAAGAAGAGGATGAAGAAGAAGAGGGTGAACAAGCACAAGGGGATGAAGCCGAGCCGAGTCAAGTGCGGGACGCCGCTCTTGAACGTATCAGCGAGCAACTCCACGAGCTTCATGATGAATTTCAAGAACAACGGGAGCTCATCCAAAACCAACAGACGTTGATTGAAAACTTGCAAGGGTTGATCGAGACCCAACAGGAGATGCTTGCTAGCATCCAATCGCAACTCACACCCCATCATCCTCCTAGAGGGTCCGCTTGAGGACCGTTTGTAAGCACTCCACCCCCCACCCGACTTTTATCATCGCTTTTATTTACTTTATCTTGTGAATTATAAGTGTGAGGGGGTACTTCTTCGGGGTTTGGGATGCGATGTCTGATGGTTTTGGTGTGTTGATCTCTCCCGGTTTCTTTTGGTATGTTTTTAGCATATTTTGGGGTTGTTTGGATGGGTTGCTCGGGTTTGCCTTGTGTTGTTGGTCTTTCATGTGTTGCCGGGTTGTCTTTTGGTTGATCGAAGGTTATTTTTGGTGGGGCGAGAAGTTTGTTTAAGCTTGTCTTGATTGTATTCTGATCATTAATGGTTTGTAAATGAATATTATTGTGATGAATGCAATGAATCAGTCATTTCGGTTGGTATGTATGGAGTTTCACCCTTATTTCCCGCCTCAATGAGTGAGATTCGGGGATAAGGTAAGTCATTGGCAATGTATATATTGTAAATAGTTTTGTTGTTCATCTTTTTAGTTTCCTTCCATAGTCTTTTAAGTTAGTTTTTCCTTTCTTTTGTTTTTGGTCTCGCATGCGAATTCTATCATTTGTAAGTGGTCTTTTACTCTAACATTGTTTTGATTCACTCGAATGACAACTCTGGATCGTTGTTTTAACGCTTATGAAGAGCTTGAGGTAATATCTTTCCACCTTACTCTTTTTACGTGAAGTCCTATTATGATCCGTCGCATGCTTGGTTTTCTTTTGGGTGGCGAACCCCTTTGAATGTCTGTGTTGGGATATATATTGTTGTTGGAGCCGTGTGGGCTCGGGTCGCCACCATTTCTACTTGCTAGTTGTTTTTGTTTGTGTGTCGTAGGTTCTCTACCCTTTTCATGTGACACCTTCCCACAATGAGGACATTGTGGAGTTTTAAGTGTGGGGGGGAGATATTCTGCTTCAAGGGTAGATCACCTAGTCATTTTGTTCCTTGTTTTCCTAGTTGTTGCTAAAATTTGAAAATTTTTTGTGTGAAAAAGGAGAAAAAAGGGAGTGAAAACCTTTTCGTTTTTCTTTTCTTTTCGTTTTGTTTCTGTTTTTGTTTTGGTTTTGTTTCCTAGATCTCGTTTTCGGAGTTGAGAAGCCGTTCTTAAACTTCTTTAAAAGTAACCGGTTGGAGCATTTTCGACCCTAATTCGGGTTCTAG
The DNA here is from genome assembly GCA_029582165.1 of Portulaca oleracea. Lineage (NCBI taxonomy): Eukaryota > Viridiplantae > Streptophyta > Magnoliopsida > Caryophyllales > Portulacaceae > Portulaca > Portulaca oleracea. The sequence continues at coordinate 23,602,768 of CM055870.1, forward strand.
TCGAGACTTACCTTTAATAAACTCCTTTCATCAAGTATCTAGTGAGACCCCCGTTCCTTTCTCCTTTTGTTGGAACCGGGAGGTTCTAGGAGCTTGTGTCCGGGTTTGTTTTGTTTCTCGCTTGGCAAAAAAAAAAAAAAAGTGCAAAAAGAAAAGAAAAGAAAGAAAAGCTCTCTTAAGATACAATAACCTGAATAAGTGGAGCGTGTCGCTGTAGACATTAACCACCCACACTTAGCCAACCTACACGGGCCCGGTATTCGTGGTACGGCATGGATACCCCTTAACCCTCCTCCCATATCGCTTTGCGACGGAGAGGCGAATGGAAAAGACCGTGTTGGGAGGGTATACCCCTTATATGGGCCGTCCAATTTCCGAAAGTAAGGCTAATACCGACTTTTAAAAACCAAAAAGAAAAAAAAAGAGGAAAAGAAAAGCAATTTTCGTTGGTAATTCCAACTCAAAAAGAAAGAAAAGAAAGAGTTTTTGCTTCTTAAAAGAATGGGGCCTCCCCTTGCATCAGCTACAGCCCTCACCAAGCCAAGGGCGACCAAATGCGAGGGAGGGAAACGCTTCTCTTAGTTGTTTCGTTGTTTTCAAATTCAGACGCGAGTTTTTAGAGTCTTTTGGTTCCCGTTAAAACCTTTTCATGTGGGGTTTCGCTTGATATAAGGTGAAGGGAGTTGAAAAATCTTTAAGATCGACCTTTATCTGAGTTTGGTGTTGTGAGGTGCTCCTAACGGTTACTTTGGGAGGTTTAATCACGTTTTTTTTTGCTTGGATTGCGTGATCTTGTGAATCAAAGCCTCTGGTTTTCCTTCTTTTTGTTTTCTTCGCTTTTGTTTTCACTTTCCCTCTCTCCTTTTTCTTTAGCTTTTGTGGGTACAGCCGCTACAAACCCTCACGAGTCCATCTCGTCCACCCGGGCTGCCGGGGGGTTCAAAGGGCTTGGTGCATACGCTAAATGCACCCGTTTCTCTCCCACGACAGAGGAGTTAGTGTTAGTTAGTTACTTCTTGTGTTGTTTGCTCGGGAAGAGCAAAAGTTTAAGTGTGGGGGGGTGTTTAGACCCGATTTCGCGTCTAAATACCGCCTAAATCCTTAGGCTTTTTACTTGTCTCGTAGCTCGTTTTAATAAATTTTAATGCGTTTTGTTTATTTTTGTAGTTTCCGAAGGTTTTACTCAAAACGATGCTAAATGGGCTATTTTTGCACCAATCTTGGGAATCCCGAGATTCCCTAAGATTCTTCGAGCCCTAGTCGTGTAAAAGGCAGCGGAAACGGAAGGGCCAAACATGTCATAAGCACGGAAACGCAAGTATCGGCTCAAAGAGCACCAAAGGGTAGCCCCCGCCACGCCTGCCGTAGCGGGCGCTACGCCTCCAAATCCCTTGTGGCCGATTGCAAGCTCCCAAGCGTCGAAAGGTAGCCCCCGCGACCAAATTCCGTAGCGGGCGCTACGCCCTGAAGGAACCATGTGGCCGAGATAGACCGTGGTAACGGTTACCTTGACCGTAGCCACGGTAAGATTGAAGCCAAATGCCCAAAGAAGGAGTTGCAACCCGAGATGGACCGTGGTTACGGTCAACCTAACCGTAGCCACGGCGAGATCACTGTCCTGCCCAAGGAAGAGGTTGGTTGAACAAGACCGTGGCCACGGTCTCCCATGACCGTAGCCACGGCGGTGCGAAGGAGCGAAGAGTTGCCAACCCTATATTGTTTTAGGTCATTTTAGCAGGGAGAATCTTTAGACAATCTTTAATCAGTCTTTAGTTAGCTTTTATCATACTTTTAGCCTTCTTTTATCACATTTTAAGCTTTGGATTAGAGAGTTAGTGAAGATCTTTGTTGAGTTTATTGATTCTTATGTTGGATTCTCTCAAGTTTTATTTCAAGTTTGAAGATTTTTATCATAGTTGGAGCATTGGAGCATTTATTATTCAGATTTTTTGCCTCTTTGTCATCAATTAATGAGCACTTCTTAACCTTTCTCTCTTTTATTTCATAGTTCATCTATTAATCTCTGTTTTTGCTTTTGTTGCTTTTATTGATTTTGTTGATTGTTTGTTGTTATCTTGTTTATCTTTTTAAGCATGATTAATGTTGTTGATGATAGTATCATGATAGTTAGGATGTTTAGTGGCTAGAACCCTAATGGGTTAGGGAGATATTAAGGGTGTGAATGGGTGATTAGGTTTGGGTTAGCAATATTAGTGAGTAACTAGTTAGGAAATCAACTTCCCAACCCTATCCTTCCCTCAAGTGGGATGTGATTGGGTGTGAAAGCATCCCGAATACATCCAATGCTTGTTGGAAGGTAGGAATTGGGATAGTTAGTGTTCTAGTTCGCGAAAGCGAATAGAAACTAACTAGGAAATTCCGTTTCATCGACTCCCCGGGTCTGTCTATGGACTTTGGGGAAGTCAATCCGGACTATCCTTGAAAGAGGAAGCCCGGTGGATATTTTCCAACGGAGTTACCATTTGATTTCCCCTTCTTGTTACTCTCTTGCTGCAAAACCCATTTCCTTATCTCCGTTTGCATCCCGAAAGTCTCCCAACACCCATTGTCTCACCTTTTTGACCGAACTTAGTATGTTTGTGCTGTTTTTACCTCAAAAATCTATTACCCTTTCTTTATCCTAAACCCTACCTAGAGTCAAGTAATTGCTGTGAAGGCCCCTAGCTCCCTGTGGAAGAATGATATTACCGAGGTTTGACAAACCGTTGTACAACAACTTTCAATTTATTAAGTCGGATTTTTTGGGAATTGGAACGGCCCTCCGAAAAGGGGTCACCCTCCCAACTTAGGCTACTGCATAGACAAACGAAGTGCTTAAGGGGTGTGAATGCCGCCCACTCACACCGGCCCTTGTTGATTTCGCCGATAGTTAAGATTATTAACTCACTTTTTCAACGAGCTCAGGGGTGCATCACTAAAGTCTAACGGTTTCAAAAAAAATTGTTAAAGAAACAAGGATCTCATTTTATAATCAACGAAGGAAATCTAAAACAAATGAGTCATGACAACACCCGGGCTAGGGACGACAATGCTCATAACGGTTTCTTTCAAGAAGATTAACAAAGTTTTCTCAACATTGACTACGCGAAACTAATGAACAAAGAAAAACTAAAAGAAAACAAAAAAAAAAAACTTTAGGGGTTTTTCACCGCCTCTTTTTTTTTCTCCTTTTTCGAACAAAAATTGTCAAATTTTTAATCAAATTTTAGCAAAAACTAAGAAAAACAAAAACAAAAAGCTAGGTGATCTACCCTTGAAACAGAATATCCCCCCCTTACACTTAAAACGCCACAATGTCCTCATTGTGAAAAGGGTGTCACAAGAAAAGGGTAGAAAACTAGAAAAGACAAAACATAAATACAAAACAACTAGCAAGCAAATGGTGGCGACCCGAGCCCACACGACTCTAACAGCAATATAATCCCAACACAAACACTCAAAGGGGTTCGCCACCCAAAAAGAAAATCAACCATGCAACAAGGACCAAGAATATGTACAACAAAGAAAGCGGAAAGAGGTTACCTCAAAGTCTTCATTAAAAACATGCTCTATCCGTGATCCAAAAGACATCATACCAAGGGTTAGAAATAAACAATAAAAACATCCTAAGCATGAGTACTCACATGCAAGATCAAAGGAAAAACAACTATACACATAACACTAGCTAAAGAACTAAAGAAAACTAAAATATTTACAACATATACATTGACAGGGACAAACCTCAATCCCGAATCTCACTCTTTGAAGTGGGAACTGATGCTGAAACAAATCTCTTATCCGGTCTTATCATGATGGTGAATTAGTGCAAAAGATTATGATGCTAGAGGACTCAATTGGTTGCCCTAATCTCAAAGAAATCGAAAAATCCAACATAAGAACACACCAAATGAGCTTGAAAAATCGAAATAGACTAGCAATGGCAGATGGTTACCTCAAATGTGAGTTGTGGAGACGAAATTCAGCGGCAACAATTGCATTCATTGAAGGAATACAAAGGCCAATGACCAATTCAGACCAATTCTCGTGCACAGTGACTCAAGGCAGGCTGTTCGTGTGTGTATATTCTGACAAAAACAACGTGGTCACGCAACACACAAGTACAATGCAAAAACACAGCATACAAATGCAACGCACAGTGTCGAAATGCTGTGAATCTGAATAGAAACTGTGAAGCAAACAACCACAATGCAATGACACAACAACCCAACACGATGCAAGTGAGTAGGAGATTGAATCCATACAACAAAACAAAGGAGTACCTCACTTGTGACAGCAATGGACGGATTCCTTGCTGAATTCGTACAGTTGGGCCTGCTTCTGGAAGAATTAGGGTTTCCAACAGTGAAATGGAGAGGAATACAAGAGGAATTAAGCTTGAGATGCGAAAATGGAGGATGGAGGATGGTTGAATTGATGATTGAGAGGGCTGGAAGGGTGTGAGAGGTATTGCGTTGCGGGGGCGACGTCCTTCTGTCCTAGTGTGGACATTTTTCGTCGCCGTTCGAGCTTCCGAGCGACCACATTGGATTGGGGTGTGATTCGCTGATTTGTGTTGGGGTTTATGCTTTGAAAACTCTTTAAGGAAATCAACCTTACATTTCATGAATAATATTTTGTAAAATCACTTTCCCTTTACTTGTGCATTTTATGAGTCATCGAATTAAACCTTTAAGAGTGAACATCCACTTGTTCCAAACTCTTCTAAATTTAACCCAATTTGCTTATTTAAATGTTATGCTTGGAAGAGAGTGATTTATGTAAGTATTATTTAGAAATATAAGAAAGAAAACCATAAACTTGCATCGATACATTGTAAAACTATGTTAACCATAGTTTATGCAATCCTCGATGTGTTTTGCTTCGAAATGGGAGTAGCCACCTGATTTTTCAAGGGAAAACCAAGACAAAACCAAAAGGAAAAGAAAGAAAGACTCCGCCTGCGAAACCCAAGAATGGATTCAGGGTACGACTATGAACTCGATCAAAATAGTTTAATTAATGTTTATAAGCTTTGATTGACCTCAAGTCACAAAGTAGACAAGTCTTTGAACTTTATGTTCATATTGATCAACTGTACTAATAACACACATTTATCTTTTTGTTAAACTTTTGTTGAATTTGAACTATAGAAATTGGATTTCCAACTTGTATGTAACTAGGCCATTTCATCTCAAATATTTGCTACATACTTGAACTTGTGACCTTAACGAATTGACTAAACAAAGCTTCATGATCATTAATGACCATCTTATATTGTATAGTACAAAGTGTATCATTAAACTATCACATTATCATAGTTTTATTCTCCCTTTATGTTTAAGTCGATATGAAGGATATCGTGGTGGGATTTGTTGATGCTTGAGTTGGGGAAGATGGAGGATGACAAATTCGATAGCAGAAAACAACGTTGAACTCGATATGAACTTGGGATAAAGGAAATCCACCACCCAAGAACTGCAATCAACCAAGAATTTGCTAAAGGCTAGGCCACCACAAACTCCATAAAAGAAATACCTGCAACACCACCATTGATGAAATGGATAAAGTAACCAAGATTTTGAGAGAGGATGAGAATGACAAGAGCTTCTTCATTCATTCGTAAACAACCAATGCCTTCTTCCTTCTAAATGCCATATATTTATGATGGCATTGAGATGGAAGAAGACATAGGTGTGTAGCTACAAAAGGGTTCCGTTAAATGAAGGTGTTACATAACATAAGAGAAGGGGGCAAAAAATGAACTACACAAAAGGAGACCAACAGAGGAGGGAAATCGTCTGGAACCCTGAATTTCCCACATCGGTCACAGGCGCGACGACCACATCAAGAGCGCAACGCTTATAGATTTATAGATTGTCCCGGTGTAGACACCGGGATTTGCACCGGCAAAATTCCGACTCATCAAAACTGGACAAGTCATTTGGGCCGAGCACCAAAATGGGTCATTTGGCCCATGGAGTCAACAAAGCGAGCCCAACATATCAGAAGAACCCGCTTGGAAATAATAAAAGCCGCATGACCTTTATCAATTCACAAGTTGGCCCAAAACGCAAATCCTGCCTAGTAAAATTGATAAAAGCCGCATGTCCTTTAAGCTAATTAGCGGCCTGCTTTCGTCAGCCACGTCATCAATCCGTGTCATTTAATCCTATAGGTCGCCTTACCATTATCAATTTCTTTTGATTTTGGCGCCAGAACTCTCCTATGCTATCCCATGATATTAGCCACACGTGATTGACCTCGGTTGACCATGAAATTATTGTAAGCCGCATGACTTATGATTTTTTGCATGGAGGAGGCTTGATTATACGAATGTGTCTCTCCTCTTTCCCTCCAAATCCCTCACCTCTCCACTTATCAATACCCCACCATTTTTACTCATTTTCACCAACTACAATCATCATACTACAAAAACTCCCTCAGAACTCTCTCCTTTATGTCCATTCTCATTCTCTAATTCTCTCATCATCACCATATTATCATCCATGCACCACCCTCCTAACCATTCTTATATCGCCCTTCCATCCAAGCTCCAAACTGAGGCTAATCAAGGGATCGATTTTCATTTCCGACATCAACCATCTAGCAAGGTTTGCTTTTCTTTGTTATTACTTTTAATCATGTAATTTGTTCCTTAATTCCTTTACTTGTACATTGTTTATTGTAAAAAAAAACCTCTTCTTTTATATTGCATGTTCAAAAATATAATATTGTGAAATTTATTAAACCTCTCGCCGCGCTTTTTCATTTCAAGTTCGATTTCAGTAGAGTCTGTTTTCTAACAGGCAAATTTGAGAGTTCTTTTAATTCTTAAATTCGTAACCTTGCCCCCAAACTTCAAAATCGGGTTCATAGACCGGAGTCATTTTTATTGTTTTATGGTTAGTCGATTTCCTTAAATCGGCTGGCGAATCTCTCTTTTCTTTATAACCCTTTTAGTTGTTAAAAATACATGTGTTTTTGCATTAAAATACTTAGAAATGATTTGATACCATCCATTTCACAAACCCATGGTCGACCCAAGAGAAAATGGGCTTGGAAATTAGCAAAGGCTATGCGGCCTTTGCTTATTTCCTCCAATTTTCTCTGGGCCGAAGAGGCGCTGGCTCAGCCATAAAATTGTCAAAGACTATGCAGCCTTTGACAATTTCTGGCAGCCCACATACCTTCTTCTTGGCCACCGAGTTTGGGAGTAATTGGTAACAATTCATTAATAAATTATTTTTATGCCAATTCGGGTATTTTTACAATATAAAAGGGTTTGTAAATAAATAAAGTTTCATCATCCCGAAAATGAATATCGAAAAATAAAAATATCTTTATTTAAGGATTATGCAACCTTAGTCGGCTCCCGATCACTTAAGTAGTGCATCCAAAATAATTTCCTCGAACGGGAATTTTCCGGGTACCTACACCCGGGTGCGACATACATGTCATGGGCGTGACGCCATTTAGAAAACTAGGCCAAAGATTACCAAGAGAAGGGTTGTCGGTGTGACATTAGTTTGTCGCAACCGTGACCCTCGACGATTTTCAAGCTGAGATTTCTCGTTGTCGCGGAGTTACGACCACGACCCAATCCGTCACGGGTGTAAAGTTTTTGGGGAGGGAGGTCACGTGTGTAACGAAGTGGATCGCAGTAGTGACGCTGGATCTGAGCCTTGTTCTGGCCATAACCCACAAGCTAAGGTTACGGTCATGACTTCCCAGTTGTCATGACTCTCCCTTGCTTGCTCCTCTAGCAAATTCTGCCCCACTCTGTGATGACCACCAGGCCCCAATATACCACCGAGTCAAACCCTGGTCGAACTTCCTTGACCAAGAAATACCCAAAACGCCCTTGTGGTTGAAGTGTGACCGTTTGGAGCCGAAAAGGAAGTCAAGTTTAACTTCGATGCCTTGTATGTATCAAAGTGATCTCGTGCACATAGTGAGGCTCGAGAATGGTTCCGTTGAGGAATACAATCAATATCCATTGGTCCGGGATCCTCTTTAAAGTGCATCTCACATCCCATCTCTAATAGAAAAGACCCATCCACAACTTCGGGGTCTTGGGAGGGTGAGTTACACATCGTTTGGATTTGGCGGGTCCAATTCTAGGATACTTCATACACTCCTTCTTGAAAAGAGTTGACCTCAACTCTTGGAAGTAATAAGAGAGGCACCCTTCATGACCGGGCACCTAAGGATGGGTTTTCTTCAAAGCCCGATATGGTTTTGTACCCGTGTACGTACCCGAAAAATTCCCGTTCGGGGAATCGTTTTCGGATGCACTACTTAATGATTGGGAGCCGACTAAGGTTGCTTAATTCTTAAATAAGGATATGTTTATTTTCGAAATTCATTTTCGGGGTAATAAAACTTTATTTATTTACAAATTATTTTTATATTATTAAAATACCCGAAATTGCAGCAAAATATTTTATTAATAATTTAATACCGGCCCATTACCAAATCTAGGCCCAAAAGGAAGCAAAAGGGCCGCCAGAAGACACTAAAACCCGCGGGGGTTGTAGTGTGCTCTGGACTGGGCCTTGAGCTTCCTTAGCCCAGATAAGATGAGTGAAAATTAATAAAACCCGCGGGGGTTTTATTAATTTTCTGACCCATTTTCTCTTAGATGGCCTTGGAATGGTAAAGAAAAGTGGTATTAAATCATTTATAATTATATTTATGCAAAATCGTATATTGTAAATAATCAAAACAGTTTGTAAAATGGTGAAGAGCCACCAGACGATTTAAGGAAATCGACAAACCGTAAAAATAATAAAAAGTGATTCCGGTCTACAAACATGATTTCTAATTTCGTGGGTAAGGTTACGGATCCGAGAATTATAAGAGCTCTCGAATCCACCTGTTAGAAAACAGACTCTACCAAAATCGAACTTAAAATGAAAAGAGCGGGGAGAAGTTTAATTAATTTAACACAATTATATACTTGATCATGCAATATAAAAAGATGACGTTTTATTTTACAAAAGCATGTACAAGTAAATTGATTAAAGCATAAATTACATGAGTAAATACTATAATGAAAAGCAAACCTCACTAGGAATGGATGAGATGGAAATGTAGATCAATCCTCTTGACTTAGCCTGGCATGGGAGCTTGGATGGAAGGATGTATATGAAGATGGTTATGGGGGGTGGTATGATAATGTCGTGATGATGAGAGTTAGGAGATGTTTATAAGAGTAAGGATATGAGTGTTTATGGAGGGATATGTTTGTGAGAGAGTTTGGGTAGAATAATGGAGATAGTTGATGAAATGAGGGTGGAATGAAGGGGTATTTATAGGTGAAGGGGTGAAGGATTTAGAGGGAAATGGAGGGAGACACATCCCCATGATCTTGCCTCCAATCCATGCAAAATCAAAACCTCTGCGGGTTTTAGATGGTCAAGGCGAGTCAACCCACGTGCGTTAAGATTAAGGGATCTGCATCGGAAGAAAATAGGCGCCAACTCTGAAGATTAAAACCCCCGGGTTATATTGATGCATGGCACGGATCGATGACGTGGCCGGCAAAACGACGTGTTGCTCTGAGTATAAAACCCCTGCGGGTTTTGTGGGCTGTTTTAACTTGTTGGGCTTATTTTGCCAACTCCATGGGCCCGATGACCCATTTTTTTGTCCGGCCCAATTGACTTGCTGAATTTTAACGGGTCGGGATTGTGTCGGTGCAAATCCCGAGTGTACAGAGAGCCGCCACTTTGATCGAGTCCGAATAGGACGAAGGTCAAAGTAGCTAGAGGATATGACTTTGGGTTGGAAAGCCTAGGTAATGCTTGGAAGCTGAGTCATGAATCGCGGTTGCGGGTAGCATGCGCCCCCTCAATGATCTCGAGCAAGAATGATGCTCTACTTGACTGTTGTCGTGCGCTGATCTCAAGCGAGAATGACGCCCTACTTAAAGTGGTTTCAGGAGTCTGATGACATCCATACTTGATGGTGTGGGCTGACACTTGGAAGTTGCGTTCTATGTCGCAGTTTGATGTTGATGATAATGTCGGAGGCCTTTAGGTCGCAAACCGTTGGACGAATGAAGATGTCGGTGTTCCTTATGCGGCAACCGGATGATAGCAACCTTTTATGCGGCAGCTGGATGATGGTGATCCCTTTTAGCGGTGACCGGAGGACAACAACCTTTTATGGGGAAGCTGGATGACGATGGTCCCTTTTAACGGCGACCGGAGGGCAGCAACCTTTTATGCGGCAGCTAGACGACGGTGGTCCTTTTAGCGGCGATCGGAGGGCAAAAACCTTTTATGTTGCAGTTGGATGGTGGTGGTCCCTTTTAGCGGTGACCGGAGGGCAGCAACCTTTTATGCGACAACTGGATGGTGGTGGTTCCTTTTAGCGGCGACCGGAGAGCAGCAACCTTTTATGCAAGTACTTGATGACGGTGGTCCCTTTTAGAGGCGACCTGAGGGTAGTAACCTTTTATGGGGGAGCTGGATGACGGTGGTGTTGGGAATGTCCCGACAATGTTCGATATACACGGAGATTAAACTGAAGTAATATAGTAATTATATGTCTTGCTAGAGACCTCTATAATTAGTAATTAAATATGTTTAATTACAACTATATTATTTGGTCCTGATGGGTCACACAAGTCAGTGCCCTGGAACAATATATGTAACCTAAATGATATTGTATCACGTTTAGAAAAGTTAGGAACTGATTTCTGTGAGAAATCAGCCCAACACAGACCGAATTGGGTTCAACACGGACCGTATTGACCCAACACGGTCCATGTTGAGACACCACGGTTTGTAGTGTCCATGGGCCGAATAATTGGACGTTCTGGAGTCCAACAGGGACCGTGTTGGGCCCAAAAACGCGCCGTTGTTTTAAGTCGGCCCTTTAGAGTTTTTGAACCCTTTCCCTAGGTTTTCTAAACACTATATAAAGGGGTCTCTAGGAGAGATTATTCCACACCAACTGCCTAAGACTTTTAGAGAGATACCAGGGTGATTTCCTGAGTTCCTCTCTCTTTTAGTTTGCAGTTCTAGTTTCAGGAAACATTCTCTGTTTCCCGAAACAATCTCATATACATCTTATATTGGGATTCGTCTCGATCGGGTCGATCTAGCAATCGGGTTCCCGGAGTGCTGCGTGGACTTTTCAGTAGAGGGTTTCAGCATTGGAATCTGGAAGGTCAACCTCTTCTTCAGCAGGAATTAGCGATCAGGTATAATTACTAAAGCCTCTGCAGTTGTTCTGATTAATTGTGTATAACTGTTATAATATTCCGCCAATTAATCTGTATCTGTTTAGGTAATGGATAACCTAAGACCTAACAGGTGGTCCCTTTTAGTGGCGACCGGAGGGCAGCAACCTTTTATGCGGCGGCTAGATGATGGTGGTCCCTTTTAACGGTGACCTGAAAATCACAAGAAAACGAAGTGTTAGTTTTTTCTGAAATGCAAGATGGATTATTGGTTCAGATTTTTACCTGAGAGGATTATGAGCCTCGAAAACCCTTGGGCCACGATCTTTGGGCCGGCAACTCTGGATAGTTTGGGTTGACAATTGGAAGCTTCGTCCTGCGTCGTGGTTGATGTTGGTGTTCTAGTCTTTCCGAGTGTCGTTCCAGTATTTCCCGGTGTCGTTTGTTTGGCATGTTCAATGCCGAGGGACTCCACTGATTATGATGTCAATGGCCCAGGGGTAGAGTCTTTACCGGTCACAATGCCGATGGTTCTGAGGTTGGGGACTTACGCCGATCTTCGTCGGAGACCCTGTTGACAGACCTAAAACTAGTAAGGTCTGTGTACTGAAAGTGTACGGGTCTGTGTAGTAATAAAAATACCGTTCTCTCTCAGGGACTTGTGTTAAACTACACACTAAACTAGTTCACTACAAAGGATGCTAGGCCGATCAAATGGTTGTGGGTAATGATTCAAATAATTAACTAACGAAGCAGGAAATTAAAGGATTCTAACAGATAATTAAAAGAGTTCAGGGGAGTCTACTCTGGTCAATCAATTAACTAATCAACAATCTTGGTGTAAATTGATAAAAGGTTAATTCGGAGTCTATAATCTTTCTAGGCTGTTTCACAGCAATCTTTCGATTCGAAGTGAGTTACAGTGATTAAACTAAACATTATTTCTAACTATTTAATCTAATCAAAGATAAAGAACTGACCCTAGGCAAGAATCATTAATTCTAAATATTTTCTAAACCTATTCGATCTACGTTTTTCCAATTCAAGATTCAAACTTTCGTCATATCATCAAGAATCTAATACCAAGTAAAAGGCGGTTAGCCAGATTTTACTATGACATACAATATAAGCAGATTAAACGAATAAAAGTATAACTTAACACCGAGACTGTATTTAAAACTACCCAAAAGACATCGAGTTTATCTCCTAAACAAGGGAATTAGCTACTCATAATAAAAACTAAGAAAGCGATAATAAAAAATGAATAACAAAATATAAAGAGAACAAAAATTAAACCGAACATCTGAGTCGTCGAATTCGATCTCTTTGTGTCACCCAAATCGATCTCCTTCTCCTCTTGTTTTGTTCCTAAACTACTAGAACGGCTCCCCGAAGGGAGGAAAAATATAAAAACCCTATTCTAAAATTTAACGGAAATAAAACTAATGAAAACTTGAATTTCTCTTCTCTCCGAAGGGAGAGAACTAAGAAAATAAAACCTAAAACTAAAACGTGGTTTTCTGGATTATAGAGAGGTAGGGTATTTATTTAATACCGAAGGAGAGAATTATCGAAACCCTAGACTGAGTTTTTTTTCCAATAGAATGATGCGGCAGACATATTTTATAAACGAGACGGAGACGGGAGACGCGACCATCACCTGACAAAGGCTGCCAGTGTGTAGTTTTTTAGTGGGCGTCCGAAGTAATGGGCGCTGCCAGCAGGGAGTGAACGCTGCCAGCGGTTGCTTGGTGTCTTGAGGAGCACGTTGGCACTGGGTGAAGGTTGTTGGGTGCTGCCATCAGGTGCTGGCGCTGCCAGCGTTTGGGTGAATTGGGCGAGGGTCTAGGATGTGACTGTGATGATCTGATGGAGTTGCTTGCTGCTGTTGTCTGCTGGACGTGATGCATGAGCTGGGACATTGCATGCTACTGTTGTGATCTTCATGCTTTGCTTGTTGTTGCTGAGATGATCAAGCTGTGAGGATATGTGGAGTTGGGCGGTGTGAAGCATGGGTTGTGATGATCAGATGATGTGCGGTGATGATGATCAAGTGCTGGGGGAATGTATTTGTCGTAACGTGATCAACGGAGTTGAGCCTCGTAAGATTGTTGTTGCATGGGCCGTGATTATTGGGCTTGTTTCCTCTTTCTTTCTTTTCTATTTCTCTTCTTATTTTTTTTCTTAACTTTTTTTCAATTCTTCCTCATTTCCTTGCTTTTTAGGGTGTTTTTATCAAATCCTGTAAAATATACCAATTTCCCAACCAAGTGAAGAATATTACAGAATTTAATATAAAAACACTAGATTATAATGGAAAATCGACTAAAATATACAAGTTAATTACCTAAAAAGTACTAATAATTACTATAAAAAATATCACTTATCACCAGTTTTAGGTCTTTTTGATGATAGTGACATTTTTTATGCCGACTAGACTTCACTGGACGCGATGACGGTGACTCTTATTCATGAGATTACGTCGAGCCCGATGTCGACGACTCTTATTGCTGAGAATGTGCCGAGCTCTGCCGGCGACTCTAGATTTTTTTGTTATGATGATGGCGATTTGATGCCGAGGAAGTTCACCAAAACTCTGCCGATGACCCTTATTTTCCTTAAATTTTGTTTCAAGCGCATAGGTGTCTAAATTTCACTGTGGGGAATAGATTCTTGAATTTGCCCGGTCGTTAATCCTTATTAGTCAAGTGAAGATTCTGTCCTTCGTGTTGGACATGCGCCATTCGTGTCTGGCTGCTAATGCATGATTTAATTGGATGCTAACTTGTCTAGCAAGAGTTGGATTAGAGATTGCTCTAATCTTGCTCTCAGTGACTGAAAACCATGTCAACCGGTGTTGCGTTCTGGAGCAACGATGTGGCACCTCCTTGCTTTTTTTTTCCAGATATGCAGGTATCCATGCAACTAGTCGACTAAACTCTTGCACAAACAATTTATTTATTTATTTATTTATTTATTTATTTATTTATTTTTGACACAAGCATTCATGCATTTATGCATGACTATCGACTTTATGTACTGACAAATGCACAACAGACTGACTCAATGCACAACAGACTGACTCAATGCATGATAGACTGACTCAATGCATGACAGACTGACTCAATGCACAACAGACTGACTCAATGAGGCATTGACACGACTTATGGATGCAATGCAAACCTATTATGCTTAGACAGGATACACACATGATGGTTTTATGCATCTACACATGCAATGCATGTAGACAACCCTCCCGACATTAGACAAAGATTTTCTTGGACAATGATTTTCTAAGACAATGCTTTCCTAAAACCATGACTCCCTATGACAATGCTTTTTAAAGATCAAGGCCACTCGCTTGGAATTTTAGGAAAATTTAGGATGAGTAATATTTCGGTCCATGTGACAAGGAATGATGGTGGAGGCGCTAGACCTGAAGGATGTACTTCTTGGATGCAGATGACCTTGATTGCTTGAAAATCTATGTTGATGTACGACAAGCCCCCCGATTTGGCGTAGACTCTCGATGACACTGTCCTGCTTTGGAGGGCACCTTGGAGATTTGCAAGCCCCCAGTTTCGTGTGGATATGATGCACGTGGACCATGGAATAGGAAGAGGCATAGTTCTTGGTAGTGAGTCTCAATCTCTCCTTTTGCCTAGCTTGCCCAAAGGTTTTCAAGTTAGCCCCTCTTTTTTTTTTTTCTTTTTTTTCCTTCTTTTTTTCCTTCTTTTTTTTCTTTCTTTCTTTTGTTTTTTTTTTTTTGAGACCAATATTAGGACGTCTATGAGAATGAAGATGCAGGACCTTGTAGGATAGGGAGTAGGTGTCCCTCTTAGAAGCTTTCTCTGATAAATTTCTTGACTGATGTCACAAAGGTAGCGCGAGCCCTCAGTTTAGAGTAGCTTGTTTCTGAGTCTGTTCATGATCATGTGGTTGCCAGTTAGTCGCTGATCTGATGTGGACGGCTTTCGCTCTTGCTAAGAAGTAAGCCACACTTAAGTGTGCTAAGAGTGGACATTAAGAACAGAGCCTCATACTTGCATTAAAGATAGAGATGAAAAAGTCCTCAAAGGGTGATATGGGATAAAGAGGCTAGAAAAGGTTGGTTGGAAGACGCTTGGGGGAAAAAAACGGTTTACTAATGAATGGGATGTGGAGACACATAAGAATGATCGTGTCTTGAAGGCGGGAAAAGATGGTCAAATGGGATAGATATCATCTCTTGAGAAAAGGTTGGAAGACGTTTAGTGAAAGGGATGGTAGACAAGAGTTTGATGAATGAGATAAGCAGACACTCAAGAATGGTCGTGTCTTGAAGAGATGGTCAAATGGGATAGACATCATCTCTTGGGAAAAGGTTGGAACATGGTTATGGAATGATGTCCAAGTCCGACGGAAGGAAGATGGAGGGTTCATGATGATGATGAAATCCAGGGTTTCCTCTCCTTTTGCCTAGCCTGCCCGAGTGGGTTTTCAGACTAGCTTTTTATTCTCTCTTGTTTTTTATTCTCTCAAAGACCAGTTTATTCAACGACGGATGCTCTCTAAAGTGAACAGGTTTCGGCCAGGCCTCAAAGAGGTTCTCCTACATATCCGAGGTGGAATCAGACCAGCCGTAGTTCTTTAAGTGCAACTTTGATGGGTAGTGCCTCGAGGAAGGCTTAATGGTTCGAAAAGATGGTTATGAAGGTTTGAGGGTTCATATGCAGGTTATGGATGGATGAATGGTTTGTGAAGGTTATAGAAGGCTGAGGTGTATGGATGATGAGGTGAAGGTTTGAGATGAGATTGTCTGAGGTGTACATGACTCTTATTTCCGTGTTCACACTTCTTATTCTCCTGTAATCTTTTCTTCATCCTTCCTTTTTGTTGTTTTCCTCGTTTTTTCTTTTTTTTTTTTGTTTTTTTTTTTTTTGCTATCTATCGCAGCTTTTTTTCGCCTTTTTTCACTCTTTTTAACTTTTTTTTTTCAAACTCCTTCTTCATGTGTTGACTCCTACTCTCCTTTGGTCATGACACACCCCTTGGATTTAGTTAATGCATGGAGAAAAAAAATGAGGCTTGATGGAAAGGCTAAAAATGTAAGTGGTAGGCGGTCAATCAAGATTGGATGAAAAGATGAGGATAATGTGGGTGATGAAATGAAGGTGAGGTGAAAGCCCCCTGTCCTCGTGACAGACCTAAAACATATAGGTGTCTGTGTACTGCAAGTGTACGGGTCTGTGTAGTAATAAAATATCGTTCTCTCTCAGGGATTTGTGTTCAATCACGCACTAAACTAGTTCACTACAAAGAATGCTAGGTCGATCCAAAGGGTGTTGTAAAGTTTTCTAGATTAAACTAAGAAAGCAGGAATTATTAGGGGTTTTTATCAAATAAAGGGAAGCGTTCAGGGGAGTCCACTCTAGTCAACTAATCAAATTATCAACAATTCCGGTACAGGTAAAGAGATAATTCGGGGTCTATAATCTTTCTAAGCCCTATCACTTCAATCTTTCGATCCTAGGTGAGTTACAGTGATTAGCCTAAACATTATTTCTAACTATTTAGCCTAATCAGAGATAAGAACTGATTATAAATTGACCCTAGGCAAGAATCATTATGTCTAACTATTTTCTAAACCTATTCAATCTACGCAATCTGATTCAAGACTCAAACTGTCGTTCTATTGTCAAGAATCTAAAACCAGGTACAGACTCAAACTGTCGTTCTATTGTCAAATTACCATGACATACAAAACACGCAGATTAAATGAATGAAAAGATAACCAAACACCGAAACTGTATTCAAATTCAATCAGTTGACATCGAGTTTATCCCCTAAACTAAAAAAATTAGCTACTCATAATTCTAAAGGGAAACATAGTAAAATCTAAATAACAAGAAAGCATTAAAGAAGAATAGAAATAAACCGTGTTCGAATTGGCGGAATCGATCTCTTCGTGTCACCCGAATCGATCTCTTTCATGTTCTTCAATCACGAATAACATTCTTTTGGAACAACTGTAAAATAAATTGATCTGAAATCTACTCTAAAGACTACCTAAAATTCTCTCTGGTAACTAGAGTAAACGGGAGGAATTCTTGCTGCTAATCGATGCTTTAAACGTCGACTGATGAAGTCCTTTTATAGCGGCAGGAATAGGGCACAAAACGCGGCCTGCGTTTGGGAAACGCTGGCTGCGTTTTGCCCAAAATAGCGGACTTCTCCGTGAGAGGGCCCAGGCTGCGTTTTGGCTTTTCTCGATTGCCAAACCTTCTGGACAAGGCGCGACCTGCGTTTCCAAAAACGCTGCCTACGCCTTGCCTCTCCGCTTCAACTGGACTTGGGCCGAGTTGATTTGGGTCGTTTCCTCTTCTTTCTTTTCTTCTTCTTCAACTCCCTTTTTTATTTTCTTTGATTTTTCCCACTTTTCCTTCAATTCTTCATGCTTTTTGATATAATTCTACTAATTCCTGTAAAATACACCAAACTCGCGAACAAGTGTATAAATCACAGAAGTCGACATAAAAATACGGAATTTTGGATATAAAAAGCATGAAATTAACATGATTTATGCCCTAAAAACTCTACATAAAATTGTCTTATCACCTCGGCACATATGGTTAAGCTGCGATGTTTCCAATGAGGAGCGTTCAGTTTAGAGAGATTATTGGGTTTGATCTTTCCTGATGACATTCTTTCCTTTTGCTCAGCCTGTTGGATGAAAAATGCAGGCTGACTTCGCTCAATCAATTTTTATTCTCTTCTTTTGCCCGGTTAGCCTCAATGAGGTTTTCAAACCGGCCACTCTATAGTTTTTTACTCTTTTTTTTGGAACAAGGTATATGACAAAGATGGAAGGATAATAGAAGGTGAATTTGTCAGACTTGGTTTGTAAGGATAATGGACAGATGAGATAACTTTTCAACTCAAGTCAAAATCACAAGCACGAAATTATGTTTGATCAAATGGCAACAAGAGCAATCGAATTCAAGAAATGAATTAAAAATTGACTCTTAACTTTAACGAACTCCAGAAACAAAACGCTTGACAACCAGGACTATAGCTACTTCTAAAGCTCCTTTGAGGATGTGCCCTCCTTGTCCTCTTATGGGGAATCCATGTTATGTCTGGTCGTTTGTGTTGCTTTCAGTGGGGGCAATTTCCCTGAATGGATCATGTGATCCAAAGTCTAACAATTCTCCATGTTGTTCCCTCGGGATCTATGGTAGTTGCAAAATTTCTCGTCATCCAAATATTCTCTTTATGGTTAGCTTAGGCCTTGACCTTGACACTAGACAAATGAGGAAAAACTCATCCCAATGCATGCATGACCTAAATGACCTATATGGACTTCCTAAGATGAAAAACACCTATATGCTGACGCAGGAGAGACCCACCCAGAACATGGGTATGAATGTGGTAACTAACCTACATGAGACTTCCTAGGATGGAAGACCTCTACATGCTGACTTAAGGAGAAGAGTTACCCACGAGATGGGTCTACATGTCCTAAATTCCATATGAGACCTCCTAAAGTGCAAATGTCTATATGTTGACCCGGAAAGACTAAACTATGTCATGGGTTTACATTAGACTTCTTAAAAAGAAAAACACTCACATGATATGCCAACACGAGAAAAGACTCACCCTGACATGGGTTTACACTAGACTTCTTAATAAAAAGACAGATATTTACATGATGACTCTAGACACAGACTTGCCCATGACATGGGTTTTCATGACTTATGAACCTATATGAGACTATTTAAAGAACGACGAACGCTTACATGCTAACTCAAGAAAAAGACTTAACGACTCGCCCATGACATGGGTTTGCATGACGTAGACCCTATAGGAGTCTTTTATAATGCAAGACATTCATATGTTGACTCAGGAAAAGGACTCACCCATGCCCTACGAACCTGTATAAGACCTTCTAAAGAATGCAAGACACTTATTTGCAGACACTAACACAAAGACTCATCCTAGACCTTATATGATACTTTCTAAAGAATGCAAGATACTTACATGCAGACACTAGCACAAAGATTCATCCTTGACCTTATATGATACGTTCTAAAGAAAAAGACACTCACACAAAGATTCATCCTAGACCTTATATGATACTATCTGAAGACACTCATATCCTGACTCTAAATCAAAGACCCACCCATGACCTGGGTTTACGCCGGACTTTCTAAAAATAGACAAACACATATTAACCCAGGAAAAGACTCACTTATGACCTAAACCAAAGACTCACCCATCACCCGGGTTTAGACTTCCAAAGCACACATGTTGACTTAAGAAAAGACTCACATATGACACTACCTTGTATGAGACTTTCTAAAGACTGAAAGACATTCACATGTAGACTCTGAAACTAAGACTCATCCATGACCTGGGTTCACTAGACCATATATAACAGCTCCTAACGTGTAAGACTCAACTATAACAGAGGTTTGCGTGACAACAACACTTTTTACAACAGGAGCATTATAAAGGGTCGGATAAAGTCAAATATAGCGAGTGGATCATAAATTGAAAGGCACAAGTCAGTGTTTCTCAATTCGGATGGGCCCAATCCACAGGCCGACCGTTTTAAGGAGAATCCGTAACTTGGCCCAACAATTCAGACAACTCAAGCTATATTGACTATTATGCGGACTAGAATAATGCTCGAGAAGACTGACTACCCATTTTTCTCTTTTTATTTTTATTTTTATTATTTTTTATCTCAAGAAAAATGGATATTGTAATGGACTGGATAAAGCCTACAATAAGCGAGTTATAATTAGTTTATGGGCTTAATTGACAAATCTAATATGTTTGGGCCTAACAACGGGTTGTCCATAAATGTGATGGATTTATTAATTAAATCGATAAATTAATTTACTCAAACTTAATGACTATTGTGCAGTCTAAGACGCTATCCATTAATTTTGTTGGACTTTTAATTAATTTTTTGACCTTTACTAAGAGAACTTCGTAAAGGGCCATATAATATTATCAAAGGTGAGTCAATTTTTATATATTAATCAAAATAATTAACTTTCAAGCATAAATGGGCCGTTCCACTTGAGCTAACCATACTACCTTTGAGTTAATTATACCAATTAATAAACAATTCTTTTCTCAACCCAATGAATTTTATATGGACTAGAACGAAGTCCCTAAACTAGCGTCGACTCTTTACAAAAAGAAAAGGGGAAGGGGTACACATAGCACATAGCATACAACATGGAGGGTACGCTAAACCGAGGTTCTATATTCATGGATTAGTATGGTTGGGTTAATATGACCTACCGTACGTTCTCGCCTCGGTTCACCTTACCCTTAAAATTTTGTCGATAAGGAGTGTGAGGTGTTGCTCATCGGTCTTCAAGGAAGCCCTTTGGGTATAACATGTAGGGATGGCAACGCGGCGGATCGGGGATGCGGGATTATATCCCCGTCCCCATCCCCACTCCCAAAACTTGTCCCCATCCCCGTCCCCATCCCCATCCCTAACAGAGATTTTTTAAAACTATGCAAAATCTAACCAAATTTTAATCAGACCCAGTTTTTAACCTGTTCAAAATACAACGTATTTAACTTGCTCAAGCAATAATACATCAAAATTAAACAATAATAAATCAACAAGTGTTATTCGGAAAAAAAAATACAATAATACATCCTCCTCAAGTGTGAATCAGAGTAGCATACATCCTCCTCAAGTTTAATGACAAGCATAAAGTAAACTACAAAACAATTAAAAAGCACAAACACAGACAGCGGCTTCTGTGACAGCGAATGGAAATATGGAATTATGGAGGAGGGAAGCGAGTTTAGGTTAGGGTTTCTGGCTTAAAATTCGAAAATTTTCGGAGCCGGGGATTCGGGGATGGGGATGGGGACGAGGAATTTTTCTCGATGGGGAAAATAGGGACGGGGATAATTTTGTCCCCATCCCCGCCCCGTCCCCGAGCGGATTTTGAAAAATCGTCCCCGTCCCCATCCCCAATGGGGGTGGGGATTTTTCCCCAGATCGGGGCGGGGCCCAGGGGGTTCGGGGATTCCCCGCCCCATTGTCATCCCTAAGAACATGGTGAGAGGAGAGACCAAATGCTTGGCGATGTAGGGTGCATCACACAAGTAGTGGCCCCCCGCTCTTAGGGATGGCGATGGGGCGGGTAGAGTCGTACCCTTACCCGTACCCGCTTTTAAAATCACTACCCTTACCCTTACCCATATTTAGCGAGTACTAAATATTTGTACCCTTACCCGTACCCATCGGGTATGCAGGTACAACGGGTACTATGTGGGTATACATAAAGATTAAATTTTACCACCCATTTTATACCCATCTGTATAAATTAACGGGTTGTATTCGGGTAATTTAACTACTGTTTTCGGGGCTCTGATATGATATTTTCAAAAATCAGAATGATATGATATTTAAATAAGAAAAGAACCTTTAGCAGCGTAGAGAGCATAAGAAAAGAGCCCTTAGGGAGTGACGGGGAAAAATTAGAAAGGGCACTAGGGCAGAGAGGCAGTCTTTCTAGGCCGAAATCTGAGTGGGCCTTGGCTAAATTCTGGGCTTCTTATTTGCAGGGCGGGTAAGGTTGGGTACCCACTGAGTACTACCCTATACCCGTACCCATACCCGACCCGTACCGGTACCCGACATGTACCCGTATTTCTTTAAAAAATTGTACCCTTACCCGCTTTTTGCGGGGCGGGTAGAGGCGGGTACCCGCGGGTACGGGTTTTATTGTCATCCCTACCCGCTCTCGGGGGAGAGTCCTAGTTATTACTTAAACCGTCGCCTTTGTGCTAACGTGTCAAAAGACCCGATTAGGGGCCCGGTATGCGAAGGATGCCTAAAAAGAATAATAAAATTGCGAAATAAATCAACTTCTCCGTTTTACAATTCCAAATCAAACCGATTCGTTCAAGTTTTACCCTCTTTTTAAGTTTAAGTCCCAGTGGAGTCACCAACTTGTAGGACCCGGAAAATCATCCCAGTTTAGGGGTGTCGGCTTCGGATGCACTACTTAATGATCGGGAGCCGACTAAGGTTGCTTAATCCTAAAATAAGGATATTATTATTTTCGAAATTCGTTTTAGGGGGGATGAAAATTTATTTATTTACAAATTCCTTTTATATTTTTAAAATACCCGAAATTGCACAAAAATATTTTTATTAATAATTTAATACCGGCCCATTACCAGATCTAGGCCCAAAAGGAAGCAAAAGGGCCGCCAGAAGACACTAAAACTCGCGGGGGTTTTAGTGCGCTCTAGACTGGGCCTTGAGCTTCCTTGACCCAGAGAAGATGACTGAAAATTCATAAAACCCGCGGGGGTTTTATTAATTTTCTGACCCATTTTCTCTTGGATGGCCTTGGATTGGTAAAGAAAAGTGGTAATAAATAATTTATAATTATTTTTAAGCAAAATCGTACATTTTAAATAATCAAAAGAGTTTGTAAAATGGTAAAGAGCCGCCAGCCGATTTAAGGAAATCGACAAACCGTAAAAATAATAAAAAGTGATTCCGGTCTACGAACCTGATTTTTAATTTCGTGGGTAAGGTTACGGATCCGAGAATTATAAGAGCTCTCGAATCCACCTGTTAGAAAACAAACTCTACCAAAATCGAACTTGAAATGAAAAGAGCTGGGAGAAGTTTAATTAATTTCACAAAATTATATTCTTGCTCATGCAATATAAAAAGATAACGTTTTATTTTACAAAAACATATACAAGTAAATGGCTTAAAGCATAAGTTACATTATTAAATACTATACGAAAAGCAAACCTCACTAGGAATGGATGAGATGGAAATGTAGATCAATCCTCTTAACTTAGCCTTGCATTGGAGCTTGGATGGAAGGATGTATATGAGGATGGTTATGGGGGTTGGTATGATAATGTGGTGATGATGAGAGTTAGGAGATGTTTAAAAGAGTAAGGATATGAGTGTTTATAGAGGGATTAGTATGTGAGAGAGTTTGGGTAGAATAATGGAGATAGTTGATGAAATGAGGGTGGAATGAATGGTTATTTATAGCTGAAGGGCTGAAGGATTTGGAGGGAAATGGAGGGAGACACATCCCCATGATCATGCCTGCAATCCATGCAAAATCAAAACCCCTGCCGGTTTTAGAAGGTCAAGGCGAGTCAACCCACGTGGGGCCAAGATCAAGGGATCTACGTGGGAAGAAAAATGGCGCCAACTCTGAAGATTAAAACCCCCTCGGGTTATATTGACACATGGCACAGATCGATGACATGGCGGGCAAAACGACGCGTTGCTCTGAGTATATAACCCCTGCGGGTTTTGTTATAGTCATGCGGGCTGTTTTAACTTGTTGGGCTTATTTTGCCAACTCTGTCGGCCCGATCACCCATTTTGGTGTCTGACCCAATTGATTTGATGAATTTTGACGGGTCGGGATTGTGTCGGTGCAAATTCGGGTGCCTACAGAGAGCCCCCACTTTGATCGAGTCCGAATAGGACGAAGGTCAAAGTAGCCTAAGGATATGACATTGGGTTGTAAAGCCTGGGTGATGCTTGGAAGTTGAGTCCTACATCGCGGTTGCGGGCGGCATGCGCCCCCTTAAGGATGATCTCGAGCAAGAATGATGCTCTACTTGACTGTTGTCGTGGGCTGATCTCGGCAAGAATGACGCCCTACTTAAAGTGGTCTCAGGCGTCTGATGATATCCTTTCTTAAAGGTGTGGGAAGACACTTGGAAGCTATCTCCTGTGTCGCTATTTGATGTTGATGATGGCGTCGGAGGCCTTAAGGTTGCAATCATTGGATGACTGAAGATGTCGGTGCTCTTTTATGCGGCAACCGGATAATAGCAACCTTTAATGTGGTAGTTGGATGATGGTGGTCCCTTTTAGCGGCGACCGGAGGACAGCAACCTTTTATGCGGCAGCTGGATGACGATGGTCCCTTTTAGCGGCGACCGAAGGGCAACAACCTTTTATGCGGCAGCTAGATGGTGGTGGTCCCTTTTAGTGGCGACCGAGGGCTGAAACCTTATATGCGGCAGCTAGATGGTGGTGTTCCCTTTTAGCGGCAACCGGAGAGCAGCAGTCTTTTATGCGGCAGCTGGATGACGTTGGTCACTTTTAGCGGCGACCAGAGGGCAACAACCTTTTATGCGGCGGCTTGATGACGGTGGTCCCTTTTAGCGGCGACCTTAAAATCACAAGAAAACCGAAGGTGAATGAATAGGTGTTTGCAATGCCATCGTGTAGGACACGACTGTCAAATTGTCACGGCCTCTCCAAGAGTACATGATAAACACTTTTGGAAATAACATCACAACGCACAGTGTACTCAAACCCAATGCATAACGAGATGAGGGTTTGTCGGGTTACCTTGACGCTGTTGCGATATCCTACCCATTGAAGGGTGTAGGATCGAGGGTGTAGAGTGGTCGGGAGACTGAGCTTGTCTATCATGGAGGTAGACACGACATTGGCATAACTACCACCGTCGATGATGTGATTCTACACTTGGTCGTCAATGGTGCACCGGGAGTGGAAGAGTATCTATCATTGGTTCTTGTCGAGAGGGGCATCATTGGCATGTGAGGACCTCTTAACGGCAAGAAACTCACTGACAACGAGGAAGATCAATCACCTCATTGCTAAATCACTTGCTCTGGGAAGCGGCTTCTTCTAAGGCGAGCTTGATGTCCTCATCAATCTCCTTAATCTCTTACAAGTTTAAGGTCCTCCTAGTAGGGCAATCGACTGGGAAATGACCAGAGCCTAGGCATCGATAGCATTTCTTGCCCTCAAACTATTGGGAAGTTCTTATAGAGAGGGGAGGACGATGCCTTTGCCTGTGTCATTTTTGGAGGGGGCGGCGGACTTCAAAGTTGCGAGGGGGTTGAAAGGAATCGTACGTGATGGTGTAGGCATGGGAGGAAAAGGGTTGCGATCATGGGCCTTAGAGGTAGTCGTCTTATTCCTCCTTCGCTCAACCTTGAGGGCCAAGTTGCAAAGTTCATCCAAAGAGTGGTAGGGCCAGATTTCGATTCTCTCGGTGATAGTGAGGTCCAACCCATTCAAGAACCTCATGGTTGTTTGTTCCTCGGGTTCCTGAAGGTCACTCCTAATGTGGAGTAGCTCAAACTCCTGGATGTACTCTCTCACACTCCTCTCCCTTGTGTAAGGGCAAAGAGTCTCCTCCTGATGTTTTGCTTGTAAGTGCTCGGCAAAAATCGTCGGTTTATCATTTGTTCAAACCTCACCCACGAAGTTATCCTTGTTTGACCCTTCTTGGCCCGTTGTGCTTTCATATTCTCAAACCAAAGCGATGCAGTTTTGCTGAGCTTCAGACTGGCGAGTGTAAACGCCCTCTCGTCGTTATGTTAACTGGTATTGAAGATTCTATCTATGATTTTGACCCACTCAAAATAGTCATCGGGGTCGGTAAAGCCATTGAACTCGGGAATTTCAATCTTGACATCATGGAATTCCTCTAGTGGGGGTCTTTCGTCCGTCTCCCATCAATAATAATGCCGAGGAGATCCTCTATCTTCGTCACTCAAGTCAAAGGTGGGAGGAAGACAAACAAGGCTTGGGGTTTATCTCCTACACTGCCCACAAGGTCTGGCTTGGAGGTGTGCAGTGATGTTGTTCACTTGAGTCATGAAGGTCTCAAAATTTTGTTGGATGGAAGAGACGCAGTTTTCCATGACCGGGCCTTAAGACCTTTGGCGGTGGCTCGACTCCTCTTGATTTGGATTAGCTTCGACCATCTCAAGAAGGGGAGATGGAACGGTATGTGTTTGGGCAATTTTATGGTGCTTGGGTTTTCTTTTAGCTAATTTGTGTTTGGCTTCGGGTTCTTTATGTTTTCAATACCCATTTATTTCAACAACACCCTAAGATCAACAAACACAACACAAACAACAATCCCAACAACACTATAACAATAGTAACAACTCTCACAACGACAAACACATCACCACAACAACAAATATCGTAACTCCAACACACTTGGAGATCACATGGGATGAGGGTTCCTAATTTCTAACTACAACAACATCAAAGAAATTGAAACCCTAACTCTGAATTTGAGGAAGAACTTAAGCAAAACCCTAATCTTAGCTCCGATTTCATATGAAGGATACCATGATGGGATTTGGTGAAGCTTGAGTTGGAGAGGATGGAGGATGACAAATTTGAACATGAAAAACAACCTTGAACTCGATATGAACTTGGGATAAAGGACATCCACCACCCAAGAACTGCAACCCACCAAGAATTCGGTAAAGGCTAAGCCACCAGAAACTCCATAAAAGAAAGACTTGCAACATCACCATTGATAAATCGGATAAAGTAAACAAGATTTTGAGAGAGGAGGAGAAAGCTAAGAGCTTCTTCATTCATTCATAAACAACAAACGCCTCCTTCCATCTAACTGTCATGTATTTATAGAGCCATTGAGGTGGAAAAAGACTTGGGGTGTGTAATTACAAAAAGGGTCCCTTAAATGAGGGTGCTACATAACATAAGGGAATGGGGCAACAAAAGAATTACACAAAAGGTAGAACAAAAGGGGAGGGAAATCAGCTGGAACCCCAAAATCCTCGATCCGTCGCGGGCGCAACACTTGTATATTCCTAGATTGTCACATGTATGATGTCCATGTCACAGGCATGACTCCATCCAGGAAACTGGGCCATAGATTGCCAAAAAGAGGGTTACGGGCGCAAAATTGGTTGGTCACAGCCGTTGACACAAGTGGTCGCAGGCGTGACCGTTGGCGATTCTCAAGCTGAGACTTCCCTTACCGCGGCCGCGACCTAGAACGTCACGGGCGCGACACTTTGCACTACACTAAGATTATTTGGAAGGAAGGTCACGGGTGCGACGTTGTGGGTCATGGTCATGACGTTGGTTGTCGTGGTCGTGACCCACAAGGTCACGACGGTGACTTCCCGATTGTCGCGACTCTCCCTTGCTTGCTCTATGGGCGAATTTTGCTCCCCTCCTTGATGACCACTAGGACCAAAAACACCTCCGAGTGAAACCCAGGTCAGTCTTCCTAGACAAGGAAATACCCAAAATGCCCTTGTGGTTGAAATGCGATTGTTGGAGCCCAAAAGGAAGTCAAGTTTCACTTCGATCCCTTATTTGCACCGAAGGAATCCTGGGAGGCTCATGAGGCTCGGGAATTGTCCCATTGAGGACCAAAAGCAACATCCATTGGTCCCGTATCCACTTTCAAATGCCTCCCACATCCCATCTCGAATGGAAAAAACTCTTCCACGTCTTCAAGGTCTTGAGAGGGCGAGTCATAGTTTGGATTTGGCGGGTCCCATCCTGGGATACTTAACCATCTTTAGAGCACACAATTGTGAAGTCTTAAAGATAATCTTAAACTTTGTCATAATAAAATCCTTTTTTTTTTATAGATATATCATGATGAATTTAGATGTACAAAAAAAACTATACATCTCTTATGTAGTGAATAACTCGATATATGCATACGTAGCTTCTATAAACAACGTGGACTACTCTCAATCATGATTATTTGGGAAAAAACCTATAAATCAAACTTTAGAACTTAAAAAGCCTCCAAAATAACCATTTCAATAATCATGAACAATAGTCTATTAGAAGTAAGAATCTTTTCTTATATATAAAAACACTTCTTATGTCCCACTACATGTGATTATATATTTATAAAAACGTAAACTTGACAAACACAATTCAACTTATATTTAAAAATACATTAAAGCATATGAGTAATCATAATCAAACTTATTCTCATCTAATTATCTCTGATAATATTTATATGTTATTACTCATTAAACACATATATGTAAACATATATGTACTGGCACATAAACCATACAAGAGTGTGAAATCTTCTCAAATATTTTATACAATCCATTCACTTATTTCATGAAAAGATTTATCTTATAATGAACTTACACAAAACCTTAATCAACTCTTATGATATTTAAATATGATTGAATAACATGTTTAGCTTACAAGTATCAAAGTTATCGAAAAACTTATGTTTATGGCACTTATGATACAATTGTACATGTCTTATGATCGTGTTATACTCTTGAAACAATGTCAACATTTTCAATAAAGGAATCACTAGAATGTCGACGCTACACACTCCACAAACTCTTATGGTAGTTTTCCCAAAGAGAACTTATTAGATTTATTATTGTATATCTTTGATATGAATCATGTCCGGATATATATATATATATACATGATTCATGTAAATTCTTATTATGCGTAATATATATATATATATATATATATATATATATATATATATATATATAGTACGCATAATAAGAATTTAAATCAAGGGTTAATTGCTCTTTAGTGTTGGACTTAAGATTGAGTTTAAAATAATATGCTTTTTTTACAACTAGGTATTGCCATCAATCAACTTGGTTTGACCAAGAATTTATTTTTGATTAAAATTTTGTAAAAGCAAGTAGGCCTGCTGTTGATGTGACATGTATGATGTATTTAACATATTTAGTCGGTGAACTTCAATGTAGATTAACCCAAAACAATCAATAGGTTAACCCAGACATAACTTGGTTAACATGAACTTATTATGGGTTAACTGTCCATTGTAGGTTAACCCAGACCAATCAGATGATTAACCCAAAATACAGTAGGTTAACATGAACTTGTTCTGGGTTAACCGTCCATGGTGTCCATGTTGAGTGCTTTATGTTAGCGTCATTACCCATATGGCCTATCTTCATAACCCTAAATCATAACTTATGTAGTTTTTACTTTATTAATTACCAATTTCAATATACAAATCTTATGTTGGAACTATGCGTTAGGAGCACGTGAAGTTCATTGTAGTTAACCCAGACTAATGATGTGATTAACCCAAAATACTGTAGGTTAACAAGTTGAACGAATAAGGTAACTGCAAAAGCAATTTTAATTGTTAAATATTTATTTCCCATCATTACACCTATTCATATAGGTTGGGCTCTACTAAAAAAACACCAAATTGTAAATGTTTTTTGGTCAAATGTGAGTTTGATTGATGGCAACACTAAGCTGTAAAGGAAGGTATTCAATGTAAATAAATCTTAAGTCCAACACCACAAAGAAATTAACCCTTAAGTCAATTAAGAACTCCTTTTCTAAAGTGATTATAACTCATTGTTATCTAGAAACTCTTTTCTAGATAAATACAATTATTTAATTATATACTAAGTGGTCATTATCAATTAATAGGGAGGAACCGATAAAAAGTTATACAAATGCCCTGCAACATAAAAATTCTGTGTACCTTTTATAGTAATTTCACAACAAACATAGGGTATATGTATCTTCTTCATTGATACTAAACCAATTCATGATTCTGCATTGGCCTGCCACAGTGGCCTAAAGTTGCCTATGCTTGATCCGGAAAGAAAGTGCATGCATTTAGGTATAATAATAATTAAAAGAAATATAATATATTTCAAATGGAATTTAAGATTAGTAGTGGGGTTTTTTTTGTACAAGTTGCTGATAGTAGACTGTTAAATCCCAGTTGAACCTGAAGTTCTAGAAATTAATATGCAACGCATCTCCCTTTTTACAAAATTGAAAAGAGAACAAAATCAAATCTGGTTGACAAATTATAGTCCCAAACCTTCAGAACATTCTATAAAGGAATAAAATAACTATTTCGTGAATAATTCTTTAATTTGCAACCGTAGACTACAGTTGTATTGAGATTCTTTCACGAGTAAAAATTTGTCACATCGGTAAAGTAAAGAAAAAGGATATTTTATATAAGTCAAGTGGCATAACACCAATTGATTTTAAGATCGAACCTCATTTAACTAATATAAAATGAATCTAGATTGAAGTGGACTCCCACTTTAAATCTCCCAACAAATTGAATTTTCTTGTTCACAATGTCAAACAAGCAGGGATGAATTGGACCATCATCTAAACTTGCTAGAAGAGATCACATATACTAACTTGCCAATGTATTGTACAAGAATCCTCATAATCATACAGCGACATTTACCCTACCTGACATTTGTGGTAATAACTTTTATACACCCGATATTTGTAAAATAATTTTTACCTTACTTGACATTAAGTGTTCATATATTTAAACCTCCTAAGATATTCTATAATTGCTTTTTGTTCGATTTTCCGACAAACATTAAAAAGATAAATATGAATTGACTTTTTTTTACCGTTGATATTTATTCATATGGCTTTCAATTAAATATGAATTGATGTTTTTACCCTTACATACATTTAAACCTCAACTTTTTCTCAACTTTATTTCTTCAAAAACCCCACACCTCCCCATTTGAAAATGAAAAGGTCATTTAAGTTATTTCTTTGTCAATGTAGTCATATATGGGCATTTTTGTATTTTTCACATTTCCAATAAAAAGTAACCGAATTCTGCCACTAAAAATTATTTTCGCTTAATGTCAAATAAGATATAAATTATTTCACAAATGTCGAGTGTGTAAAAATTATTACCACAAATATCAGGTAGGGTAAATATAATTTACTCACATCGTCCAGCAGCTTGACGTGATTTAATTGTAACACGCCTGATCATAAACTTTGAATTCTGCTTAGGGGGCATCGATCAACGAAAGCATTATGATGGAAGGAGATCAAATTCCATGGAGCAGATGTGGTTGAAATATGTGCGTGCATGCAATTTCATGCTAATGAAGCATTATAATGAAAGTTTTGTATCTCTACCCTTATATATTGCTAATCCTATCTTCTTATGATTGCAATTTATTAGGTGCTCTCGGAGAACATGCTCCAAATTCTACAATTGTTCACTCATATGTATTAGGTTGTTCACTCTGATTATTATGATTGTTCATTCTGATTTATTTGATTGTTCATTCTGATTCATGTGATTGTTCACTCGCAAGTATCTGGAGCACATGCTTCGAGTACATGCACCCCGGGATCTAATTTGGTGGAGATCGTTGCCATCTAGCATTTCCTCAATCTTAATTTCATAAAAGAAAAAAAAAATTACCATCTATTCTACATCTCAATATCAAGTTATTCTTATTTTTGTACCCCAAACTTGAAAACTTTATTATTTGCCTTTTACTATTTCGAATCCACATGTAACCATATATCAGGTACTGTTTTTAAATTTAATACGTCTTTAAACTATGCTCTCATAATTAACATTTTTAGTCAAAGTGAGAAAATCTAACTTTTAACATCATATCATATTTAAGGGTTTTTTACATTTTGGATGTTAGTAAGATATGAGCATTTATATTCTCGATCATTGGTATTCAATGTTTATTTTTGGACGCGAAAGTTTGTGGATGATATTGTGCTCATAGACGAGTCGAGGGAAAGTTTAAATGACAAGGTGGAGCTTTGGAGACACACGCTGGAATCTAAGGGTTTTAGATTCAGTAGGTCTAAGACATAATACATGTGGTGTCGTTTTAGTGGACGGGATTCTGACACCCACTTACACGAAGTAACCATAGGAGGGGTTCCCATACCTAGGGTTGAAAAGTTCAAGTACTTGGGTTCTATCATACGGAGTGATGGGGAAGTCAATGATGATATCACACACCGAATCAAAACTGGTTGGCAGAAGTGGAAATTAGCGTCTGTAGACACCGGATTTTGTACCGGTATTAATTTTAGTTATCTGTAAAAATAAGCTAGCCGAGTAATTTAGTAGCATGCAAGCCCATTTCTTTTCTAGCCCGAAAACAAGAAAAATGGCCCAACATTACGGACCAAACCCGGCTGGGTTTGGTGGGCCAGAAGGCACTCGCCCAAACCTACTGAGTTTGGTGGGCAGAGCTTTGACGTCTCGGCCCAAACCCGGCTGAGTTACCGCGGCTAAACCTAAATTAAACCCTAATCGCCCCATCTAACCTACATTCCACTATAAATTAAACCCTAATCCCTCTCATTTCAAGGACGACAGATTATGCTAGAGTATTGACACTAGTATATTCTCTCTACCTCTTCTCTCCCTTTGCATGCTACTTCATTAAAGGTTAGAATAATTATCACATTGGTGTAAACCATGCAATGTAGCCTAACGAATTCATGTAATTCTTGTGTTTTCAATTCATAATTTGCATGACATTAATGTTAAACTTGTGAAATTTATATCTAATTCCTCCCTTTTAACTTTTTTGCTTTGATTTAATTCTAGTAGAGTCTATTCGTTTGAATAGGCGGATTTGACAGTTTTAATTGTCAAATTCGTAACCTTACCGCCGAATCCATCTTTGGATTCGTAGACCGGAGTTTGTATTAAAATGGTTTGTTGTTTTTCTCCTAAAAATTCAACTGGCGACTCTTTACTTGTACTTCGATATTTTATTTTATTTTATTTTATTTCTTTTCTTTGGCGTGTCTTGTTCTTCTGAGAAAAGTGAGGAAATTGAGTAGGGCTACGAAGGCGCGAACTCAGACGGGTTACGCAGCCCCTGCCTTGATCTCTTCTTCTTCACTGTCTCACTGACTCAATTCACAAGTGGAATGTAGCAAACCGGCTGGTTTGCTCGTGATGACAAACCCGGCTTGGTTTGCTCCTTTTACGCAGTCTCTTTTTTTTTCTTCTATTTCCCGGCTTAGAACAGAAGCAAACCCGGACGGGTTCAGTATCTTTTTCCTTCTTTTATTTCCCTTCGCTTTAATGTTGTGTAAAAGTAATCCAATATAGTTTCATTTTCTTTTCATCATCCTTTCCCTTTCTTTTGTAAATAGTCAGGCTTCATAATAACAAGTCATTAAATTGACCATTTCGGCGAGTCCAAAAGCATTCTTAAAAGTTCAACCTTATTTAAGGTTAAGCAATCCTAGTCGGCTCCCAATCATTCTTTTAAGTAGCGCCGCGAAAAAGGTTATCAATTTTTCGGGGTCTACAGATTGGCGACTCCACTGGGGACTTAAACTTAAAAAGAGGGTAAAACTTGAAAGGATTAAATTTTAGTGAATTTTGTAAAAAAGGGAGGAATTAATTTATTTCACTTTTTATCATTTTTAGGCATATTGCATACCAGGCTACTCTTGGGCCTTTATGGCTGGGGAGCACAAAAGCGTTGGTTTAGGTTGTAAAACTAGGAATCAGTCCCGAGAGCGGGAGGTCACTACTTGTGGGATGCACTTACATCGCCAAGCATTTGATCTCTCCTCTCACCTGTGTTACACTCTAAAGGTTTCCTTGAAACCCAAAGAGCAACACCCTACACATTTTTCCTATGAATTCCATATAAGGAAAATGCACCGGGGCGAGAACATGTGGTACCCTATTCATCTGCCTAAACCTAGAAAAACCCTGAATCTAAAGCCATGGTTAGGCTCATCCCGCATCTGTATGTCATGTAAATTAATCCTGTAAAAGATGAGTCCAAATGTCTAGCCCAAACATGAGTGGTACGTCATTCTAGCCCGCGTAGGATCAGATGAGAGACGGACTGGCCCAAACCCAGACGGGATTGATGTGCCTGGCCTAGTTGGACTCGCTGCGAAATCCTGTCTATGCCCATTTGAAAGGGAGGAATTACAGTTCAAACCCAGACGGGTTTGGGCCTGTTTTTCTTCTCCTTCCACATCGGGCCAAACTGTTTGATATTGCAGTCAGCCCAATCCACTTACTATTGATCCTATTCGGCCCTCTATGACGCTCCTTGAGTCAGATTCCCATTGTATCTTGTACCTTGATCTTGAGCCCGATAAAAATTCAAACATGATCCATCGTGGCTCGATCCAAGTAATGACCCAATGAGTATCAGTCCTGTCAGTCATCATGCTAGGTCCATATAGAGTTAGGACATGCACTCCCATAAAAGTGGGTGAGTCACCCTTATGTCAGCATGTAGGCGTCATGTCCATGTCCTAGGTTCATATAGGTCCATTAAGTCATGCATGCATTGGGCGGGTGGCATAAAGGTTCTTTCGAGCACTAAACCAGTTTCCATGCAGGCAGGATAGCAGACCATCTCCGAGCCCGCATCCGTGACCCACGAACCGGCAGGCTCATTCATAATCCCAACTACAGACCGCCTGCCCGATCCAGTGAATCCAGGGAATCCACCATGTCAGGAACCCTAGCCAACAACCTTTTCGGGGAGAGTTCTGGTAACAAGCAACTTGATGGGCTGTACGAGCGGGTACAGGAAGCAATTGCCTTTTGCATGGCAGACCAGGAGGACAGAACCAATGAGAAGCTAGAAAAGAAGTTCAGCGAAAATCAACAGACCATGAATGGCGTGCTGGAAGCCATTAAGCAGATCAACAAGAAGCTGGGCATTGAGCCTGAGGAAGAAGACAGCTACTATGCCTCCGAGTCTGAGGCTGAAGCTGATGACGGAGCTGACAAGGGTAACCCTAAATCCAAAAATGGGGGCCCAAAACCCAATTCGTCTGGTGGGGCCAAGTCTAAATCCGTAAAGAATAACTCCAAAACCTCGGAGGACCCCCATGTCAAGAAGCTTGAAGAGAAGATTGACATGCTCACCAGAAGGATGATGAAAGTTGATCCAATCTTTACGGGCGCTTGCATGGATTTGGCCATCCCCAAACACCATGTATCAAGGGTAAGGGACAAAGTTGAAGTACCGGGCATCAGGTTCAAGCCATCTGAGAACCCATCTCATCATCTAGAGGAGTTCCTGAGGTTGGCCCCTCTTCACAAAGTAGATGAAAGTCTTTACACCACAGTCTTCCCTTCCACTCTAGAAGGTAAGGCCAAGGTGTGGTACCAAAATCTACCCGCTCACATCAAAACTGACGCAGACGAGTTGTTCAAGGCCTTCATCAGCCATTTTAGTCGTCTCCAACAAAAGGAGGTCACTGTAGATGACCTCACTTCCATGAAGCAAGGAGATGATGAGTCATTCCTCTCTTATTATGAACGATGGCACTCAATCGTTAAAGATCGACGGCAAGCGATCCCTTTAGGATGCAATTGAGCACTTTCAAGCAAAGCATCCACCTCGCATCACCCGGCATTTTGGCTTTCAATCTATCAAAGACTTTGAGACTTTGAAGGATTTGTGTGTGCAAATCAAGCCGCTTACAACGAGAAGAGCACATAACATTCGATCTAGCTCCAACAGGAGGGCCACTAGCGTGCCTAGCCCCCTCAGAAAATTGTTGAGACTAATTCCATCCAACGGAGGCCGTAAACCTTTCTTACCTTCAGTTTAACTTGCTTCATTTAGAAAAATCTGGATGAGATCTCAAAAGTTTTTGAAACCTTTTCCTTCAAATCTTCTGATTTTGAGACAAGTTATGAAAGTTGTATCATCGCTTTGACTATCTTAGAAAGTATAAATGTGCGTGCAAATCTTTGGGCTAAGTTTAGTTGATTGAGCCCCATCCCGTGAGTCCACATTGCCTAAATTTTGAATTGATCACTTTTATCAATTCCATGATCCCTTGAGTGACTCACCCATTAGTTGCATCTCTAGAACTTGTTTTGCATCTTCCTTGAGACTACATTTGCATTGCATTGTGACAAAGTGATTAAGGCATCCGATTTTATTTTGATAAGCTACATAGCTAAATAGCCTTCCTTACATTATATTTACCGTTCTTTTTGCCCCGCCTAGCCTTTGTTTATCCTTTTTTCATGATTGAACCCTGACAATACGAGCCTTGGCCTCTGATATCCAGTATCCCTTTGCCTTGCTTGGTTGGATGAGAGTTTGTCTTTTTTTTGGAAGTTTGGGAGAATCTGAAAGTCCCATATCTTGAGCGATTGGTATTTGGTTATGTTGTTCATATATTATATCAAAGTCGAAGATTCCATAGATATTCTTCTCCCCGATCACCCACAAAAAAATAAAAAAAGAAGTAAAAAAAAAGTAAAAAAAAGGAAAAGAGTTTCAAAAATAAAAGGGTGATTAGGGAGATTCAATTTAAAGTTCAGAAAACTTTGACCTGTTTGTATTCAGTTGAGATGTTTCAGGGTGAAAGGTGAAATGCCTTGCATACATTAAGCAAGAAGGAGAGTTCAGAGTGTTTTATTCGTTGAAAATCAATCCAACATGGCTCTTAACTCCTCATTCCCAAATTTTACCGCTCCTTACCCTAACCTAAGCCCCGTTGCAACCCGAAAAAGTCTTTTTGATTGTCACTTGTGCATTGCATACCAGTAGTGGAGAGTGAGGTTCTTACCAAGCTTATGGTAGTTTGTTTCTATTGGTTTGAGTATGAGAAAACACACATACCTATTCAAAATTGAGTGTTTGAGTGTTTGTTCTTTCCTATGTGAGGTTTGTTCTTTTTGACTGACCTACGTCCATAACTAACCGCGCACATTTGCATTATTCTTAGAACTGTTGGCGGATTTATGCCTCTGAAGTACTTGTTCTCTCCTTTGGGATTCGAAAATTTCTTCCTATCTCTTTCGAACTGAGTTTTGATTTTGTCCAGATTAATCTTTGTGCTTGCTTGTTGAATTGATTTTGTTCTTCCTATCGAAAATTCCTTATCCCAGAATGTTTCAGCAGCACGTAGAAAATCCCAATCTATCTTCACTTGCCTCAAACTTAGCAGAGAAGTCAACTTATACCTCCCCAGCTCTCTCTTTTCCTCCTTGGACAGAGTGCTTATCCAAGTGGCTAGCTTTTTTTTCTCGAACGCCATCAGGATGAAAGGACGATTTGATTCACGTCGAGGCAAGGAAATAATGGGGATAACGAAACTCAAACGAGTTTGATGGTGTTTGGTTTGTGCTTGTGATTTGGAGAAGGCGTAACCCAGACGGGTTTACTTGCCCTGTACGCCAAGATCAGCTTTCCTTAAACTGCACACCAAGTTAGGGTTTCTCGGCGCGAAACGCAGACGGGCCTGGGCCAGCCTATGTGGAGTTCTAAAGGCCCAGCTCCTAGAAGTGGGAATCATTTTGGGCCTAAAACCCAGACGGGTTTGGGCCAGCCTATGTGGAGTTCTAAAGGCCCAGGGCCTAAAGCCCAGACGGGTTTGGGCCAGCTTATTGGGCTATCTCACGGAGCCACTTCAACTCTATTTTGGGTCGTAATGCGGGTCCACAAGATAGTTATATGTCTTTGCCGGCCCCGAAACTGTAGCTCGAACTTACTTGTAGCATTTAATTTTCGGTCTTTTTTTTTTTTTGGGAAGTGGGAGTAATCCCACCATGTAGATTGCATATCGCATATCGCATTACACATTGTTGTTACATTATGCATAAGGGTACACGAGAATAAAAAGTGCATTACGCAGCACCATCATTGCATAAGCATCACATCAGTGGTTCGCACTAGTGCATAAATAAAAAAAAACGTACGTCATGCATCATTGCATTGCATTGTCCTAAGTGCATAATAAAGAGTCATACATAGCATTACATAAGTTCATTACATAAAGACCCTGCATGTGCATCATTCTCGATCCTCATCATGCGGACCTCGTATCGCCACCACCATGGCGCAATTAGCCCCATGGGCCACGCCCACGGGGCCAAAGTAAGTGTCCCACGGTAGTAAGAGGAGTCTACCACCTCAGACGCTACCCGAGCGGATAGGTGTAACACTTGATCACCGCATTAAGCCAAGAATGTTCGAGTGACCCTGGCTTAGAAAAAATTCAATCGAGTTTCCACTAAGCCGGGGGCTATTTGAATAAAAAAGGAAGCAAGTCACTACGGCGACTATCAAGTGATTCCCAGTTTAGCAAGAGTTAAATCAAACTGCCACTAAGCTGGGGGCTACGTAGCCCAAGCAAGGGGTCGAATCAGCCTAAAAACTAGAACGGCCTGCCTAGGTCCGTTTTCGCAAAGACTCATTTCATATCGGCTCCTCGCCTTCTCTCAATTGACCCAGGGTTTGGGCCTCCTCACCTTCAGTCCTCTCGGCCCAACCCAGACGGGTTTGGGTCTGTCTGTCGGCTCACTCGACTCACAAAAAAAAGGAAAAGAGCCCAACTCTCGGTCCAACCCAGACGGGTTTGGGTCTGCCTCCCTCACTCAGCAGCTGACTCGCAATTCAGCCCAACCCAGACGGGTTTGGGCCTTCTTCCATTTCATCCGCTCACACACAAAAAAAAAAATTTAGCCCAAACCTGCGGGTTTGTGAAAAAAAACCATGCAAAAACCCAGACGGGTTTTATGGGCCATCGCAGCCTGAAATGAGCCCAAACTCGTCTCTGCAATTCAGGCCCAATGCAATTCGAGCATAAACCCAGACGGGTTTTTCAGGCCATTTCCCATGAAGCAATGGCAAACTCAAGCCCATTTCCAAGAGCTAAAGCACGACTGACAGGTAAATTTTCTGACTCGCTCTGATTTTCAGATAAACTGATGCCCTCCTTCTCTTTTTGCAGAACAATGCACAAAATACGTCGGTCGTCAGGCGGTTACAAAAAGACGAACTCATCTTCAGCGGCCGTCATCGGGCCCTCACAATGCGATGACACCCTTTTCAGCACGTCACCTCGATCCACCTCACGGCGAAATGAAGTGGATCACCTCATCATCCTGGCATGCTTCACGGCGAAATGAAGCACGTCACCTCGATCCACCTCACGGCGAAATGAAGTGGATCACCTCATCATCCTGGCATGCTTCACGGCGAAATCAAGCACGTCACCTCGATCCACCTCACGGCGAAATGAAGTGGATCACCTCATCATCCTGGCATGCTTCACGGCGAAATGAAGCACGTCACCTCGATCCACCTCACGGCGAAATGAAGTGGATCACCTCATCATCATGGCATGCTTCACAGCGAAATGAAGCACGTCACCTCGATCCACCTCACGGCGAAATGAAGTGGATCACCTCATCATCCTGGCATGCTTCACGGCGAAATGAAGCACGTCACCTCGATCCACCTCACGGCGAAATGAAGTGGATCACCTCGTCATCCTGGCATGCGTCACGGCGAAATGAAGCTTGCCTCCTAGATCCGCCTCACGGCGAAATGAAGCGGATCGACTCCGACCGGCTTTACTGGAGAAACTAAGCAGGTCAACCCACACAGACACAGGTCTTGCACTTCACAGCAAAATGAAGTGCATAACCTTGATCTACCTCACGGCGAAATGAGACGGATCAATTCGGTCAGCTTTACGGAAGAAACTAAGCAGGCCAACCAACATCGGCGCATGACCAAGCTTCCAAGCGTCGGCTTCTGATTCATATCCAAGATCATCAAGACTACTTTGATCATCGTTTTACTCAAACTGGATCAAAGTGGGGGCTATCTGTAGACACCGGATTTTGTACTGGTATTAATTTTAGTTATCTGTAAAAATAAGCTAGCCGAGTAATTTAGTAGCATGCAAGCCCATTTCTTTTCTAGCCCGAAAACAAGAAAAATGGCCCAACATTACGATCCAAACCTGGCTGGGTTTGGTGGGCCAGAGCGCAGCTCAGCTCGGCCCAAACCCGGCTGAGTTTGGTGGGCCAAAGCGCAGTTCAGCTCGGCCCAAACCCGGCTGAGTTACCGCGGCTAAACCTAAATTAAACCCTAATCGCCCCATCTAACCTACATTCCACTATAAATTAAACCCTAATCCCTCTCATTTCAAGGACGACAGATTATGCTAGAGTATTGACATTAGTATATTCTCTCTACCTCTTCTCTCCCTTTGCATGCTACTTCATTAAAGGTTAGAATAATTATCACATTGGTGTAAACCATGCAATGTAGCCTAACGAATTCATGTAATTCTTGTGTTTTCAATTCATAATTTGCATGACATTAATGTTAAACTTGTGAAATTTATATCTAATTCCTCCCTTTTAACTTTTTTGCTTTGATTTAATTCTAGTAGAGTATATTCGTTTGAATAGGCGGATTTGACAATTTTAATTGTCAAATTCGTAACCTTACCCCCGAATCCGTCTTTGGATTCGTAGACCGGAGTTTGTATTAAAATGGTTTGTTGTTTTTCTCCTAAAAATTCAACTGGCGACTCTTTACTTGTACTTCGATATTTTATTTTATTTTATTTTATTTCTTTTCTTTGGCGAGTCTTGTTCTTCTGAGAAAAGTGAGGAAATTGAGTAGGGCTCTGGCGAACTCGACGGCAGATTCTGACCCCTGCCTTTATCTCTTCTTCTTCACTGTCACCGACTCAATTCACAGTGGAGCGAAGCAAACCTACTGGGTTTGCTCGATGACAAACCGGCTTGGTTTGCTCCTTTTACGCAGTCTCTTTTTTTTTTCTTTTATTTCCCGGCTTAGAACAGAAGCAAACCCGGACGGGTTCAGTATCTTTTTCCTTCTTTTATTTCCCTTCGCTTTAATGTTGTGTAAAAGTAATCCAATATAGTTTCATTTTCTTTTCATCATCCTTTCCCTTTCTTTTGTAAATAGTCAGGCTTCATAATAACAAGTCATTAAATTGACCATTTCGGCGAGTCCAAAAGCATTCTTAAAAGTTCAACCTTATTTAAGGTTAAGCAATCCTAGTCGGCTCCCAATCATTCTTTTAAGTAGCGCCGCGAAAAAGGTTATCAATTTTTCGGGGTCTACAGCGTCAGGTGTCCTTTTTGACAAAAAAATCCCGCTTAAGCTTAACGGTCAGGTGTACCGTACGGTGGTTAGGCCAGCAATATTGTATGGCGCTGAGTGTTGGGCAGTCAAGAAGATTCATTGTCAAAGTCTAAATGTTGCGGAGATGCGGATGGTTCAATGAATTTGCAGCTATACTAGGTTGGATAGGATTAAGAATGATGTTTGTCGATCCAAATTAGAGGTAGCACCCTTTGAGGAAAAATTGCGAGAGACTAGACTAAGGTGGTTTGGGCATGTCTGTAGGAGAAGCGAGGATGCTCCTGTAAGGAGGTGCGAAGGGATTGGGATACCTCAGGGTCATCGTGGGCGTGGGAGACCTAAAAAGTCTATGAGAGAGGTGATAAGAGAAGATCTAAAACACCTAGGTATAGTGGAGGACATGGCTCTGGATAGTGGGGCTTGGCGGGCTAGTATTAAGGTCGTTGGGTGAGGAAGGGTGTTTGTGAATAAAGCTAGTTTTTCGTCTTTTGGCTTGTATTTGTTTTCTTGTGCAGGTATCTGTCAGCTCTTGCGAAAACACTCGCATCACTCTGGTATGTAGTTTCTTCTCTTAACTCGCTTCTCATCTGTTTTTGCTTTGGATCCGTCGGAATCAGTCTCTCCATGAAATTTTGTTCATGGGGGTAAGGCTGCCTACATTAGGATCCCCCAGACCGCGCTCAAACGTGTCACCTGGGAGGCTGTTGTTGTTGTTGTTGTTGTCTCATATTCCATTTGTCATTTGGGTTACTTTTGCCTATTATTTCCTATTTACTAGTCATCTTCCTCAAACAATGGTTATGGTTATGCACATATATTTTGTAATGGTCATTAGTGTTCATCTTACCTATCATTCCTTTTGTAATTGATCCATATTTGACCCTTAGATCTGACCTTTGTGTTAGGATCGAAGAGCACTCAAGTAAACCACAAACAATAGGAAATAATAATGGAAAAAAAATAAGAAATTTGACACCAGGAATGTAACGTGAAAAAAACACAAAGCGAGAAAAAAATCACGGAATCGATGCACTAGTAATATGAGGATTACAATACAATGGTTGTGTTTCTCTCTGTCTCACTCTATCTCAGGGGATATTCTTTCTAGGATACTCCAGGATACATAATAAGGAGAATCTGAAGCCCTATATATACTAAAGGGTACAAGGGAAAACCTAGGTTACAATATGGTAGTAATCTAAACAATATGGAAGTCTCCAACAAAAAGGAAACAACCGCGAATTAGGAAATAACAATAATAATAAAAGATCTCGGCTTATTCAAAGATTTCCCCCGAGATTCTCAAACATTGTCCATAGGCGCTGGCAGCAGGTACAAAACGTTGGCACCGTGCGACCAAGGTGTGGCTACTACACAAGGCGCTGGGAGCGCCTACTCGAACGCTGGTAGCGCCTCCCAGGCGCTGTTGGCATCTCACATTTGCTCCACCTTTCGACTTCTCCTTCTTCCTTCTCCCATTTGGTCTCCACACCCAACAATCTCCCACTTGGAGACCAAACCACAACCATCCTCAACTTTCACCACAAGTTCCCCTAGTGCATCGACCGACCTCTTTATCAGTCTGAGAGGCCTCCTGAGACCATACCGGGCCTCAATTTCCCAACATCCACTGGCTTACCCTTGATCCTGTAGACCCACTTCTTCACAGCCTTCTTCCCTGCAGATAATCTCACAGGCTTCCAGGTTCCCTTAAGTGACGCAATCTCATCAACCATTACGTGCTCCCACTTGAACCGAGCCTTCGCCTGCACATCCTTACTCTAGGTCCTTTGCTCCCTAGTATCTGTGGTAGCCCTCCTGGATCTCTTCATAGTGAATGGTGCACTGGAGCTTTCACCTAGCTCACGTGCTTCAAGTTCTTCAGCAACCTGATCTGCAACCTGTGGAGCTTCTTGTGGTTCCTCTGTTTCCTCCCTAGGCATACCCAGCCTATCAGAAACCTCGACCGCCTCAGCTCCCACTGGCTTCTTGTCACCTGAGTCACTCCATACCTCCTCCGGTTCCCTATCAGTTTTGGCGAAACTGAACCTCTTCTCATTCCTGCAAAGCCATAAACTAGAACAAGAAGCATAAGAAATCATGTTAGTGCTTTCCCTGGTAGAGTACAACGTACCGGATCTCAATCCCTTCGCCACTATCATAGCACCCTTCATGATCTTCCACATCCCTTTCTTGAAGCCTGCAGTGTAGCCCATCTCATCGAGTTGATTCACTGAAATTAAACTCCTCCTAATTCCAGGAATAT
The DNA here is from genome assembly GCA_029582165.1 of Portulaca oleracea. Classification (NCBI taxonomy): domain Eukaryota; kingdom Viridiplantae; phylum Streptophyta; class Magnoliopsida; order Caryophyllales; family Portulacaceae; genus Portulaca; species Portulaca oleracea. The sequence goes on from CM055870.1 coordinate 23,645,739, forward strand.
ACGTCACGTCCTCCAACCTCCAAAGACTACCATTAGCAGTCTTAATCGTCACGTCTCCTGTACCTGTTATCTCATAATACTTGTCATTGGCAAGATACACCTTGTCGAAATTCCCACTCCTGAAATTATGAAATAACTGCATGTTTGAAGAAATATGAAAGGATGCGCCCAGTATCAACTATCCAAGACTCTTCAGGACTAGACACACTCAAAACCAGGGCTTCACAAATATCTTCCGCAGAGTTGACATAGTCCCGGTCATCATTACCCTTCCCCTTCCTTGGTCTAAGGCAATCCCTCTTAAAGTTACCCTTATCACCACAACCATAACACACAACATTGCTCATGTCCCTAGGCTTGCCTCCCCTGGAATTATTCGAATTCTTATTGTTCTTCCTACCTTTGACACTTAACGCAATTCCCGAAGATTCCTAACCAGAATTCTTCCTACGAAGGCCCTCATTAAGCAATACAGACTTGGCCTCATCAAACTTCATCTCGTCAGTATCCTTAGCACTACTAACAGTAGTTACAAGGGTTCTCCAAGACTCAGGCATAGAAGACAATAATATACAAGCTCTAACATTCTCAGCAAAAACCATCTTTACTGAAGCAAGTTGTGATAAAATTTTAGTAATCTCATTAATATGGTCAGCCACATCTCAACCCTCAGCCATCTTACAGCTGGTTAATTTGGTAAACAATTATACCTGATTTGCTGCACTAGGATTCTCATACATCTGCTCTAGTGCCTTCAACAATTTCTTCGTTGTTTTTTTCTCCATGATGTTAAACCGAACATTCTGAGACAACGACATCCGAATCAGGGACACCGCCTGCCGATCCAGCATATCGTACTCGGCCTGCTTCATCTCATCTGGCATCTTCTCCAATAGTGGAACGTGCAGCAACTTTGCGTACAATAGATCCTCAATCTGCAACTTCCAGTAGGTGAAGTCAGATCCATCAAATTTTTCTATTTCATACTTATCTCCTACCATTGTTTGAAAGCGAGTTCTCTTTCACCAACCCTGAAAGCTCTGACACCAGTTGTTAGGATCGAAGAGCACTCAAACAAACCACAAACAATAGGAAATAATAGCGGAAAAGAAATAAGAAATTTGACACCAGGAATTTGACGTGGAAAAAAACCCAAAGCGGGAAAAAAACCACGGAATCAATGCACTAATAATATAAGGATTACAATACAATGGTTGTGTTTCTCTCTGTCTCACTCTATCTCAGGGGATATTCTTTCTGGGATACTTCATGGTCCATAATAGGGAGAACCGGAACCTCTATATATACTAGAGGGTACAAGGAAAAACCTAGGTTACAATATGGTAGTAATCTAAACAATATGGAAGTCTCCAACAAGAAGAAACGACCGCGAATCAGGATATAACAATAATAATAAAAGATCTCCGCTTATTTAAAGATTTCCACTGAGATTTTCCAACGTTGTCCATAGTCCGGCGTGGGTACAAAACATCGCGTGGTGCAAAGCGCGCCGTCGACCAAGATGTAGCTCAAGATGTGGTGGCCTATCAGACAAGGCGCCTACATGAGCGTCTCACCGTTGTATCACCTTTCTACTTCTCCTTCTTCGTCCCTTCTTCCTTCTTCCTTCTCTCATTTGGTCTCCACGCCCAACACTTTGGGGTTACTCCCAAGGAACCGTGCGAGGAATCGTAGGGTATTTATGGTTCAAAGTATCTCTGACATGAATAAGAGAGAAGGATTATAACTTCTATAACAATTTTAAGTTTAGTCCTAAAGTCTGACACAAATCGAGAGAGAAATTCAAACATGGGAACAAAAAGATGAACGGGACACAAGCTTATTTTTTAGTTAGGCAACAATCCTTTAGATAAAAAAAAATAAACATGAAAACCAAGGATCAAAAAAATAAATGTTGATTTCCTACAAGGTCCAATTTAAAATGCAAAAAAAAAAACCCCACATAATATAACACATTACTCAAGACAAAGTAGTCAAGTGACAACCATCCTCATCATCCAACCTTCCCACCAAGGTTTAAGTCTTGTCAAAGTAAAAATTTTCCATTAGGGTCATGTTTGGTACAAGTGAAAACCATTTTCCAAGAAAATGAGTTTTCCAAGAAAATATGTGTTCAAGTGATATTTGCACTTGTTTGACATATATATATGTATATATATATATATATATATATATATATATATATATATATATATATATATATATTTTATTTACAAATTGACCAACGATAATCCCTACTTTCGGTTTGTATTCTAATGGTCAAATAAAAAAAATAAAATTGTATTGTAGTGGGACATCATCAAGAGTATACCATAAATATCATAAATTTTGTGTTGCGTTTGATTCAAAACTTAGTATAACACTTTACCACGATTTTTAATGAATTTGCGACATTTCTCCCAATTTTTTTCAATTGCATTTCAAGTAATTTTAGTTTACGATTTTTCACTTTTAATTCTTTTAAAAAATCATAATAATTACTCAGAGTCTCAAAACAATAATTTAAAAAATATTTTAGCAACTTCTTTTCATTACCTTTCTGGCGGCAGGAACGAAAAAAATAAAAACAATATGGGGTAGGTGATAAAAAAAAATAAAAAGAATATGGAGATTGATTTGGTACCACTATAATACAATTTTTTTTTTGGACCACGAGAATGCAAACTGAAAGTAGGGATTATCGCTATCCAATTTACAAAGTTGGGATTATTATAATCCAATTCTCCTATTAATATATATATATATATATATATATATATATATATTTATATATATATATATATATATAGCTCTCTTGTGGCGAATTCCACCATTTCCCCGGCTTGAATCTCGTTCAATCCATAAACACGCGCAATCCCATCTCCAACTGAGACCACTCGACCGATCTCATCCATTAGATGAGAGAGAAAATGGAAGAGAGAGAAAGAGGAATTGCATGAGAGATAATCTCTTCCTAGTAGAAATAACACAGACGGGGAAATTGTATATTTTTCTTGAAGATTGAACCTAATAAAATAGTTTACAAAGCATGGAGGAAATGGCTTTAGTGAAAATAACTTTCTCCATTTTTTGGTCGCCAAACACCTGAAAATTGTTAGGTTAACGGATCATGCTTATCAAAGATAGTTTGTTATTTTCCTCGCCGGCCTGTAAAAATTAATAATTTTTAATGTAAAATCGAACATTATAAAGGACTTAATTAAGTACTCTAACATGGGGCTTCTTCAATAGCATTTGAACAGTGTTCTTAGCCTCCTCTTTTCTTTTTCTCTCTAGAAAACTCTAGCCTCCATTTTCTTAGAGGGGTTGTCATCGATTCTTTTGTCGATGAAGCCCTAATTTGCTTGATTTCTACCACAATTATTAGTTTTGTTTTACGTTTACTCAAAGAAAGTTAGTCTCTTCTTTTGGGAGATTTTTTTTTTTGTACCCTTATTTAGGGTTTTTAGGCACTTTCTAGAGTTTTTGTTCATTTGGTGTAGTCTAAATACTTTGGATGAAGATCGACTTTCAAATCGCTATAGCACGAGTTGTGAGGTTCTCCATCAATGGTAAAGATGCACAGTCATCGAAAAAAGATACAAAGTCATCGAAGAAATCGGAGTCGAACGCCAGTAAGATTAGCATTAGTTATTTGGAAGTTGAATTTCATATCTATGTTTTAGATCTATAATTGTTCAATCACGATTTTCATTGTAAATGTCGTATGGTTTGTTATTAACGAAATCGTTATGTTTGGTTTCAAAAAAAAAGTACTCTAACATGTATCATATAACCACTACTAAAAGTATGTGTACTATTGAACACTTTTTCCAACCAATTTAAAACTGTTGGAAAAATCAACAGTACGTTTTAGCAATCATTTTATACATTTTTAATTTTTCAACTATTTTTCAAATTTTATGTGCGTTGGAAATTCCAACTCTTTTGCTAAAATGGTGGGGAATTTTCCACCATTTTGGTAAAAGTGGTTGGAATTTTCAGCCATTTTTCTCGCCGAAAATTAGTAAAATGTGAAATGGTTGCTAAAACAGTTGGTTTTTCCAACCGTTTTCAATTGGTTGGGAAAAGTGGTCGGTGTAGGACTCGGAAAATCGCCCCGTTTAGGGGTGTCGGTTTTCAGATGCGGTACTTAAGTGATCGGGAGCCGACTAAGGTTGCTTAATCCTTAAATAAGGATATTTTTATTTTCGAAATTCGTTTTCGGGGTGATGAAACTTTATTTAATTACGAATCCGTTTTTTATTATTTAAATTATTCGAAATTGCACAAAATATTTTAATATTAATTTAATCCCGGCCCAAGCACTAAATTTAGGCCCAAGAAGGAAAAAGCAGGCCGTCAGAACCTATTAAAACCCGCCTGGGTTTTGATGAATTCTAGGCTGGGTCTTTTTCCTCCTCGGCCCAGAGAGATATGGGTTGAAATTGATAAAACCCGCCTGGGTTTTATCAATTTATAGTCCATTTCTCTCGGGCCTAGCCTTGAACTATAGTGATGGATATGAATTAAATCATTTCTTAAATTATTTTTATGCAAAAAACGAACATTTTAAACAATTAAACGGGTTTATAAAATGGTAAAGAGTTGCCAGTCGATTTAAGGAAATCGACAAACCGTAAAAATAATAAAAAAGTGACTTCGGTCTACGAACCCAATTTCTAGATTCGGGGGTAAGGTTACGGATTCGAGAATTATAAGAACTCTCGAGTCCGCTTGTTTAAAAAACAGACTCTACTAGAATCGAAACTTGAAATAAAGAAGAGCGGGGAGAAGTTTAATTAATTTCGCGATATTATATTCTTAACATGCAATATAAAATGCGGTTTTACTTTAAAAAATATGTACAAATAGAGGAATTAAAGTATAAATTACATGATGAAATATAACAATATGAATAATGAAATCAAACCTTGCTCAAAGATGGTAAATGTGATGGATTTGACCCCTTGACTTGACCTTGATCAATAACTTGGATGGAAGGATGTAAGTGGTTTAGAAGGATGGTATAAGGATGATAATATGGATATGATAAAGGTGATTATGAGAGGATTACAGATGAAAAATGGATGATGGAATTTTGAGAGTGTTTGGGTGAAAATAATGGTGGTAGTTGATGAAATGAGGGTGAAATGGAGAGGGTATTTATAGGTGAGGGAGTAAGTGTTTAGGAGGGAAAATGGAGGAAGCACGTCCATAGGATCATGCCCTTCCTCTCCATACAGAATTATAACCAAGACGGGTTTTAAGGGGTCAATGGAAAAGTCAATGCACTTAGCTATTATCTAGGGATTGTTGCATGAAGATTTTGGCGCCAGAGACATTAAAACCTAGGCGGGTTTTATTTTCTCCTTCACACGGATCGCTGACGTGGCCACTTCAAAACGACGTGCTTTGCTAAGTATAAAACTCAGGGGGGTTTTATTATCTCTGGGCCGGGGCGCGCCTTAGGCCTGCTTCTCTTTGTGGGCTGCTTCCGAAATATAAAACCCAGGCGGGTTTTATTAGGTGTAGGTGGACTGCTTCGCTTTCTTGGGCCCACAGTTTCGACCCTATGGACCTAATGACCCACTTGGTGTTTGACCCATATGACTTGTTGATCTTGATGAGTCGGGATTACGTCGGTGCAAATCCTGGTGTCTACAGTCAGTAATACACATATTTTTAGTTGTGAACAACTAATCACTTGTCTATGTCATATGTGGCCCTAGTGATGTTGTGGCAATTAAAGGTTTTTTCGTCATTGCTATATCATTCATTAATGGTTATCAATTTTTATTTTAAATTTTATGGAAAATTTATCAATATTATTTTAAAATCAACAATACTTATGGCATAACTAATGGATCAGGCTTGTTATGTACATTGGCATATTTCCCTACCCATCCAGTAAATATTGATAAATTATTATTTTTTTTTTAAAATTTAATATTTTAGAAGACCTAACTAGGTACTCTAACCTATAGAAACTAGTAGAAAACAGGTATTTAGTAATAGGAATTAGCGTGTAGATGGGTAGTAAACTCACGCCAAAAACAAGGACGCGTGAGTAAAAAACTTACGCCAAAAGCTAGTACCAAAACAGTAGAAAAGCGTGAGATATTGGCGTGAGTTTCAATCTCACACCGATAAATTAGGCATACATGCCAATATCTTACGCTTTTTCACGGATCCCACAACAATCCCAAGAGAAACTATTGCTGCGAATAAACTCACAATAAGCGTGAGTTTTCTCAGGCCTGTCTATGAGTTTAGAATAAAAAAAAAAATCTGGATAATTTATTAAGTGCTACCAAAGTCAATTAGAGCAACAAAAATCAATGATATTTTTATATTATAATTATTTTGTAATTATAATGAAACAACTTTATTAATAAATTTTTAGAAGTATAACTTTCTTAAGAAATTCAAGACAATGTTTTAATTTGTATATATATTAATTAATCATACATTATAACTAGTGGAATCAAATTAAATTAAAATAACATAATAAATTAATCAATGTACATGGTAAACATCAATTAATAAAACTCTAAATTTACAAAAATATAATACAAACTTCATCATCATCCTTAAATGTTACATATTCATAAATTTTTTCGTCTTTAATTAATATCTTCATCTTCAATCTTCTCTAATGAAATGGAGATTAGTATGTAGATTGATGAAAAAAATTGGTAAAGGAAAATAAGGGAAATGTGTGAAGTAAAATGACGAGGAAAAAATGTAAAGAGGAGGATGATGCAAGCGTTCGATATTTTATAAGGCCAGTCCAAATTGGCGTGAGATTCTAAAATCTTATACCAATTGGTGTGAGATTCTAAAATCTTATACCAATTGGTGTGAGATTCTAGAATCTCACACCAGTTTTTGCAATCTACTTTGATTAATGTTATTTAGGAAAAAGTTATTGAAATTTAATGTTGTATGAGGAAAAAAATATTGTGAATGTTTGGAATTGATGTTCATTTGGATTGCATTTAATGTTCATTTTATTATAATTTGATGTTCATTTGGTTTGTACTTTTGATGTTCATCTGGTTGTTTGTACTTTTACTATCATCCTATTATTAATAAAATAATAGTTTTTTTCTATCCTAAATCTTATAAATAATAGTTTTATAAAATAACTCAATAAGTACGTAATTCGGCAAATTAACAGTCAAAATTCAAAAATTTTGAACTTTGTACTCAAACATAGTCAAATTAACCCGTGCGTTGCACAAATTATTTTTTCTTAATTGTTGATTTTCGATCTAATTGCAAGTATATGTTTTTTTTTTATAATTAACGGTCATAAGACCCTTTTATTCACAAAGCCAGACTGAATCAATAGAAACCAAAATTCCACCTTCTTGAAGATCAAACAGAACATGAATGTTGATTATCCAAACCAAAGATTACTGCTGCACTTCTGACCAATTGATTAAGCAGAGCCGCATCACACAACTGCACCCACCATATAGCCGTAGCAGCTCATACACAGCAGCTCATACAGAAAAATTGAGTAATTGATAGCATATTTCCATTCAGTGAACCACATGCACACCCACCACTTTCTGATTTGCTGCACCAACACCGTGCAAAATTCCATCTGATCCAACTTCAACACAATTTTGATTGCTCCAGCTCGACCAATTCTAAAACCCATGGATTCATGCTCAGCTGAATATGAATCAAATACCACCCAATTAGATCACAATTTTACACAACCAAAATTTGTTTGCAACTGAAGCTTATGCGGAACAGAACACAACCCAAATTTGCAATAGCATGCTACACCAGAAAACCACCACTCGAAAGCTCCTCAATGCAAAAATTCAGAAACTCAAGAACAACCCCAACATCCAGACAAGATCCAACAACAGACCTATAATATCAGATGAACTGGACCCCTAAACCAATTGATAGCTGCTGCAACAAGATTAAGATAAGTGACCTAGTCAAACCACACTTTGAGAAAGGGGAAATTAGAATCCACTTGAACAAATGCACAGTCTTACCGCAACCCATCAACACAACTTAGCAAGCAGATCAAGAGATTCTTAACCTCATAACACAACACTCAACAGCAGCACAACCACATCCAACTATGCACTTCAATTAACTCCCACCATAGAATCAAAATTGGGTTTAGGATAGATCCCATGAGCACACCACCAATGATCATACTTCACTGATCACCAACACCTCACATGCTTCCTCTATTAAACAACACTATATACCCCTTCTGAATTGCAAATTACAGACTATTGAAATTTCTTGCAACCCCCAAAATTGCCAGCATCACCTCATTAAAACTAAGAACCTTAATATTCAACAAACCTAAGAAATTAATTTCCTGTCATACTAGGGACAAACCAGAATTCATCCCTCTAAAGCACCAAACCCCTACACAATTCACATACCAAAGAAAAGAGTCAGAAAGACTCACTTTGAGTAGATAAAGAAACTGTGACACTTCTTTTCCTCCTTGCACTTGCTTTCGAGTTTTTCCTTCTACTTACAGAGCGTTTTTTCTCAAAATGCTTCTTGGGATTGATATGCTTCTTAGGACGCATAAAACCACTCCTCATTCCAAATTCAATTGCTTTCTCAGCAATGAGAATTCTAGCATTCATAATAGAGTCACAACTAGAAGATAGGGAGGTGTTATCTTCAGAAGCCAGATCAATGGAAAGACCATCTCGAATCTGCTGAGAAGCAGTTTCAACTTCCTGTTGATGACTGGGATCATTCAAAATTTCAACTGATTTTTCCAATTCAATTGCAGCATCACCTCCCAAAGCTCCCGTTACATTGATTAGCTGCTCATCATTGGTAACTGGCACAATAGCTAAGGACGTATTGAATGCCCCTTCAGAACCCAGATCTGTTCCTTGTCTATTCAACTCCTCCTCCTGAGTCTCAACTTCACTGGTTTGTCATAGATTCAAAGTCTTGTCGGCCTGATGACCAAATGGACACACAAGATTTACAGAGGGATCCGGAACGTTTGGAACCTGTCCATTACTACCCTAATAACCTTCATTCTCATCTTCTTTGCTGCAATCACTCTCACTGGAATAGTTTAAACCATCACCAATAGAATCATTCTCATGAATAATTGAGGGCATGATGAGATGTGAGCTGACCTCCCAAATAAAGACTTTGAAGGCACAATTTTGAATGTCTAGCACTACTTCACCCTCAATTCTCTGGAACGCATCAGTACAGATTAAAGCCCTCATGTTTTCGAATTGGTTGGTCGATGAGATACATCTAGCTAAAGATAATAATCTGCCCCACGATTTAACACAACTTTCAAAATTCTCCCACACCCATACATGAGTATGAACTCCAATTATATCCACCCAAACTCTTCTTGATTCTGAGGACTCATAAACCGACCAAGGTTTAATCCCTGAGAACCAATCAAGTAGTTCCAAAGGATTCTCCAAAGCATCCTTCATTTCTTGTGTCGTCGCAAATGTTAGAATGCATTTTACTCCACTGAGCGTAGTGATCTTCTCAAAAGGGCCATAGTTGTCCATGATTAGATATGCCAAAGCATCAAGGTCCCTAGGAGCAGATGAAGTGCAAACCAAGTTTCGATCGAGCCATTCCATGAACTCCTCATTGATCTCACCTTTTACTCTGTGAACTCGACTTTCCTCCTGAATGACAGTGGGCGATTTAGGAATCCAAACCAAATTGCTCTTTTTTTCTCTGAAATTCCTCTTAGCCCAATCCACAATGATTTTCTTTCCCCTGACTACTGATCCATTGAGATGTTGAATACATCTCAAAGCTTCTTGGGGCCTCCATACTTCAATGAAACCGAAATTCGCATCCGCACTTCTCTTGTTGATAATGGTGGAGGTCTTGACTGCTCCAAATCTCCTGAAGATACCACCTAACCCAAATTTATCGAGCCTTTTCGGAAGGTTTCCAACAAATAACGTTAGAGAACCTTTGTCCTCTCTTCTTCTCCAACCGCTACTCCTCCCACTTTCTCTTACCTCCCTCTCTCTCATTTTTTCTTATGCAACAGTCGAAGACAAAGCAGCGAGCAAGCGCCAACTTCACGGAGACCAGGGGCACCGCACGTCCAAGCAACCGGAGCACCGACCTTCCGGAAGGTCGATGATGGACTTCGGCGACCAAGGCCGGCGAGCCCAAGGTCAGGAACAGACGGAAGATGGAAGGGGCTTTTAGGGTTTAGAGAGAACACAATCCTGTCATGCAAGTATATGTTTCCCGATTGTTTTTTCAAGGTTTGGTTCAAACAGTGATATGAAATTTGTAAGGAATTTCATTATTTTATTTTTCACACATTTTTGGAAATGTTCTATAGATAAAAAGTGTTTTGTACTAAAGCCTTCTATAATTTTAAGATATTATTGTGTGATGCTTGTAGTTCGCCGTTACTACTATTGTCATTCTGACTGGTCTTGGTTTTCCTACAGTTGTATCAAATATTTTCGATTATTAGTATTTTATTTTTTCTTGTTGTCAATGTGATTTATTTCGATAAGTTTATTGTAATAAAGTATCAATTATTTCGATAGTGTACATTTTCTAATATATACTTAAGTTCTTCATACTAATTTTCATTATCGAGTTGTGATAGATTCTAAAATAAATCTAGGAAGCTTAATGAATTTCAATTTTGTAACTTAATTTTGATCAAAAAAATTGGAGTTTAATTTCCTACATATGAATAACATGTGCAATTTTGTATATATGCATATCTTGTTAAGTTTGCCACTATTGTTGTCCTCCAATCCAAAGTATTCTTTATATTAGCATTAGTATTATCATTTATTTTTTTGTCAATGCGAATTATTTTGATAATTATATTGTAGCAAAATAACAATTATTTTGTAAAATGTAAACTTAATTTAGGATTTATTCATAGTGATTTTCACAATTGTGTAGTAATAAAGTATCAATTAAATCTAAAAAAGTTTAAGAGATTTCAATTTTGGAGTTCAATTTTCATTAAAAAAAAAATTGGATTTTAATTTGTTACACATGCATGCCACATTATCAACTTTCATTTTCCTTTTTTTAGTGACCAATTATTTTGATTATCCTAATTAGTAGGTTCTCGTGCTTTGGCTTTCAATTTTCTAGATTTAAATTTTGGTTGTATCTTGGGTTTTATTTTCTAGTTATTTAAAGGAAGTACAAAAATTATTTAGAAAAAAATGAAAATGCATTACCTGAATATTTGAAGGAGAAGATGAAATTGATCATTTGTGCAAAGCTGCAATCAGAAGTTTTTTAGCTATCAAAATCAACATTGAAATGAGTAAGTTAAATGGATTATAGGTGCATTACATTTTAGCTTGGAATGATGATAAAATAAATAAATTTAGAATAATAAGAATAATGAAATAATATTACCTTGTGAATCTTCTAAATAGGTTAACTATTGAAAAATTAAGAGAAGCTTGGTAACTTGATATGTTCAGGTATATATATATATATATATATATATATATATATATATATATATATATATATATATATATATATATATATATATGATGTTTTAATGGTAGTAATTAATTAATGATTTTTATGACATTTGATTGATCATACACAAAATTGTGTACATTTCTGATTTGAAAAGTTATGATTGGAATTGGGAAAGTCATACGGTTTGATTTTTTTGTTTGTACTCCCTCCGTGTTTATTTATTTGTCCCTCCGTTTTTATTTATTTGTCGCCTAAAAAATTGTGTTAAGAACTTTGACCGCTAATATTTTAATTTGTGTAATGATTCATCACATAAAATTGATATCATTATATTCGTAATGAAAAATACAATTTAAAAAGTATAAAATTATTTTTTTTAAAAAAAATTATATTAAAGATTATTGATTAAAGAACGGAAGGAGTACTCTGTAGTTGATTATATATTTATACAATAATAATTATAATAATAATAATAATGAGGATGATAATTTATACGTGACAAATTTTCTTTGAACTTGTATATTTTGAAGTCTGAGACAACTTGCAACTTTCAGTGGAATAATAAATAATAACTTACGTTAATGGTTTAGCATTTAGTGGTGGATATTACACTTATTACTGGTGGATATTACATTAATAGTTTACTGTTTGTATCAGTTATGCTTCAACCATTAGTTTTCGCTTTGTACTGATATCTATTAACTATTTCTTTTGTAAGTGATGCCAATTATATACTACGTATTTACACAACAATTAAATTGTTGCATCCTCTAAAAAAGCTAGACTATTGCTAATGAAGGACACGTGGCATCGGCTCATTTAGATTGATTTTGTTTTAATATAATGAATAGATGATCTTTATTAATTACTGCTAGTAATAATTATAAATAAATATACAAGTGAGATATATATTTTAGGATGCGTGCATATAAAGCGTAGGAGATTCGACATAAAAATACAAAATTAAACTAAACAATCCTCGTATATCTTATGACTGTTTTTTTAACATGGGGGCATAGTTCTATCAGGATAAGTGCGCTCCTCTGAAAATGTTTTTCGCTTTTTTCTCCACGCATGACCCTTTTTAAGAAACTGCCGATGACAGTGAAAACATCAGGCTATTCTCTTATGCTTCATACGCATGGCGCATTCATACTCTCCATGTGAACAGGACAACCCATGGCCCCTTGTGTGCTCTGCCGAAAAGTATGCCAAGGGTCAGGACATCATTCATTTACAAATCAAAGTATGTTATCTCGTATGTTGTTGTATTCTTCGAGGCATAAAATGTTGCAACCTAAGCGTCAAGGGAAAGTAGAACATTCGATAAGAAGACCATCGTACTTATAGTAGATCATGCATCCACTACGACAACAATCAATTGTTTCACATCCCCTCCCCAACTTCTTTACTTTCTTTTTCAATTCATCGGAGTTTTTAGGAACTACGTTCGGTTGGGGACAGCTCACGCTCATCAGCTCCATGACATCATTCATTGCTTGTTCCGTCAAATTGTGCTTCGACTTCTAACTCATTAGTCTCATGTCATTAGACAACTTAGTGTGAGTTGTACACTCTTCCCACAAAGGATGTTAAGAAGCTTGAAGCATATCATAGAATTTTTGAGCTCGTGCATTAGGCGACCATTTGTCGTGATGAAATCATTCACAATCTCTTCCACACTGTCGATGTATGTTGGCTGATTGTGTTCCTCATTTGTTGGAGCAGTACTTGTTGGCTCCGAGTCACCATACACATCATCACCGCTACCATCCTCATAATCAAAGTTGCCCATTGATTCACCATGACACGTTCAATACCAATACCGTTCCACAAACCCCGGCCTATACAATGACATTTTACTTCATCACGACTAAATTATTAGTTTTTAGTGATCTATTTCTTAAATAGATAAAGATTAATTGGTGGAATGTTCATAACAATTACAAACACAATTAATCACCCAGGAAAGAGTACAACTGCAGAGGCTTAGTATTATACCTGATCGCTAATCCAAGCCTCCGGCTGAGAAGATGTTGACTTTTTGAGATTCCAATGCAGAAATCATCTACTGTAAATCCACGTAGCACTTCAGGAACTTGATTACTAGATCGAAACGATTGAGACTAATTTCAATCTACGATGTATTTGTTTACAGTATATTGTGAATTGTATCAGAAACGACAACTGAAACTAGGAGAGAGAGGAACACAGGAAATCACCCTGGTATATCTGTAGAAGCCTCAAACAGTTGATTGGATAAATCTCTCAGACAGACTCTCTTTTATAGTTCTGGGTGGCTAGGGGAAAGGGTTAACCTAAACCGATTTACTCAAAAACGTTGTTTGGGGTCCAACATAGTCCGTGTTGACCTCCAGAATCCGTTTTAAGTCGATTGGAATGAACACGGTCCGTGTTGAGTTGATTTCTCCAAGAAATCAATTCCCAACACTCCTAAATATAATACAATAATTTTTTAGGTTATATACATTATTACAGGGCACTGACTTGTATGACCCAATAGGACTAAATAATATAGTTGTAATTAAATATATTTAATTACTGAGCATTGTTTAGGCCCATCTTTAGGCCTAAGTTACGTCCATGGGCTTGATATTCTTGCCCGATTATGAGTTACTTTCGTGGTTTTTACTTGATTTTTAGTTCTTTTGTAGGTTTCTCGGAATCGAGGAATAAAACGAGGCATAGAAGTTATTTAGAGGCTTTTTAGGGAGTCCCGGAGGATTTCCCGAGCCAAGCCCGACCAAATTTTGAAGTAAGGCAAAGCCGAGATGAGTAGATTTCCCCTAAGAAAGCATTCCAGGGCTATAGCACCCGTTACCAATCATGTAGCGGGCGCTACATGGCCATTTCAACTGCACAGAACCGTAGGGCCCGCGACGTGTTTGTAGCGGGCGCTACAATCCAAGAAACCTGGACCCAAAGGCCGTGACACCTGCGACAAGGGAGGTAACAGTCGCGGTGCCAAACTTGGAGAAAATGAGGGTAGTCACTTGCCCAGATAGGTCACACCCGCAACCACAGATGTCGCGCCCGTTACCCCGAGCTAAATCCAGATCGCTTCCAAGATTTCGCTCCGTCGCACCCGCGACGGCCCTGTTTTCCACGTAACTGCATTGGCCAAAACGATTGCGTTTTGTATAACTTCCAGGCCTTTTATAAGTAGCTTATGACTCTATTTTTCTAGGGAGTTCAGATTATCTTTGTTCTAGAGAGTTTTGGGGAGAGATTAGTAGGTAATTAGTGAGAATTCTACTTAGATTGTGGGTTTGATTTAGTTTGTATTGAAGAATTCAAGTTCTATGAATTGAAACTTTGTGAAAACCATCAAGATTTTGGATCATCCTTCACTTGCTCTCCTTGTCGAGGTGTTTTCTTATCCTAGTTTCATCATTCCTTTTGTTAATTGCAATTTTGTTAACTTGATTGTTCTTGATTACTTCTTTGATCATCTTGTTTGAGATTGCTTTGTTTGATGCTAGGAATCATGTTTTGGTTGGATTTTGTTGATGTTAGTGTTATTATGATGGAGATTAGTGGCTAAGCACCTTATGGGTTAGGAGGTGTTTAGGGATGTTGATGGGTGATTAGGGATAGGTTAGCAATCTAGGGGTAATTAGGTAGAAAATCAATTATCCACCCTAGTCCTTGCTTCAAGTGCAATTCATTAGGGTCCGAGAGCTCCCTATTGCATTGATCGCTTGCCAACGGAAGGCTAGAGACGGGTTAGTTAGTAACTCACTCACGAAAGTGAGGTTGGGACTAATTAGAGAATTCTGCAGTTTTAACCCTCCGGGTCCGTGGTGGGGTTTGAGGTAGTGATTCTGGACTACCCTCGAGAGAGGGATGCCGGTGGGTCTTTTCTAGCAGAATACTCACTTGACTTTCCTCCGTTTTTACTTCCTGGATGCAAAACCTATCATCTATGATCTGTTAGCATCCTAAAAACCTCTGAAGCCCATTTTCTTACCTATTGACTTAACCATTTTTCTATTCGTTGCTTTGTTAGTCTTAGTGAAACAATCGACCTTTTCTGTCTTCCCTAGTGATCTTGACCTCTTCCTTGACCTAGAACTTCTAGCTAAGGCCCCTAGCTCCCAGAGAGAGACCGACCATTACCGGTCTAACAAAATCACTGTACAAGCATAGAGGTCTCTAGCAAGACATATAATCACTATATTAATTTGGCTTAAACTCTAAGTATATCGAATATTGTCGGGACACTCCCAATATAAATACCCTCTTATTCTTGCACCTCACACATGGGAACCTATGTATTCCAGTCTGCGAATACTCATACGACGAACTCTTAGCAAATTCATAAAGCGTTTCTACCCTAACAGCTCATTCTAGTCTAATAACCATCCTATGCGGTTCAAGCGTCTCATACATCCAACGACGATGTGAGGGTCATCCATATTGTGAATCTATTCATGAACTTAATAGTAAATTTCATATACATAATTAAACAACTAATTCGATGGTACGTATAATTTTTCCATCTAATTATCGAATAAAATGTCTCGTACATATGTAATTATATTTATAGCCCAAACACGTAACGACAATGTTATATGTATAGTTTTCATTAATTACAATCATTTATACATGTAACAATTATTAGTACATATAATTATATGAGAATAATTTACTTCATATATAGTATGATCGAGTACGTAAAATCGCATTTGAATGTATATATTCAAAAAATTACTGAACTAATTAAATATTATATCTCAATCAAAAATTACTGAACTAATTAAATATTATATCTCAATGAGAAAAATTTACTTCATATATAGGGTGACATTATCTTTGTCATAATTATTTCTACGGGACATTCCTATCTATTTTCCGGTGAATAAAGTATTAGTTGTAGTATTTATATTATTGTTGATTAGGGTTATGTATCTTTGACCAACCCTAAATATGAACGCTTAAAATGATAGTTGACTTCAATTAAAACAACCTTAAATACAAAAATCATTGTTTCGCGCATCTTTAGACCAAAAAATTGGTCGAAATGTCTCCAAAAATAATTACCACAAAGATAATATCACCCCACAATAATTTATCAAAATATAGAATCCTTAAAATAATTACATCAAATCGTTTTTTGCAACATATTTGCTTAAAAATTTATCAAAAATTACAATATAACACAATTAAACTTCGTATGAGGTAAGGCAAGCTCACGCCAACTTGCAACTATGACGGCACAATTTGGATCTGCGTCGTTTGGAAAGAGAGAGAAGACAAGTTGACGTAAGGCAAACTCAAGCCAATTTGAGGAGAGAGAGAAAAATAGAAATTGGCTAAGTTAAACCCAAATCATGCCAATTTGAAGAAGGAAAGGGGTTGCGCGGGAAGGAAGGAGAGAGAAAAAGCAGTTGGCTTAAGCTAGGCACGGGGCACCCCTAACTCACACCAATTTTCATATTTTAGTGTCAGATTATACTCATGTTAGACTCACGCTATTATACATACACTAAATAATACAATTTCTAGCAGTGAGATATAACAATATAATTAAGGACCATAATACACATCTTGATTCAAGATGGTTAATAATTATTTTGATTTGTCTATATTTCACAATTTGTTAACTTTTAATAATGTTTTTTCTAATAATTATGTATATTTATTAACTGTAAGAGTATAATACTTATTTGCTAGGCCAAAAAATATAAATAATAACTAATTTTATCAATCATAGTAGAAAATGCACATTTTATGCATAATTTTATATTTATGAAAAATATAAATAAATAATTATTTATATATTGTTTATAGGTTATAATAACCTTCAAGGTAATGAAACATACCTTTATAATGATTTAAAGAGTTAATTACATTTATCCTACCTGACATATGCGGTAATAATTTTTGCACACCCGACATTTGAGAAATAATTTCTACCCTACCTGACATTTAGTGAAAGTGATCTTTAGTGTTAGAATCTGGTAACTTGTCATCGGAAATGGAAAAATACAATAATACCCCTATATCACTATGTGAAATTACGATGCTGCCCTTTAATTTGAGAAGGAAAAGACTATGTTGGAGAGTAGAAGACAGACATGGTGGTTTGGAAGGGGTTAGTTTTCATTTTCTGTATGGGAGGGGGGGCCGGGGAGATGAATCAGTGGAGTGGTTGGGTTTAAAATGTCATAACAATTAATACTAAGGGTACAAAAGTCATTTCACATTTAATTGAAAGTTAAAAGAAATAATAACAAGGGTATAAAGGTCACTTCATATATTTTTTTTACAGTTCACCGGAAAAGTCAATAAAAAATCAATTATAACATACCTGAGGGGCTTTAAATTTATTACCATTTAAATGTAAGGTAGGGTGAAAATTATTTCTCAAATGTCGGGTGTACAAAAATTATTACCACACAAGTTAGGTAGGGTAAATGTAATTAACTCATGATTTAAATATACTTAAATTTAATTGTATGAGTTATTTAGGTGAGATACAAGATGGTTAACAACTATCTTGTCGCAAGATATTTATCATTTTCATATAATTAATCCTCTCCATGTTATATCTGGCCCTAATTAATGCTCATGTACGGAAATTAAAGACTTTCTTCTTTGATGCTATCTTCAATGGTTGTCAATATTTATTTACCAAAAAAATTATGGAGAATTTATCAATGTTATTAACTTATAATCAATACCTTTTAAATTTATCAATTAATTATCATATAAAATTAATCTATTTTAATTTATATGGTGGAACAAAATAAATTTTTTACAGTATACGATATCATTTGCCAGTTGAGATACCAGGGCCAATAGAAGCTGAAAATAATAATGAAAAATGCTAGTGGAATTCCACACGTGTGACAGCGAACACATAACTAACTTTTTCCTTCTGATTCATAAATGAATTAATTAACAGCCAAATAAATTGAAGCAGAGGGAAGACTTTCTTTTTGATTTCAACAGCCATCGGCTTGACCAATCCAAGTGCATTGAACACATCACTCAGATGCCCCCACATATAATCTTCCTTTTTGAACTAAGGGTTCTGAATAAGCATCTATATATTTCGATCGCCACCATAATCATGCACTTTTTAACCCCACATATATAATATTGTCATCCTTGTCTCGTCCACAGGATCTTACAAATGGCATCTTCTGGGCCATATATCTCTTCACGTTTTAACCCCTTTATATACTGATACTCACCACATCAGTATTACTCATCCAAACATTCATGTTATTCACTACCTCTTATCTCTAACCATCTTAGAACACATTACCATTTTGAGAGCCTAGAAGATCGATAAATAAACATGGAGAATGAGAGGGTCGATGCAGGGGGAGAGGTGAAGTACAGAGGAGTTCGAAAGCGACCATGGGGGAAGTATGCCGCTGAGATTCGAGACTCCAACAGGCAGGGAGCTCGAGTTTGGCTTGGCACATTTAATACTGCAGAAGAAGCAGCGAGGGCATATGATCGAGCCGCCTTTTCCATGAGAGGTTATATGGCCATACTAAATTTCCCACATGAATACAACATGCCTGGTGGCAGTGCGGCGGCATCCTCAATGGCAGCTGCTTCTTCATCATCGGTATCCTCGTCGTCAACATCGGCATCGAGGAATGTGAGCCAGGGGAGAGCTGGCAGAGGCCAAGCTGGAGGAGTTGTTGAGTTTGAGTGCTTGGATGACAGAGTCTTGGATCAGCTACTTGATGATTACAGTGGCAAAAATGGTAACAAATGAACTCACCTAAGCTAGTAATAATTAACTATATTCTTCAACTAATCCTATCGTCGCAACTCACTCTTACATTTATATGTATAATAATTAGCTATATTTAGTGAAAACATTTTTATCCCTTTTACACAGTTATTATGAATAATCGATCTTGCAATATATATCATTTGTACTGTGTATATCAAGTTGTTATTTTGTGTGCATGCAAAATCTTTGCATGCGTAACCATTTACATAGACATGACATTATCATCCACAAAGAACAAGGATCATATATAGGCTTCACACTCTTCATTCACTAAATTATAATTAAGGGTAATAATAAAAACTTATTTAATGAAGACAAACTTTAACATGCTACGAATGTATACTTTGCATGGCTCACAAGCACATGCATTTTCATTTACTCATGCAGTCAAAATCAAGTATAAAAAATAAAGTGAGTTTTTTTTTTTGCTTTTTGGACTTCGAAGTATATGGTAATTAATTTTCTAGATCTTTGGTATTCAATGTTTAATTTTTTGACCCTAAAGTTTACGGGTTAAATAAAAAAGAAATTAAAGTTTGTGGTCTGAAAAAAAAAACTCTGTCCCCTTCTTCTTTTTCTTTTCATGTGTAAATTTCTCTTTTGATTGGCATCGAACTTAAGGATTAAGGTTCAAACTGATATTGAGGCTATAATTAACCTCTTTATTTATGTCGGAATTACTTAGACTTAGGGTACTTTGAGGTCTAAGTAGCTCCGACATGAATAAGAGATGTGTATCATAGCTTCAATATCAGTTTTAACGTTAGGCCTTAAGTTTGGCGCCAATCGGGAGAGAAATTCAAACATGGGAAGAAAAAGAAAAACGATACACATGCCTTTTTTTCATCCCACAAACTTTAAAGTCTTTTTTTATTGGAAAATTGGAATCTAATAAACCAAACTGTATGTCCATTTTGATCTAACAAACCAAACTTAACTTTTTGTTAATGGTAAACTGTACTTAACATAATATTTTTCTTAGTGAACCTCCACCAATTTCCGGTTACCGGAAAAATGACATGGGGTTTTTTGCTGATTGAAAAAAACCTAATTGAAATGAACAATGTGTTAGAAGAAAGATCCGAGCAGCTGTTGTCTAAAGTGACAAGAATGTGAAATGAATTACAGAGAATAAGGGATGGAAGTCGAAACTTTAATTTGAGCGTATGGATGAAGAAAATGTGAGACTCAGAACTAAGCTTGGCAAGGAGAAAAGAAAGAGGACGCCATCTTCATTTTCCTTTTATTTTTTGCCTATAAAACACTCCACATCAGCATAAAAACCTCCATGTCATTTTTTTGGTAATCGGAAATTGGTGAAGGTTCACTAAGAAAAATATTTTGTTATGTACAGTTTGTCATTAACAAAAAGTTAAGTTCGGTTTGTTAGATCAAAATTGACATAAAGTTTGGCTCATTAGATTCAAATTATCCTTTTTCATTCAGCCCATAAACTTTATGGTCTAAAAATTAAACATTGAAAACCAAGGGTTCAGAAAATTAATAACCCTATACTCCGAGAACCGAAATGCAAATAACCCCATATTTTATTCAAAAGGTATTTCACTTGAATTTATACATTTTTTAATATAACTAATAAACCTGTTAAAATTTTCCCCTACTAGATGATACATACAATGTTACAAGGACCAATGAGCTCTAGCTCAAGTGGTACCAGCTGCACTGTGGTATCCCACAGGTCCCAGGCTCGATTCCTGGGAGCAGCAACAGGCGTGTATGCTTGGTTTTCCCCCTCCCCCATGGGCTGGAGGACTCATTGGGGTTTCCCTGAGATAGGGGGGCCTAGTGGGTGGCCCAAGTTACCATTGTCAAAAAAAAAAATACAATGTTACAAAGATTATTTTATGAAGAAGATATCAAAACTCTCATGGGAAAGCACACTAGAAATTCAAATATTTAAGACTTTTGTCTAACATATGTAAATAAATTTGATGGAGATACACAGCAAAGTCACTATTCACATTTCATCGAACACCTTCCGGGCACTAATTTCCAACTTCTCCTCAAAGCTCCAAATAACTTCAAATTTAACAAACACAATAGCAATAACAAAGTTTCCAACATACTTGGATAGCACATGGTTGGGGAACACCAATATTTGCAAACAAATCACAAAACCCAACAATAGAGAACTATACTATCAAGAACAATGAACAAAACTGAAGCTGGAGAAAACCTTGAGCTCTGATACCAAGAGGAGCGGTTCCCGATGCGTGGTGGATTGATTAATAAATATGGCTTGAGTTGTTGTTGTGGGAGAGAAATCCTATTGAAAACCCATGAACAATAGAAAAGAGAGAGAAGGGTGCAAAACTCATTCATCCATGATTGAACATCTCAATATTAGCCTTGAACTTGAATAATAATCAAAATCAACCAAGGACATAAACCTTGAACACCAAAGGGATTGGATATGATTTTGGATAAAGGATAATTCACCACCAAAACCTTGCACCCCACCATGACCATCATAAAGGAAACATCCACCAAATGATCAATAAAGGAATGACTTGCTAACACCACCTTAAACAAATGGATAAAGAACAAGATTTTTGAGAGAGAATGGAGAAAACCCTAGCAATGCATTAACATATCATTCATCAACATAATTTTCCTTGGGAAATGGGAAAACAAGGTATATATACTAAACATAAATTAAGCCCAAAACCCAGCAAAAAAAAATAACACAACAGACAAGCGCGTGCAGTGGACGGTCACGGGCGGGACGCGGATAATCGCGGGGGCGACGACCTCCTGCCCGCCATAATCTGTCGCTGGTCGAAGCGTGTCGCGGGCGCGACGACCTCCTGCTCCTGACGCCTCTTGGTCTGTAGATGTGAGTCGCGGGCGTGACAGCGGGTATTACAGGCGCGACACCGTGCCTAGGGAGGTGTAGCAGGTGCGACTGGTGATGTATAATGGGATCAAAGATTGCATCCTGATCAATTACACATCAAGGGAGATGTGCAACCAATCTCAACATGGGAGGCTTCAAGTAAACTAGGGCAAAAGGTAGGGTGCTTTGTGAGAGAAATATGGAGTCTTTGAGAGAGTGGAGAGACTTGAAATGGAATATGAAATAGGGATGGAGAAAGATGAGATCTTTGTGGAGTTTGAGAGAAGAGAGAAGGATGAAAACAGGGAGGCTTTTGAAAGTGACGAGAGGTCTTTGTGGAGGGAGGGATTACTTGAGAGAGATTTGAGAGAAGAGAAGGGATGGACGTTGATTTGAGGAAGAGATGAGGGTGGCATGAGCTAGGGATGGGGGAGAGAATGATTGAATGGATGCATGAGAGTATGAGAGATTACGGAGAGATTTGGCGTGAGGCCTTTAGGAGAGTGAGAGAGAAATTGATGATTTGAGAGAGTAGGGTTTGAGAGAGAGACGTTTGGATGATAGGGGGAGAGAGTGAATTAGGGTTTGGAATTTATCTCAACTATATTAATAGAGAGATAAAAGAAGTAATTATCTTAACTGTATTGACAGAAAGATAAGAACGGATAGTTCTAGGTTTCTAACTTGAATCCAAAAGAAAGACAACCTAGGGCTAACTTGATCTAGACCGCAACCTAGGATCAAGCTCTTCCTAACCACTTGGGTGCCATACCAAGATACAATAGAAGAAAGGGGTGAAGTTAATCCAAACTCTCGAGAGAAAGCTAAAAGCTTAACTGATTTCATAATTCAAAGTTGGGTGCCTTTGAGAGGCTACAAGCCTAGCTATTTATACTACTAAAGTCCTAAACCTCCTAGGACTCTCAAGATTGGCGTGCAAGCCATCTTCTCCTACTAGGACTCTATTACTTGGCATGCAAGCCAAGGACTCCTAATACTAGACGCCATCTACTCCATCTCCTCCCTGGATTAGGACTCCTTATCCTAAGGGGGGTTGGTTCTGAGATAATAATCCTTTTAGGACTTGGATTTCCTAATCCAAGATGGATTAGTTACAAAATAAGCCAACCTTATCTAGGACTACATAGCTTGGAACCTAATCTAGCACACCACACACCTATCACACACACATACACACCTTCTAGATCATTCTAGAACATTCTAGACTATTCTAGATTAATCTAGACTTCTACGACTTGGTGTCCAAGTTTATATATATTACATGGCACCTCACACAACTGGAAATGTAAATAAAACCCTAGAAATGTAAAGAAATACATCAAAAGGCCAAAACTGTGATCTTCTTCTTGAAATGGTCAGAAATGTGAAATTCATCTCAAAATGATCCAAAATGTGAAATTCATCTTGAAATGGTCCAAACTATGAAGTTCAACTTGGGCTTTGTACTTGGACCTTTAGTTGTGGACTTGGACTTGCCATGGATAGGTTTCCATTATCTTCTATGAATCTTGGGTCTCCAAAAGCAAGCCCATGGCTATGTGAACCTCCATCTCCTTCTATGAACCTATGGTCCCCAAAGGTGAGACCTAGGTTGAGCAGTTCTCCATCATGGGCCTCCTTTGATGTATTTAGCGTGGGCCCAATTACATCATTCCCCCCTTGTTGGAAAAAGTTTGTCCTCAAACTTGATGGGAGGAATGAGACCTTTTTGTTGGTTGAGCGGAGCTGACCTCCATTATCTTCCATAAATCTAGGATCACCAAACTTTTTCATGTAATGAATTTTGGGGCGGCCCTCTTGAGATAGAACAAGTTGAACTGCTCCAACATCAACTCCAGAAGCATCACACTCAACCCTCTTATCAAAGTTTGGTAGGGTTAGGACCGGTGTGGTGTAGAGTTTATCCTTGATGAACGTTTGGTGGGTAGTGGAGCTCCATGAAAACTTTTGGGATTTCCATAGCTCGGTCATAGGAGATAAAGTAGTATTGAAATTCTTCACAAACCTCCTAGGTTTTGTGATGGATCTCACGCTGAGGGGGAAATTCAGATGACTTCTCTTTTGGGAATACATGAGTAAGTTGTTCTAAAAGAGGGGTGACGAGAGGGTAGCCTTTTGTGGGTTTTTCGTGGCTAGGGTTCTCGTTGGTAGGCTCTTTGTGGCTAGGGTTTATGTTTGGATCTAAGGGAGTGATCTCTTTATGCTCACTAAACTCAGGGCGTTTAGTGGTCATAGAAGTGATGGGGTTTGGATCATCTTCCTTAGGTGGGGACGGTTGGGTTATTTGGAGTGGAGTTAGGGTTATTCTATTGTTGTTCATCACAAGGATGTAGGTATTAGCTCTTCCGTTGTGCATCACACTCCTGTCAAATAACCATGGTCTTCCAAGTAGAATATGACAAGCATCCATACGCAAAACATCACACCATAAAGATTCTTTAAAGGATTTGCCAATGGAAAAGCTTACCAAACATCTTTGAGTCACTTGTAGATCTTCACCCTGATTGAGCCACTAGATGGTGTAGGGCTTTGGATGGGGACTAGTTTCCAGCTGAAGTTTGTCCACCATAGTAGTTGATGCCACATTGGTGCTGCTTCCACCATCAATGATCAACGAACAAACTTTTCCCTTGATTGTGCAACAAGATTGAAAGATGGCCTCTCGTTGTTGTTGATCTTCATAAAAAAATGAGTTACTAAGAACTCTCCTCATAAGGAACATCTCGTGAGCCATGGTAATGGACGGTTCGGGTTTTTGTGATTCAGGTATGGAGGGGATTGTGTTTGAGCTGTTTTGTTGGGCTAGGGTTGCACTCGAAACAACCTATCGCTCTGATACCAAAATTATGATGTATAATGGGATCAAAGACTGCATTGATCAATTACACATCAAGGAGACGTGCAACGAATCTCAACATGGGAGGCTTCAAGTGAACTAGGGCCAAAGGTAGGGTGCTTTGTGAGAGAAATATAGAGTCTTTGAGAGAGTGGAGAGACTTGAGATGGAATATGAATTAGGGATGGAGAAAGATGAGATCTTTGTTGAGTTTGAGAGAAGAGAGAAGGATGAAAACAGGGAGGCTTTTGAAAGTGACGTGAGGTCTTTGTGGAGGGAGGGATTACTTGAGAGAGATTTGAGAGAAGAGAAGGAATGGACGTTGATTTGAGGAAGAGATGAGGGTGGCGTGAGCAAAGGATGGGGGAGATAATGATTGAATGAATGCATGAAAGTATGAGAGATTATGGAAGAGATTTGGCGTGAGGCCTTTCGGAGAGTGAGAGAGAAATTGATGATTTAAGAGAGTAGGGTTTGAGAGAGAGACGTTTGGATGATAAGGGGAGAGAGTGAATTAGGGTTTGGAATTTATCTCAACTATATTAATAGAGAGATAAAAGAAGTAATTATCTTAACTGTATTGACAGAAAGATAAGAACGGATAGTTCTAGGTTTCTAACTTGAATCCAAAAGAAAGACAACCTAGGGCTAACTTGATCTAGACCGCAACCTAGGATCAAGCTCTTCCTAACCACTTGGGTGCCATACCAAGATACAATAGAAGAAAGGGGTGAAGTTTATCCAAACTCTCGAGAGAAAGCTAAAAGCTTAACTGATTTCATAATTCAAAGTTGGGTGCGTTTGAGAGGCTACAAGCCTAGCTATTTATACTACTAAAGTCCTAAACCTCCTAGGACTCTCAAGATTGGCGTGCAAGCCATCTTCTCCTACTAGGACTCTATTACTTGGCATGCAAGCCAAGGACTCCTAATACTAGACGCCATCTACTCCATCTCCTCCCTGGATTAGGACTCCTTATCCTAAGGGGGGTTGGTTACAAGAGATAATAATCCTTTTAGGACTTGGATTTCCTAATCCAAGATGGATTAGTTACAAAATAAGCCAACCTTATCTAGGACTACATAGCTTGGCACCTAATCTAGCACACCACACACCTATCACACACACATACATACCTTCTAGATCATTCTAGAACATTCTAGACTATTCTAGATTAATCTAGACTTCTACGACTTGGTGTCCAAGTTTATATATATTACATGGCACCTCACACAACTGGAAATGTAAATAAAACCCTAGAAATGTAAAGAAATACATCAAAAGGCCAAAACTGTGATCTTCTTCTTGAAATGGTCAGAAATGTAAAATTCATCTCAAAATGATCCAAAATGTGAAATTCATCTTGAAATGGTCCAAACTATGAAGTTCAACTTGGGCTTTGTACTTGGACCTTTAGTTGTGGACTTGGACTTGCCATGGATAGGTTTCCATTATCTTCCATGAATCTTGGGTCTCCAAAAGCAAGCCCATGGCTATGTGAGCCTCCATCTCCTTCTATGAACCTATGGTCCCCAAAGGTGAGACCTAGGTTGAGCAGTTCTCCATCATGGGCCTCCTTTGATGTATTTAGAGTCGGCCCAATTACATCATTCCCCCCTTGTTGGAAAAAGTTTGTTCTCAAACTTGATGGGAGGAATGAGACCTCTTTGTTGGTTGAGCGGAGCTGACCTCCATTATCTTCCATAAATCTAGGATCACCAAACTTTTTCATGTAATGAATTCTGGGGCGGCCCTCTTGAGATAGAACAAGTTGAACTGCTCCAACATCAACTCCAGAAGCATCACACTCAACCCTCTTATCAAAGTTTGGTAGGGTTAGGACCGGTGTGGTGTAGAGTTTATCCTTGATGAACGTTTGGTGGGTAGTGGAGCTCCATGAAAACTTTTGGGATTTCCATAGCTCGGTCATAGGAGATAAAGTAGTATTGAAATTCTTCACAAACCTCCCATAGAAAGAGGCCAAGCCAGGGAAGCTTCGATCATCATGAATTCTAGTTGGATTATACCACTCCTTGATAGCTTTGACTCTTTCTTCATCAAACTTGAACACTTCAGGCGAAAGAGCATAGCCAAGAGAGCCTATGTTGTTGATGAAGACGTCATACTTGGGTAGATTTTGATACAAATCCATGTGAGCTAAGGTCCTCAAATCAGATTGGAGATGAAAGATGTGACCTTTCTCACTCTTGTTCTTCACAAGTATATCACCCAAGTAGATAACAATACACTTGCTAATAAGGGGCTTCAAAACCTGATTCAACAATCTCATAACAGTAAAGAGAGTGTTAGTTAGACCACGAGGTGTGACTAACCATTAATAGAGTTCTTCTTTGGTTTTGATAGCAGTGTCCCCTTCTTGAATTCGAGTCTGGTTGTACCCACTTCTTAGATTAACCTTGGAGTTGAGTTGGGTACCAAATAGCTCGTTCACTTGATCGTCACTTCTAGTAAACCTGTACTTGGTAGCAACCTTGTTGGTGCACAGACTTTGGCTTCCTTCCTTTGGGACCAAAAGGGTAGGGATGGCGCATGGATTAAGACTTTCCCTAATCATACCCTTTGCTTGAAGATCTTCATCTTTCCCTTGAACCTCTTGGATGTCGCTAGGGTTCATGTGATATGTTGGCTCGTTGTGCACGGCAGACCTAGGAACATGATCGGTTTTGTGATGGATCTCACGCTGAGGGGGAAATTCAGATGGCTTCTCTTTTGGGAATACATGAGCAAGTTGTTCTAAAAGAGGGTTGACGAGAGGGTAGCCTTTTGTGGGTTTTTTGTGGCTAGGGTTCTCGTTGTTAGGCTCTTTGTGGCTAGGGTTTATGTTTGGATCTAAGGGAGTGATCTCCTTATGCTCACTAAACTCAGGGCGTTTAGTGGTCATAGAAGTGATGGGGTTTGGATCATCTTCCTTAGGTGGGGACGGTTGGGTTATTTGGAGTGGAGTTAGGGTTATTCTCTTGTTGTTCATCACAAGGATGTAGGTATTAGCTCTTCCGTTGTGCATCACACTCTTGTCAAATAACCATGGTCTTCCAAGTAGAATATGACAAGCATCCATAGGAAAAACATCACACCATAAAGATTCTTTAAAGGATTTGCCAATGGAAAAGCTTACCAAACATCTTTGAGTCACTTGTAGATCTTCACCCTGATTGAGCCACTAGATGGTGTAGGGCTTTGGATGGGGACTCGTTTCCAGCTGAAGTTTGTCCACCATAGTAGTTGATGCCACATTGGTGCTGCTTCCACCATCAATGATCAACGAACAAACTTTTCCCTTGATTGTGCAACAAGATTGAAAGATGGCCTCTCGTTGTTGTTGATCTTCATAAAAAAATGAGTTACTAAGAACTCTCCTCATAAGGAACATCTCGTGAGCCATGGTAATGGACGGTTCGGGTTTTTGTGATTAAGGTATGGAGGGGATTGTGTTTGGGCTGTTTTCTAGGGCTAGGGTTGCAGTCGAAACAACCTATAGCTCTGATACCAAAATTATGATGTATAATGGGATCAAAGACTGCATCTTGATCAATTACACATCAAGGAGACGTGCAACCAATCTCAACATGGGAGGCTTCAAGTGAACTAGGGCCAAAGGTAGGGTGCTTTGTGAGAGAAATATAGAGTCTTTGAGAGAGTGGAGAGACTTGAGACTGAATATGAATTAGGGATGGAGAAAGATGAGATCTTTGTTGAGTTTGAGAGAAGAGAGAAGGATGAAAACAAGGAGGCTTTTGAAAGTGACGTGAGGTCTTTGTGGAGGGAGGGATTACTTGAGAGAGATTTGAGAGAAGAGAAGGAATGGACGTTGATTTGAGGAAGAGATGAGGGTGGCGTGAGCAAAGGATGGGGGAGATAATGATTGAATGAATGCATGAAAGTATGAGAGATTATGGAAGAGATTTGGCGTGGGGCCTTTAGGAGAGTGAGAGAGAAATTGATGATTTGAGAGAGTAGGGTTTGAGAGAGAGACGTTTGGATGATAGGGGGAGAGAGTGAATTAGGGTTTGGAATTTATCTCAACTATATTAATAGAGAGATAAAAGAAGTAATTATTTTAACTGTATTGACAGAAAGATAAGAACGGATAGTTCTAGGTTTCTAACTTGAATCCACAAGAAAGACAACCAAGGGCTAACTTGATCTAAACCGCCACCTAGGATCAAGCTCTTCCTAAGCACTTGTGTGCCATACCAAGATACAATAGAAGAAAGGGGTGAGGTTTATCCAAACTCTCGAGAGAAAGCTAAAAGCTTAACTGATTTCATAATTCAAAGTTGGGTGCCTTTGAGAGGCTACAAGCCTAGCTATTTATACTAGTAAAGTCCTAAACCTCCTAGGACTCTTAAGATTGGCGTGCAAGCCATCTTCTCCTACTAGGACTCTATTACTTGGCATGCAAGCCAAGGACTCTAATACTAGACGCCATCTACTCCATCTCCTCCCTGGATTAGGACTCCTTATCCTAAGGGGGGTTGGTTACAAGAGATAATAATAATCCTTTTAGGACTTGGATTTCCTAATCCAAGATGGATTAGTTACAAAATAAGCCAACCTTATCTAGGACTACATAGCTTGGCACCTAATCTAGCACACCACACACCTATCACACACACATACACACCTTCTAGATCATTCTAGAACATTCTAGACTGTTCTAGATTAATCTAGACTTCTACGACTTGGTGTCCAAGTTTATATATATTACATGGCACCTCACACAACTGGAAATGTAAATAAAACCCTAGAAATGTAAAGAAATACATCAAAAGGCCAAAACTGTGATCTTCTTCTTGAAATGGTCAGAAATGTGAAATTCATTTCAAAATGATCCAAAATGTGAAATTCATCTTGAAATGGTCCAAACTATGAAGTTCAACTTGGGCTTTGTACTTGGACCTTTAGTTGTGGACTTGGACTTGCCATGGATAGGTTTCCATTATCTTCCATGAATCTTGGGTCTCCAAAAGCAAGCCCATGGCTATGTGAGCCTTCATCTCCTTCTATGAACCTATGGTCCCCAAAGGTGAGACCTAGGTTGAGCAGTTCTCCATCATGGGCCTCCTTTGATGTATTTGGCGTGGGCCAAAATACATCAACTGGTCTGACTCAGGCGTGACTGCCTGCTGACGGCCGGCGCTAGTTCCTCCGTGACTTCAACGATTCCATGATCACTCCCGAACCTTGATTCCTCGATGTCTCTTGTCCCGAGACGGCCCGGTATGACCCAGAGGCTTATGGGGTTGGGAGGGGGGGAAACCCGAGTCTCTCCAAGCTCGAACGTTAGACGACTCGCCTTAACCATGACAACCTGATACTCATCAACCCTCCCTTTGAGAAGGTATATCGATTCTTGAAAATGCCCGGGTGAGCGGGTTTAGGGTGGAAAGGTCGGGTAGCGATTCCTTCCTTCTTACCACCAACCATAAGCCCAACTTTGGAAGCTCGGACCCGAACCCGGCATGGTTCATTCTCCCCCTCTTGAAAAAGAGTTGCCCTCAACTCTTGAGAGTTAAAATGAAGGCTCACTTCGGGGCTCTGCCAACTGTTACATGAACCATCCAACACACCGATCACGATCACGCTATAAACTCCACCCTGCTTTAAGAAATAGGAATTCTTGAGAAGGCTTGGGGGTAAAGGACAAAGGACGGAAGGAGGAAATTTTTGAGGAGTTAAGGAACGCTCAACCTCACTAAGCTTGCCACTCGGTAAAGACAAAGCTACAATTTGCTTGTCCTCACCAAGACCACACTCATCCCGTGTTTCGCTCAAAAGGAGGTTCCTCGACTCACTTCTCGCCCAGGTTTCGATTCGATGTGGGTTTAAGGGATTCATGTAATCAAAACCAAGTAAATGATCTTCATTCAACTCACAATCCCACAAATATTGCATCTCGAACTTCCAATAGTACCTTATCAACAACGAATCCTCGAATAACTAATGCCGCCCAAATATCATGTATGGCATATTTAAACACTTCATATCACAATGACCAACATGTAAGCAATATTCGTTGATGGACGACTCAAACGACGAACTCATTAACATGGAAGGAACTAGAATTATGACTCCATCAAATCCAAACTTGTCAATAGACACCAAATGAACACCAAGATTCCTAGCATGCCACTCAAAATATAGAGACTTTTCCATCGTGAACTCATCATGCAACTTATCACGCCAACAAAGATTCTCAAACAACCAACGCCTCCCAAAGATCTTCACGACTCACCTAAAGACTCTATGTTGCAGCATCCAACATCCAGACAAGTCTCAATGAATTTCATAGGTGAGTTTAAAATTACCTCATTCTTCTCATAGGGAAGATCACAAATGACCAAGTCGTGGGAGCATTGTTATTAAAATCCCGATCCAGATCAACGATTCTACGAGTTTACGATCCAAAAACCCTCCATCGATCCAACTCTTATTAGGATCTTAAGAAGTTAGGATCTTACGATCCTGATTTACCTTGAATATTATGTGTTAGAATCGCAATACGATTCTACGATCCAAGAATTCGATCCACGATCCGACATGAATTTGATAATTTTTGCGCACGTTATCATCTTTTAAATTTTGTATTAAAGTTATCGACTAATACATAATTAAACATATTGTTTCATTACTAGTGAATATTTCTTAAGATTTAACTAATATAGAACTAATTTTGATATTTTCCTATTGTATTAGAATCTTACGATCCTTGATTCGATTCTACGATTTCGATCCTAACGACACTCATCGATCCTAAGTTCGTTATTGTTTGGCTCCTCAAAAAGCGATGTTGAGATGATCATTAGAGCTTCTTGTTAGGGTTCTTCAATAGGGACGAGATAAGAGGCAAGATCGATGTTGTCATCCTCCTCTTGGCATGGAGCTTCAACAACAACGCCGGAAGCCTCACAAGGTTCAATGGCAGCTCCCTCGTTGGCCATAAGATCAAACTTTACTTGCTTATCTTCTCCGTTCCCACCAAGTGATGACTTGGTCTCACGATTAACCTCTCGCTTGCTAGTGTTAGGCAAGAATTGTCGATCCATCAATCTCTTTAGCCTCATCCATGAAACGATTTCTGATCGACCCTCCATAGTCCTTTGTAATTTGACGCCCGCAAACCAAAGAGATACAGACTTAGTGAGTTTCGATCTTGCAATTTTGAAGGCCAGTTCATTGCTATACTCCGTAGTTGCAAAGAATTTGTCCAAGGTTTGGACCCATTCACGATAATCTTCCGGGCCGGTATAGCCATTGAATTCCGGAAGCTTGGCCTCGATATCATAGAATTCATTCCGTGAAGGCTTCTCAACCACTTCTCGTCGATGATGACGTCAAAAGAAGCCTCTATCATCGTCACTCGACTCGTAGGAGGGAGGAGGATGGATTGGACTTCGTGCGGGTCTCCGACGTTCATCTCGGGGTTGTCTTTGATACTCTTGGGCTAGGTTGTTCACTTTGACCTTAAGGTTCTCAAGAATTCGCTCCATGGTGGAGATCGGTTCTCGTAGGCGGAGAGTCGGTCCTCATAGGCGGAGATTTGATTCTCGATAGCTTGAGCTCGAGGACTTCGGCGTCAGCTTGATTCCTTTCGATTGGAATTATTTTCACCATCCATATCGAAGGAAGGGTGAAGGACAATATGTGTTTGGGATAATTTTAAGGAGTTTGGGGGTTCTTTTGTAGTTGGCTAGTGTTTGGCTAAGGTTACTTTGTGTTTGCTCACATTGACATTTCATCGAACACCTTCCGGGCACTAATTTTCAACTTCTCCTCAAAGCTCCAAATAACTTCAAATTTAACAAACACAATAGCAATAACAAAGTTTCCAACACACTTGGATAGCACAGGGTTGGGGAACACCAATATTTGCAAACAAATCACAAAACCCAACAATAGAGAACTATACTATCAAGAACAATGAACAAAACTCAAGCTAGAGAAAACCTTGAGCTCTAATACCAAGAGGAGTGGTTCCCGATGTGCAGTGGATTGATTAATAAATATAGCTTGAGTTGTTTTTATGGAGAAGATGAGAGAAAACCTCTTGAAAACCCATGAACAATAGAAAATAGAGAGAAGGGTGCAAAACTCATTCATCCATGCTTGAACATCTCAATATTAGCCTTGAACTTGAATAATAATCAAAATCAACCAAGAACATAAACCTTGAACACCAAACGGATTGGATATGATTTTGGATAAAGGATAATCCACCCCCAAAACCTAGCACCCCACCATGACCATCATAAAGGAAACATCCACCAAATGATCAATAAAGAATTGACTTGCTAACACCATCATTAACAAATGGATAAAGTAAGAACAAGATTTTTGAGAGAGAAGGGAGAAAACCCTAACAATGCATTAGCATATCATTCATCAACATAGTTTGCCTTGGGAAATGGGAAAACAAGGTATTTATACTAAATAGAAAATAAGCGAAAAACTCAGCAGAAAAAACGTAACAAACACACGCGTGTCGTGGACGGTCGCAGGCGCGACGCGGATAGTCGAGGGGGCGACGGCCTCTTGTCCGCCACAATCTGTCGCGGGCCAAAGCGTGTCGCGGGCGTGACCAGGCTTGTCGCGGGCGCGACGACCTCATTCTCCAGACTCCTCTTGGTCTGCCAATATGAGTAGCGGGTGTAACAGCGAGTATCACGGGCGTGACTGCTCTGACTCAGGCGTGAATGCCTGCTGTCGGCCGACGCTAGTTCCTCCGTGACTTCAACGATTACATGATCACTCGCGAACCCCAATTCCTTGATGTTTCTTGTCCCAAGACGGCCAGGTATGACCCCAAGGCCTATGGGGTTGGTAGGGGAAAACTCAAGTCTCTCCAAGCTCGAACGTCAGACGACTCGCCTTAACCATGACAACCCGATACTCATCAACCCACCCTTTGATATGGTATATCGGTTTTTGAAAATGCCCGGGTGAGCGGGTTTAGTGTGGAATGGTCGAGTCGGGATTCCTTCCTTCTTGCCACAAACCACAAGCCCGCCTTTGGAAGCTCGGACCCGAACTCGACACGGTTCAATGGTAGTTTACATTCCAAACAACCAAAGGCATTACCAAAAGCTACTCTTAGTAGTTTTTTACAAAATGATTTCTTTAGGGTAAAAGTGATTTCAATCCGCTAACCCGCCAATCACTCTAAATTAGCTTTTGGAAGAATCAAATAGGCAAATGACCCCCCTCTTTCAAAATAAAGCCATTTCCTCCAATGCTCAGGCACCAAATACCCCCTTTGAGTCAATTCACCACATAAACTTTTTTTACCAACATAATTGATCACCTTGACTATTTAAACCTATATAATATAGCGAAATTTTCGGCGAAACTACAATATATGTGTGTATAGGAGTGTGTGCGCAAGTGTATGTGTATATTGTTGGCTCTATCAAATATGTAATGATTTTGATGATAAAACGATAAAATTAGTCTTATATATGAGGTTGAAAATTAAATTGATTTAATTATTATGTTACTCATATATAATACTTATGATGGTCCAATATATTAATTTGAGAATATTTGTTTAATTTGGACATTGTTATGTAAATCATATGACACTTAAGTAAGTTATTTTATGTGATATCATAGTATTTGATTAGATAAACTGTAAAGTGTGATTTGATTGATATTATGAAGATATTAGATAAAGTGAAATATGCAAAACCAATAAATGTCTAAGTACATTGAACCAAATCCTTTATTATTTTGGCAATAATTAATGTTATTTAGCTTAATAAATATTGTGCTTGATTATGTATTACATATTATCTAATATTGAATGATATGATATTATTCACTTATTTACTAATAATATTATTTGATTGTCATATCTAACTAATAAGGTGAAAGAATTCAAATGCAACATGTTGTGAGAACCATATCATGATTTCATATGGATATCAAGATCAAGAGATGCCACATTCCTTTGATTGTCTCCTTGATACTTCGACCTTGTTGCATTATAAATACGAGGAGCAGTTGGTCATTCAAGAGACTAACAGAAAACACAAGAGAAGAGACAAGACACATAAGCAAACATCTCACTTGAGCATTATTGGTTCATACTATTGTTGAGTGTCAGATCAAAGAAGTGTATGGAGCAATTATTTATTGAGTTGAATTGTTGAGATAATTATTGTTAGGGAGAGGATTTAAAAGTTGAGAGGTCAACTCCCCACACATGATTGAGAGGCGATATCAAGTGATGAGATCTTGAGAGTAGAGAAGGCTCTAAGTTTGAGATAAATCTATCTTAATAATAATTCGATGTAAAATCCTAGAGTTGGAGAACTCTAGGCGGTGACATACTCCGAAATTGAGTTCGGAGGAACATCGTAAACAACTACCGTGTTTAGTCAATCTTTTAAGTTCCGCTATTTATTTTCCGCAATTTATTTAACTAGCCTAATTATACTTTGTAGACACTGGATTTTGCACTGACAAATTCCGCTCGAAGAAATCGGGCCCAAAACAATGCATCTAGGCCTATGGGTCTTGACCGTCACAAGAATTGGGCCGCCAAAGATAAAGGTCGCAACAAGGCCCACTAGAAAATGGCGTAGGCCCATGGGCCTATGCCGCCATCAGGCTGGGCCCAAAAGGCGAACTCAGCCCAAACAGACAAGCATAGGCCGTTGGGCCTACGATGCAAGCCGCAAGCCAGCCCACTAGAAAAAAGGCGTAGGCCTAAAAGGCAAACACAGCCGAAGCAAATAAGCATAGGCCGCTGGGCCTACGATGCAAAGCTCCGGCCCGCTGTTTTCCTTGATGTCATCAATCCGTGTGTTTACATGCTATAGGCCGCCGGGCCTATGCAATCCCATTTGATTTTCTCGCCAATAGTCTCCCTCCACATTCCCTTGATCATACCCCTTCATCCTTGCATCCTAATCCATTTCCTTCACCTATAAATACCCATCACCTCTTCACTCATTCCATCAACAATCACTATCGAACTTCTTATCAAGCATTTCCATCAACTCTCTCAAACTCTCTCATCAAATTCCATCCACTAGTATCATCATCATTTTTCTCATCCATATCATTCATAAGCTTCACTTTTCACCATTCTAAAACACCTTTCATCCCATCTCCACAAAATTTCTAAGCCACCGGCATAATCAAGTCATCATCATGAAATATCCACTGTTGAAGATGACGTAGATGTGGTATCTGTTGTTGAGGCAAATGCAATATCCTTTGTTGAAGACAACGTAGATGCGATATTCGCTGTCGTTCTTGCTGATGACATTTCGGTGATTTTTTAATCCTTGAGAGTGTAATCAAAATCTAAGAGACCCAAAGTGTTTTTAGGTGCTCATCATTGAAATTTTTCTCGTCGGAATTTCGAGCTTAATCCTTGGATAATATTTGGGCTCCATCTTACATAGCCTCTAGTGTCTATCTACTGGCGAGGACCTTGTTGTTGTCGGGTCTTCCAGACCTTCTCATAAGTTAATTCTTCATGCCAATGAACGTTGTTGAGTGGGTAATTGTCAGCCCCCCGGCGACGACCACAATGATGACATGGATGCAGTTGGTCAGCTATTCTACATGTAATGCATAGACTCGAGACTTATGATCCAATTATGTACTCATGCACAACTTTGAGTTTCATTTGCTTGACATCTTAATGCAGCCTAATGCATACTTCTTAGTGACTCTGATGACAGAATTCTATATGCACATATTCACATTATAATGCATGTTGTGCAATGCTACAATGTTGAAAGCCCCCACTTTTAATTCCCTGCTTCCCATAATGAAAGCAAATAAATCCTAAGTATCAAGTCAACTTTGAGGCAAGTTTCAGAACAAGGCAATAGGAAGCATGGAGACGCTCACATGTGAGAAGCCAAGTAGTCTCATATACTTGACACATGAGCCATCATGTGCGTTGCTATCGTTGAAACATTCATGGAGCTGGATGTTGTGGATGTCGAATGATGAGTGAGCCCTCAGTTGTAATGCCGCAAAAAATGATATCAATGGAAGATTCGACCTACTTAAGTTGCACGATGGGATGGGTAGGATGCTCAACCTCGATGTCATGGTTAGGAACCCCAAGCACTAAGAAGGATTAAGCAGCAAGCCATCTTGATTTCCCTTGCCTTTACTCTAGCTTTCTTAGTTCTTTTATTTGGGTACGAACATGTAAGCATACCAAACCACCAGTACTAGTAAACAAATAAATATCTTCAGGCAAGTCAGAATCAAGGTTGTAAGGATCGGGATTCTAGTAAGGATCGATGAGGGCTTCCGAGGATCAGATCGAAGGATCGTAAGAGTCTACGTACAAAGCTATTTTACCATCTATAAATTAATTTTCACACTTAAAAAGGTCTAAATCAACATAATTTTAGCAGTTTTGTCAATAAATAGCCTCACTTTCAGTGTCATAAGCATCTACCCTTTGCTTCGGTCGATAATCCTGATCATTACATGCTACTTAGTTTACCAAGATACAAAATCACTATTTTATTCCAAGTCTCCAATTACAATTATTATTCATCCAAATATCCAATTGATTCCAATAACAATTCCAAGTTCAAGATTCATTTTAGTTACCATAGTACCACTACAATACACATCCAAACAGGAAGCATTCAAGTAATCAAGCATGATGAAGCAACACAATACACAACATCACAGACACATATTCACAATATCACACATTCACACTATCACAATTATTATTCATTTTAATTACACAAAATGACAACACACATTTCATCAAACTTCTGAAAAACTACAATCTGCAACT
This sequence comes from Portulaca oleracea, assembly GCA_029582165.1. Classification (NCBI taxonomy): domain Eukaryota; kingdom Viridiplantae; phylum Streptophyta; class Magnoliopsida; order Caryophyllales; family Portulacaceae; genus Portulaca; species Portulaca oleracea. The sequence continues at coordinate 23,683,528 of CM055870.1, forward strand.
TTTACAAATTTGCAATAACAATTAATAGTAATCTTACCCATAAAAACCTACAATATGTAAGAATCTAGTTAAGTAATTGATTTAAAACACTTACTTTGTATTTCTGAATCTGGAACAAGCAGGGGGCCAAGGGCAAGTGAAGTAAACAAACAACGAGCAGCAAGCAGTGAGCAGCAGCACCACCGAGCACTCGAGCAAACCGAGCAGCGAGCAACAGGCAACGGCCAGCAACAGCGACTCAGCGAGCACCGAGCACCGAGCATCGACCAGCAGCTGCGAGCAACCACCAGCGACTCAGCGAGCAGCAGCTGCAAGCCAGCAACGACGCAGCCTGAGTAGTGAGGAGTATGAAGAGCAACCGAGCAGGAGGTGCCGAACACTCGAGCAGCAGTATGAAGAATTGAAGACTACTCACTACTGGAGTGAAAACCTAAAAATCGAGCACCAACATTTCTAATTCTGTATTCTGTATTCTTCAATTCATTAATTATTCAATTTCATGTGTTTTTTTAAAAAAAATAAAAGAAAGTAAGTTAAGGGGTAAGTGGGTTGGGCAGCTTCGGCTTGAGAAAGAAATGTAGAAGCTTAGCCCACACGCCCATTTAAAATACCTAGCCAAAAATGGCCCATTCTATGCAAACAAGTTAGGATCGCAGGATCGTGCAGGATCGTACGATCCTATGAGTTTGTACGATCCTGTACCGATCCTGATCCGAGTCTAACTGGTGGACGATCCTAATGCGATCCGGATCGTGGGGGTATATTTGGATCGTAGGATCGTACGATCCACCGATCCGGATCGCGATTTTAACAACCTTGGTCAGAATGATGGACCTAGGTGGGTGTTGTTTCCAAGTAATCCATATATTAATGCAGTTGGCTTCTTGTTCTGTTAAAGGAGTTATCCCTCACTCAGGTGTTCTAAAAGCGAGGATTAACTAACGAATCTCATACATGCACTAATGACCAAATCAGAAGAGCTCGCGAGGTGAAGAACAATGGAGGATGGATTATGGAAAAGATTGGAATGGTGGTATAGAAAATATATTTGTGAGTAGTTAGGCCCCAATATGGTTGGCAAGACGAGGTTATGGGTGGTTAGATGAAAGTAGTGATCAGATGAATGGAAAAGATTGGAATGGTGGTATAGAAAATATATTTTATTATGATGTTCAAATGAATCAAAATAATAAAAATCAAAACAATCGCCAATTAATTTTTAACGAGAATTAATAAACTCAAATTTAAACTTCATAACCACGAACCATGAGGTTCGGATCCGGGGGTAAGGTTACGAATTCGAAAGTAAAAATCCTCGAATTCGCCTGTTCAAAGAACGGACTCTACTAAATCAGTTAATCTAAAGAAAAGAGTAAAAGAGGAGAATTAATTAGATTAATCAATATTATTTATTAGCACATACAAATGAAATGATTAAATGCAAAAATAAAACAAAACAAATAAATGCAACTAATAAAATGAAATAACAGAACATAAACATAAATATTTATAAGTTTGCATTTAATCGGATTAATTAGAACATCAATATTATTGTTTAAGTCAGATTTACATCATAGTAAAGATAAAGTAAGAAAAAGCAATACCAACCTCAAGTTAATTAATGCGAATATTATGAATGCAAGATGATGATGATGATGAGAAGAAGAAGGAGGAGGTAAAATCACCTAGTGTCAATACTCCTAGGATGATTTTAAAATTTTGGAAAAGGAGTTGAATGATGGTGTATTTATATTGGTGGAGATAGGTTTATTTATGGTGGTGGATGAAAGAATATTGAGAGGATAAAATAAAATAAATGATGATTTTATTTGATTTGGAGAATAGAGGAAGAATGAAATAAGATAATGAGGGATTTGATTTGGTTTAATTTGATTTTGGAGATTTTAACATGTGGAGAATGTGTGCATTTCAAAAATCATTGGCATTTAATCCTAAATTAAAAATAAAGATAAAAATGATCCAAATAAATTATATAATTACAAAGCTACATTTAATGACAAAATTCAGCATCTACAAAAGGTTTTATAAGTGAAGTTCCATATAAGTGCAAGTTTAGTCCAAGAGTATGTTATAAATAAGTTATGTTATGGACAAGTCATATAAGAAACAAGTTATAACAAGATTAAAACAAGTAAGGTTTTCAAATTTTCCCACATAAATAAAGGCCCCGCCCATGTTACCATGCCTTGTGCACACCAAGTCATTCGTGCATTAGTGCACACCAGGATATTCATACCTTAGTGCACACCAGATTATTCGTGCCTTAGTGCACACCAGGTTATTCGTGCCATAAGTGCACCCCATGGAAATTTGGCCAGTACAGGATACCATTCGGATCTCCCGATCGGTCTGGGTATGCGCATACGGAGGCTTAGCCGATGATCGTAAGTACGGGACCTTCAAGATAATAATACGACAACCAAGTTTTTATGTAATTAAGTTATTCAAGATCTCGAGTTAAAAGTTTGAAATTTTTGAATTACGTTTCATGGACTTTAAGTTATGATTTATGTTATGTTTCAAGTTATGATTTATGTCATGTTTTACGTTATGATTTGTGTTATGTCTTAAGCTATGATTTATATGTTATATTTTAAGCTATGATTTTGAGTATGGTTTAGCTTATGGGTTATGTTATGAACTAAGTTATGTTTTATGTTACGAACTCAATATGTTCTATATTGATTTAAGTTATAATTTACGGTATGAACTAAGTTATGATTTTATGTTATAAATTAAGTTTTTTTTTTGTTGTTCGTTATTGTTATTGGTTATTGTTTACGTTGTTTTAAATGATTTTGGAACCGCACTTACTAACTAAAATTAATTACGAAATGATTCTTACCTTATAGCGGTATGCGTACTGAGTTTATCTCGAGTTTCGAAGTTTTATATTTTCGTTTTAGGGAACCCGACAAAGGAAAAAGGAAAGGCATCGGAAGGACGAACCCCTTAACTTGCATAAGGAAAGATGAAGTAAGAGTTTGGTTGACTATTAAGCAAAGGAGTCATTATATTAAATTATGTATAATGCTGGGGGTTTAAGATTTACGTTGGAGGGTTTGTTTAGGTTATAATTATGTATAATGGTAGTTAGTGATGTGTATGATGTTTAAGTAGGGGTGTTCATAAATAACCGCCCCGAAAAACCCGATCCGAACACCCGCTACCCGGTCATTAATTTAGGGTACCCGCCTCGGAAAAATCAATTTTAAACGGGTCGGGTACCCGCCCCGAAATTTTTCCGGTTAATCGGTTCGGTTATGGATCGACCCCTAAACATTTTCGGGTACCCGAATTACCTGAAATTAAATTTAATATTTAGGTCCAAATTTAATTTTTGCCTATTTTGTTCCAATCACCAATCTACTGTCCAGGCCTAAATTTTCATCTAGAAAAAACCCTAATTTATCTTAACGTTGGCGCTCAGTGATCCAATTCCAAATCCTCTAAAAACTCAAAGCGTATGGAAACTCAGTGCCAATGGTCCTGCTAGCCCAGTTTCAGAACATTTTTGTAATATTTTTTGCTACTAGAGTGTTAATTAATAATTACAAATTAAAAATAAAAATTGAAAACTCATATGATTATAATTAAACGGGTTTTTTGGTTAACAGTATCCGGAAACTTTGGGTACCCGATTTCAGTGCGGTTTTCAGTACCGGTTTTTGGTACCGGTAGTTTGATTCTGATTCACGGTTCGAGGGTTTGGCCGCCCCGAATTTTCGGGTACCTGGAAAAATTATCCAATTGGTTCGGGTACCCGCCCCGTGAACACCCCTATGTTTAAGTTCAAGTTATGTTATATGGCTTGGGTTAGTGTGTAGCCTTGTCCACTCCCGTGGACTGCGGTAATACCCTTGGGTGAGAATCCGCTGCGCTAATCATTGGGTTAAGTATGTAATTAGCTTAATCCAGTGCTTAACAATCTGGGGGTGTTACAACTCTACATAGCACAAGAGTAGTTGAAGCAGTTGTGCCTCTTCCATGCTCACTACTACTCCCTCTCTGACTTCAAGAAGCAAAGCGATGTAGGACGGGTTGCTACATTTGCTGTTGGGGGGGGGGGGGGAGATTACACCTTGAACTTCACCGACGTCTCTGACACAATCCACATGACCTCTAGCTGGAATGACACTACATTTGCTTGGGGAGGGGGATTACATTTGAGATGAATGAAGTATAGAGGAAGAGGGTAGGTAAAAGAGAGAAAGATGAATGGTAGATGAAGTTAAATTAGAGAGAAAAATAAGGGCATTTTCATCTTTTTCAACATATTTCGTCCGATTTCAGTCAAAATCGCCGGAATGTCACCCATGAGCCATTTAATTAAATTTAATGTCACTCGAGAATGCATTAAATAAAAGTGGTGACCCGCAAGTCAGTTAACAAAGATGTGTGGCACCCCCAACAATTTTTTATTTTTATTCCCATACATGAGGGTTGGAAAGTGGATAAGTTAGCCAACATTTATATCAAGGAAGTAGTGACGCTACATGGTATTCCAAAGAATATAGTTTCTAACCGTGATACGAGGTTTCAGTCACAATAGATTTTGGCACTAAGCTCAATTTTACTAGCTCTTATTACCAATAGACTGATGGTCAAACGGAAAGGGTAAATCAAATTGTGGAAGATATGCTCTGAGCCTGTATCATAGATTTCCAAGGTAGTTGGGAGGAATTTTTTATCCTCGGTAGAGTTTTCATATAACAATAGTTACCAAGCTACCATTCAAATGGCGCCTTTTGAAGTACTTTATGGGAGAAGATGTAGAACCCCATTATGTTGGAACGAGTTAGATGAAACCTTAATCATAGGTCCCGATTTAATTCAAGATACCATGGAGAAGATCAAAATCATCCAACAACATATCAAGACGGCGCAAAGCAGACAAAAAAGCTACGGTGACAAGAGAAGTAAACCATTAGAGTTTCAAGTAGGGGACAAGGTATTTCTTAAAGTCTCATCGACAAAGGGTGTACAAAGGTTCAGCGTCAGAGGAAAGTTAAGCCCTCGGTATATCAGACCATATGAAATAACAGAAAAGGTTGATCCGGTTGCTTATAGGCTAGCGTTGCCTTCTGATTTAGAACATGTTCACGATGTATTTCATATTTCCCAGCTCCGGAAGTATATTCCCGATCCGAACCATGTGATAGAGCCCAAACCATTGATAGTAGAGGAAAATCTAACTTATGAAGAAGGAGGTCCTTTTTCCTGTGGAAGGAGTTCTTTAATTTGCTTTAGGGAGCGTGCAGCGTTTGTTTATAAGCTACTTAACCGGTAAATACGTTGTAGCGATAAACTACTATTATAACACCCTGAAATCAATATAGATCAGAGCAGATAGTGAAAGTGAATATGTTGTAGAAAACGGAGACTGCCCTCACTAATGAGAGAGGCAAGCTTTAGCTTGACGGCCGACCCATACAAATCTTGGACCGAGAAACCAAACACCTACGTACCAAGGATATATCTTTGGTAAAGTACACTGGGAAAATCACTCATCTTTCGAAGCCACTTGGGAAACTGAAGAGGATGTGAAAAACAAGTACCCTCATCTGTTTTGAGGTAATTTTCCAGTGTTCAAACATAGCATAACCTAAGTTTCAGGACGAAACTCCTTTTAAGGGGGGTAGACTGTAATAACCCAGCGTTAAATAGATTATAATATTGTTAAATTAAGTGAATTAACCAAAGTCGCGCATTTCAAGTTCAAGTAAGCATGTTCATTGGTTTAATATGGATAATTATTGTTTTATTTGTTTTTCTCACATAAATGTTATCCAAACCCAAGTTACTTGTGCCAATAGTGCACTACCCAAGTGCATAACCTGGTTAGTGTCAACCGGTTAACTCCGTCCGGATCTCTCGATCGGTCCGGGTATGCGCATATAAAGGCTTAGTCCGATGATCACAAGTAGAGAACCACTCAGATATAATAATCCAACAAGAAAGTTTTAAGTGTTGTTTTTTATTCTTTTTTTTTTGTTTGCGAAATGAATTGAAATGCGCAAAATAAAATGAATTGCTTAAATTTATTTATCGTATAGGGGTATGCATATTGAGTTTCGACTCATTTGCGAAATTGTTTTTATGTTTTATTTTAGGTGGTACCTCTAATGCTAATAAATCAAGCACCGACCAAAAGTCAGGTTAAGTTGGCAAGCGAGAAGTCTCCCTTGGTTTTGATGAAGTTAAATTATATTTTTGGTGTACACGTTTGATATAGTTTGACATATGTGAGTCCTGGATGTATATGAACCTCGAGTGTTGGTTGCAACATATATTTTGGATGTACAATATGTTGGTTCTAAGTTTAGCATGGTATACTTCTGCTTGTATAATGTTCAAGTTCATCTTAGCGAGTATTTTGTTGTTTTTGGTGTCTTGTTTAGAAATTTGGGTTCTTAGCCTTGTCCATAATCATGGACGACAGTAATGCCTTCGGATTATATTTCCGCTGCGATAATCATTGGATTATGAGATGTTTAGTCTTGATATGATGATTATGAATATGGATGTGTTTACAGTTACACTATCAGAGCCGACCCGCAACCATGAGTTGCGCTAGTGGATAGGAGATCCATGGATAGCCACCTAGCGCGACAAAGATTCTAGAGCGGATTGTGGCACAATGAGGACATTGTGTGTTTAAGTGGGGGTGATTGTAACATCCCAGATATATGGTTAAAGTGTTGTTTAAGAGGATTGAAATGACTACCTATATCACCAAGGTGGACCTTCTTTTATGGTAGTTCATCCGTTGGAAACTTCTCAGTTAAACGTGCTTGGCTGGGAGTAGTCTCAAGATGGGTGACCTCCTGGGAAGTTTTCCCAGGAAGCGTGTGAGCGAGGACGAAGCACACTGAAAAAACTCGTGATCATTTGGGGGGCCATTCAGCGATTCTTGAAGCAGTTATCGGTAATATCCACGGCTCGAGAGGGGCTGGGGCGTTACAGCCATATGAAATAACGGAAAATGTTAATGCAGTAGCTTATAGGCTCGCGTTGCCTTCTGATTTAGAACATGGCCACGATGTATTTCATAATTCCAAGCTTCAGAAGTATATTCCCGATTCGAACCATGTAATGGAACCCGAACCGTTGGTAGTAGAGGAAAATCAGACGTATGAAGAAGTACCCATACAAATCTTGGATCGGCGAACCAAGCACCTACGTACAAAGGATATACCTTTGGTAAAAGTACTTTGGGAAAATCATTCATCTTCCGAAGCCACTTGAGAAATTGAAGAGGATATGAAAAACAAGTACCCTCATCTCTTTTGAGGTAATTTTCCAGTGTTCAAACATAACATTTCCAAAGTTTCGGGACGAAACTCCTTTTAAGGGGAATAGACTGTAATAATCCAACGTTAAATATACTATAATGTCATTTAATTAAGTTAATTAACTTAATTAATTAACCAAAGTCGCGCATTTCAATTTATCTAACTGTTGTGTTTTGAAAGACTTGAACAGTGCAACGATCATCACATCTCAAGTAGTATTTCCAATCTTTCTTACTGAACCAGAAGCTTTGGCGCACTTGCCCTACAAATTCTCACCAACCCAATTTCTTCAGAATTTTTATTAGAAATATGGGTACTCATAAAGATTTTTATTATTGGAGTTTATTATAGTTTAGTCTCGTGAAAGTTTTACTCGGGATCTAAAATTAATAGTTATGGGTTAAGAGAAAAATAATTACAAGTGAAGAGATAAATGGATGATTTAATAAGTAATTGGGCCTGCTTTATTTTTCTGGGGCAGCCCAATACTCTTGAAGAGTTAGGCCCTTTGTTTTGTTAAGAAGAGTTTATATTATACTACTTAATTGTCATTTCACACTCACATATTCAAATTAATTACTCCAACTTTCTCTCATTTGGCTCTCACTTCTTCATCCCCCTCGTTGAACCAGCCAGCCACCCCCTGCTTGTCGCCGCGCGTAGCCGGTGCCAGAGCCTGCGACGGCACGCCGGCCGTCGACTGGTGGTTCGTCGGCCAGCATCTCTTCCCTTTGAAACTCAGTTCTTCTCTTCTCTCTTGAGGTATATCCTAAACATTAACCTCTCAATCTCAATTTCCTTGAGTGGAATAATGAGAGATTTTTAATTTGTGAGAAATTACTTGTTTCTAAATAGTAATAGGAATAGAAGTCTTAATCTTGGGTTTTTATTGTTAATTAGAGAGTAAAGTATGATTGAAGATGGGGTGAATCAAGTAAGAAATGGTTGAATTGTGTTTGAATGTTGTGATTTGTTTATGGACGTTGTTTTAATGATAATCTGAGATTAAGTAAGATTGTGCATGCTATTTAGGTGGAAGTAGGGAAGGTTATGGATGATTCTTGAGAAGAAAAGTGTTAGGAATTTTGTTAATATATACTCGTTTATGATAAATTATAAGTGCATGTCAAAAATTTAGAGTTTCCATGAGGATATAAGCAGAATTGGGTAGTCCAAGTTGTTGCATATAAGTTTAAATGCACATCATTCAAGTTGGTAGTGAGGAAGCGATATAACAAGTAGTAATTGAGGAGAATACAAGTAAATTTTGGGTTTTGATGGGTAACTTAAATTTTAATTGCTCTCTTGAAGAAGGAAATAATGAGGGATGTGTTGATTTTTGGTATGGGGTGATTTATTCAACAAATTGCTGGGAGGTGCAATACATTTCTAACAACTAACTAGAAGAGGGCCACATTTTTTTCAAAGCACTCGTAGGGGACCACATCTTTAAAGAACTGGCTACTAGGTTACTTTCCGACCATTTTAACTGAATTTCGGCGATGTATATATGAAAAGACAGAAATAACCCTATGTTTTTGTTCGGTCTCATTTCGAGCCGAATTGATACAGTTAATAAAGGGTTTTTTCTTGTTTTAGTCCCCTATTTATGAGTTAGTTATGATCATTTTGTGTTTTGTAGGTTAAATCAAAGAAAAGCGGAAAAAGGGAATCAAAGAGCTGAAAAGTCCAACACCCAGGGCGTAGCACCCACTACGAGCTGAACAGAATGGCGTAGCACCCGCTGCGAAAGCTGTAGCACCCGCGACGGCCCAAAACTGCGAAAATAAAGAAAAGGCGGTGGGATTAGGGTTTTGTGATCAATTAATATTTCCTTTCCTAACTTTCTTTATGAATAGCATGATACATTATTATTGGGGGTAGTTAGCTTTAGAATGAGTTTTTCATTAGATAATTAGTTTTAGCAATAGCTTTTCATTCTTAGATTAAGTTTTTGTTTTCTTTCGCTTCTTATTATAATTTACACTTTCATGTTGCAATTCAATTCAAGCTTTCCATTATTCTTTCTTGCCTTCTGTCTCGCTACTTTGATTTCATATTAGGTCTTTCCATTATTAGTCCACAAAAATTCCACTTTTTAGTGAAGAGGAGGATTAAGGTTCCCCGAATTCTCCTTTCGAGTGAGGATTCAGGCAGTCTTAGTAATCCAAATCACGCTTTTTCTTGTTTGTTCGGGAGAAGATTCGTGATTCAAGATTCAAGATTCAAGATTAGAGTAAATTACAATGCATTCCAGGTTCATGTTTTCTTTCCTTAATTCCAGTATTCGATTCAGCTTTAATTCCTTAGTCATTGCTTTTAATTGCATTCTTAGTTATGAATTTTCTTTTAGTTTTAATTTCCAATTCATGCTTAGGTTAGTTTTAATTCCTTTCACTCTTTAATTGTTTTTCATTATTTATTGCTTTTGATTCAGAAACCCTACCAAACCAATTCCTTATTTCCTGACACACCATCCCTGAGGATACGAAAACCCTCTCTAAAACCCTAAATTACCACAACCGAACAGTTTTATTAAACAATTGGTGGGATGTACCAAACATTTCTAAAAACTGACCAAACGAGGACCACTTTTTTCACACCTCTTCTTTGCACTTTCTCCTCTCCCGAATATCAATACATCTCAACCTATCAAAATCATAAACAAACATATTTCTTGTCCTTCTTCTTCATTCGTCCACTACCTGAATACCAGCACCGCCACTAGTCCAACCGCCAACAACACTACCATTACTCAATCCAGCACTCAGCCACCACCGAGAACCACCACAACTATTTTAAATCAAACCACAATCTAAGTTTGACACGACCAAGCATAAATCTCTCTCTTCATTCCATCAGCATGTCAATTTCTCAATTTGTTTTTTGTTTTTGGGTCTTAACTCAACTCATCAAGACCTAATATCAAGCAAGCAAGGAGAGAGAAGGAGGAAGGGTGTTAGGTGCGACATTTGGTTATTGTAGGGTTGGTCAGTCATCATAGGTCGCTGGCAGCGACCTCGGTGGCACTTGCGGGTCAGGTCGTGCGAAATAAAGGAGAAACGGGGATGGTTCACGATTGAGTTCGGGTGGTTATGTGTGTTTTTGGGTGGCTGGAGTAGATTTTTCTAGTGATATTTGGGATGCAAAAATAGAGTCTGATTGGTGGTTATGATTTGGGTGTTGAATTCAATTTGAAACAGGGAATGAGAAGACAGACTAGTGCTTGGTTGTGTCAAACTTAGATTGGGATTTGAGTTAAAATGGTCATTGTTGTTCTCGGTGATGGTTGAGCGCTAAAGTGGTGGTGGTGTTGGAGGTGGGTGGACAGGTAGTAGTGGTGGTGGTCGGGTGGTGGACAAACGAAGAAGAAGAAGAAGATGAGTTTGTTTATGGTTTTGATGGGTTGAGTTGTATTAATATTTGGAGGAGGAGAGAGAAAGTCCAGAGAACAAATGTGAAAAAAGTTGTCCCCATCCACTCAGATTTTAGAAATGTATGGCACCTCCCAGCAATTATTTGATAAAACATAGAGGTATTTCTGTCTTTTCATATAGACATCGTCGGAATTCAGTCAAAATGGTTGGAAAATCACCCATAAGTCAGTTCTTTGAAGATGTGGTCCCCCTCGAGTGCATTAAAAAAATGTTGTCCCCTTACAGACAGTTGTTAGAATGTGTGGCACCTTCCAGCAAGTTTTTCGTGATTTGTTTCCATCCATAAGTCCATCCTTGAAGTTAAAAGAAGGCATCAATGGGGTTAGAGGAAAAAGGAAAGAAGGAAAAATGGACTAAATTGCATTAAGGAGAAAAACAGTGTTTTCAAGTAAGTTAGAGTGTCCCGTAACCAAAATATATACTGGAGAAAAGTAGCCTTAGTAATAAGCTTCCATCCTGGCTTTGAATTTCGAGATTTCGAGGTGCATATCCCAAGTTATGGCGAGATTAAAATAAAGGTCATATTATATACGGTTTTTTTTTTTTTTTTTTGGAGTAGGTTCTTGAGAGTTTTTGGATAGGAAGGAAATCTTAATAACTTAAGTAACCAACATGAAAGTTGTAGTACGTTCCTCAAGCTTTCCTGAATGGTCTCCTGTGCGCTCGTTGGATGTCAGGAGAAAAGGTTATAAACAATTTTATTAAGCTAATAAATATTTTCTTGCCCAAAAGATTTGGAAGTCATAACATATTTAAGACACTTTTTGGAGTTGTTACAGAGCTTAGGTGGGAGTATGATCAACATAAGAGTTGTAGTATGCGACCAATGCTTAGTTTTTGAGATTTATTTTTCCGAAGTATTACTCCCGGCTAATTTAATTATACTGGACAACCATGTTATATAGTGAATTTTCACCCTTTTCAATTGTTTTTAGCCTTAACTCCTAACTATAAAGTTGTAGGACTTACAGTTAACTTTCCAAAAAGTCCTCTTACTTAATTGTTTCAAGACATATGGAAAGAATTATGTCTTCCCAAGTTACAACAAAAATTTCCGAAGCCTTCCCATTTATTAGTAATTTGCCTTTACTAATATATTTAGGAGCTCCCTTCCTTATCAAGAATCCCACTTAATTCTTTTCATTATTATCTCAAGTGTCCTTCAAGAGGTCGTTCCTACCATCTGTTCAAGTCCGCCCAAGTTCAAGTTACTTCACCGGAGTTTCCGCTACAAGGTACGCATATTGCATGTACTCTATATAAAACTCATTTATTTGAGTTCAAGTAAGCAAATTTAATAATTGTAATGTGGATAAGTAACGTTGTACATGTTTTTCTCAAGTAAATATGGCCTTGACCCAAGTTACTGTTCGGTCTCATTCCGAGCCGAATTATTCTCTATTATAGGGTGTTTTTGCTTGTCTTCAATAATTATTTTAGTATTTTTATTATGTTTTTACTCATTTTGCATTTTTAGTCTTTATATTATTTTTAGTATTATTATTATTAATATGAATCAAAAATATAAATATTAGAAATAAAACTAAACCTAATGTCTATTCCTAAAACTAATCTCATTTCTAGCCCAATCCCTTCTTTTCCCTCCCTTTAATCGGCCCAAAATGCCCCCTCCTAATCCAGCCCACATTCCTCCTACCCATACCCTCCTACCCAGATACCCATTTGCCCACAAAACCTAACCCAACTACCCGCCCCGTTTCTCTTCTTGACTCAGTCGAATATAATTGCTTCCCCAACCCTAATTCTAATTCTATTTTCCCCCTTTTCCTTTCACCTTTCCCGCCCCTTTCTCCCTCAATTTCTCCTTCTTCTCTCTTCCCCTCTGTCCTCTTTCTGCGCAGACCCACAGCCACACACCACCGAACCAACTCCACCTCCATAACCATTTCTCGAACTCCTTCTCTCTTCTCTTCGCATCTCATCTCCATCGCTCTTCATCTCATTTCTCTTCCTTTTTCTCGTCTCTTCTCTATTTCTCACTCATTTTCTCGTTCTTGCATATTTGGTTGACAACTTTTGAAATATACGCACCCACCATGGACGCATACACTCTCTAACTGTCGAAATCCATTTCCACCATCCAACTGGAAAGAATCGAAGGGTTGAGATTGAAGGGAGAGGCTCGGTTTGACTATAAAAGGGACGAAGGGAGCCGATTGAAGATATCAATGGTTGATTTTGGGAGTGACCCCCTAAGAGCCTCCATTTAGGGTTAGGGTTTAATTTATTGTAGGTTTATTCCTGTTTTATTTCAAGCTTTGAACTCTGTTTTGAATCTCTTTTCGCTTTCCTTTTCATCGATTTTGGGTCGGTTTTGTTAATGCTTTGTTCAGTTTTGATGTAATGTTCGAATTGATATTGGATTGTTCTTAAGTTTTGAATGAATTCGGTTCTTGGTTTGATTTTGTTTGAATCTAAGTTTTTGGTGATTTTTGGTTGAATTTAGATGTTCGGGTTTCTGCTCCTTTCTCTGTCTCGGCCTTTTCTCTTTTTTCCTCTGTTTCGATTTTTTGTCAGTAAGTTTAGAGTTAGGGTTTATTTCTCATGTCAGATCAGTTGTTACAATTAGTTAGGGTTCATTATGTCTGTTAGGGTTAATTGATTAGGGTTTCATTAGGTTTATTTCAGTATTGATTATTTAAGTCAGTTTTCCTAGGGTTTGTGTAGGTTTCTATTATAAAAGTTTCTTAGGGTATAATATTAGTTTAGCCACAAAACAATCCAACTTTTAGTGAGGAGGAGGATTAAGAGTCACAAATCCTACTTCAAAATGAGGATTTGAGGATTCTTAGTAATCCAATTCACAATTTTCTTGTTTGTTTAGGGGAAAATCAATTAGAAGTTGAAGATTCAAGTGATGATTTAGTTCATCGAAGGTATAATCTCTTGTTCCTAATTTCATTATTAGTTGTAGTTTTATGCTTTCTTATTCCTTGTTGTTAATTGCTTTATTTAATTTCATGCTTTTATTGCTTTCTTTGATTCCATGTCTAAGTTAGTTTATTGCTTTATTTACATAATTTACTGCTTTCCGCACTTATGAAAATCCCCAAACACAAACTGATTTCCTTAATCAAGCCTAAACACCCATCCTCGTGGACCGACAACCCTACTAAAAACCACAAAAATTACAACCGAACAATGGCACAGTTGCCGGGGATGACATTATTTGGTAGATTAGGCTATTTGTTTGTATGTACATAGTTTATTGCTTTCTAGATTCTAGTAAGAAAATGTAGTGAAAAAAAAATTGAAAATCGAAAAAAAAGGAAAAAAAATAGAAAAATAGAAAAATAGAAAAAAAAAGTTATGGATAGTCCCCAATTCCCTCAATTTGAACATGAAATATTTTGGAGGTATTTGCTAGATTGCATGACTACCATGCTCAATGTGAATTATATGGTGTCTTTTATGATACTTTAGATCTTTTGGGAATTGTGAATGAGGGTGTGAATTATGAAACCCGAAACCTTTTAGAATATTAAGGGTTTTCCAATTTAGGAGAAGAACCAGCATGGGAGTTACTTGAATGGTTGTCTAGGAATTCCTATGAATTTGAGCAACAAAGTGTTAGTCCTAGCTTCCAACCTCCTTATGCACCACCCTCCGAGACAGAAACTGAACAATTATGTGAATACCCCGTGTATGTTGATGATCAATCTTATGATGGGGAGTATGTGGAAAATTGTTATGATCCTTCCCAATGTGTCGATGTTGAGTCTCATCCCGTGTGCTACCTTTGTGATTCGTCGTACCATAGTTATGATTCTTGTATGAAAGCTAAAATGGCTACCTTCGAGGCGGAAGGGGAAAAATTATGTGCGAAAATGAATGAGTGCATGCGTGCATTATTCCCTGAGTTGAATAATAGGGTAGAAACTCCTTCTTCACAAATGGTTGATTCGACTGTTGAAATAGGTCATTCATCTTTGAGTCCTGAAATACATGTTGATTCTTCTGTGTACGATGAGGATGATGATTACTATGACCAAGGTTGTTAAAATCGGGATCCTAACTCGAAACTATGGGGAAGTTAGGATCGGAATTTAGCCCACGTAGGATCGTGGATCGTGTGTAAATAGTAAAATCGTTTTGAGGATTTTGGACCATAAAATCGTAGGATCGTAAATCATGATCGGGATTTTAATAAGTATGGCTATGACCGACCATGCCTTGTATTACTTAGTGATTCCTTAGCTCTAGCCCCACCTAGTGAGCATGAGGAACATGATGATTTTGTGTATGATGATGTAGAATTTGTTGAAAACATGCTAGATGATGAACCATTGTCCACACCATTGTCCATGCCTTTGTGTGAAGAAAAAGTTGAGTCTATTGAATGCCATGATGCTTGTGATGTAATTGAGTGTAATCTTGTTGAGAGTGAAATTGAATCTATTGTGATTGAATGTATGCTTGATACCAATTTGTTCACTTTCATTGAGGATCATTGTATTAGTGAGGCATTAGCTACCCTTGTATGTGAGTTCATTGATGTGCATTCTTGTGATGATGAGCCTAGTTCTTTGGGGGTTGATCTTGATTGTCTGAATTTGGTTGTTGACGATGATGATTTAGATGATGACATGCTTTATGAGTCATTCATGATGAGTTATCACCCGGAGCCTTCCATTTTCACCTTTAACGTTGTTTTGAATGATGCACCTTTGTCTTTTGATGTTGATAGTTCTTCTTGTGAATCTGATATTGATGAAGATGAAGATGTGTCTGTGTGTGATGTTGGGAGTGTCATGATGTGGTCTAACCCTGCTTTTTCCTTATCACCCATCGATGATTATGATGATTATTTGGATGAAAGTTGTGATTTGGAATTTGTGTTTTATGAAAATTGCATGGATTTTGAGTTTGAATCATTGTTGGCATCCAAACATCTGCATGAGCATGTTCAAGATCGTGTTGTATTGTTCCCTCCTGTTGATTTGTATACCCAATCTCCATTTACGAGTCAATGGGAGGATCCAATTGTCATGTCTTCTTTCACTATGCCTAGGAAAGTCTTGTGTATTCATGCATTTCTTTATTTCTATGACTTTTCTAAGGCATTTGATAAATTGTTAAAGGCACTAATGTTTGTTTATGTGCCATTGCGAGTGTGCTCTTACCACCATCATTCTGAGATGCATGAGAGGATGCATGATTTGTTACTTCGGGCATTGAATGGTTCTGACATGGTGCCCGATATCTTGAGTTGAGGAGTGTTGCTATTGATAAGAAGCCTTCTAGGTAATATCCTTCCTCACCTATCTTGTACAGTTAGTGAGTATTCTTTCTTTTCTTCTTTTATTTTCTTTTTGTGTGTGTCTTTTTCTTTTATTTTGGGGTGCTTGCTTACCTACTTATGTTTCCGTTGAGGAAATGACAACCTCTTTGTGTGGGAGTGGGAGGGTAGTTTGCATTCCGGTTTTTGAGTTTAATAAAAGAAAAAAAAAGTGAGAGTCGTTTTGTAAATAATTTAGCTTGTTTTCTTAGTTCTTTACCCCTTTGTGTCTTATATAGTTTGTTTTTCTTTTTGATCTTGCATGTGAACTATCACGCATAGTATGCTTTTCTTGTTTATTTCTAACTTATGGTGTGATGTTCGTTGGACCGCGGATTGAGTTGCTTTTAGTTGAAGATCTTGAGGTAACTTCTTTTTGGGTGGCGAACCCCTTGATTATGAATGTTGGGATATCTGGTTGTTGGAGCCGTGTGGGCTCGGGTCGCCACCATTTTTGTTTATTAAGTGTTTGTTTGTGTTTTTCTGGTTTTTCTACCTTACTTGAGACGCCCTTCTCACGATGGAGACATTGTGATGTCTTGTGTTGGAGTGGGGGTGTTATTTTCCATTTGTCATGGGTAGACCACCTAGTTTTTGAGTCTTTTGTTTTTGTTTTTCGTAATTTGTGTCTAAAAGTTTGAAAATGTTTATGTGAAAAAGGAGAAAAAAGGGAGTCAAAAACCTCCAAAGTTTTCGTTTTTCGTTTTGTTTTTGTTTTTGCTTTGTTTCTTGGATTTTGTAGTCTAAATTAGGAAGTTGTTCTTAATCTTCTTTAAAAGAAATCGGTTTGAGCATTTTCGACCCTACCTTGGGTGATTGTCATGACTCATTTAATTAGATTCCCTTCATTGAGTGTCTAGCGAGGTCCCTGATTCTTTTCACGTTCTGGTTGAAACTGGGAGAATATAGGGATTCATATCCGAGCTTGTTTTCTAAAAGTAAGAAAAAAAAGAGAAGCAAAAGCAAAAGCAAAAGAAAGAAAAAGAAAGCAAAGTTAAATAATTGAATTAAATTGGTTCGTGCCGATCGAACGGCATTAACCAGCATAAAGCTAGTCCACCTACATGGGACCGGTATTAGCGATACGGCGCTAATACCCCTTAAGCCTCCTCCTATATTGCTTTACGACGGAGAGGTGAATGGAAATGCCTGTGTTGGGAGGGTAAACCCCGCATTATGGGTCGTTGCAATTCCCGAAAAACTAGCCCGACCTAATAAACTAAATCAAAGTTATTGGGAATACCCAACCCAAAAAGAAAAAAAGCTTAAGTGTTAGTAAAGTGAGGGGCCTTTCCTTGCATCATCTGCGGCCCTCACCAAGCCAAGGGCGACCAAATGCGGGGGAGGGCAACTCTTTGTTTATTTTTGTTGTTCGCTTTGTTTTGAGCTCGGGTGTGAGTTTTTGGGGTCAATCGAAATCAGTTAGAACCCACTAAGCACTATGCACATGGGATTTAGCTTTACATGAAGTGTCGGGGATCGAAAACCTTTAAGATTGACAGTTGTTTGAGTTAGGTGTATTGGAGATGCTTATAACGGTTCCTTTTGGAGGATTAATATCGTTTTCCTAATTGAGATAACTTTATTCTTGAAACGAGCAGTTTTCTTTTTTTTTTTTCTTTTCAAACTTGTTTTGTTTTTCACTTTCCCTCTCTCCTTTTCTTTGGCTTTTGTGGGTATAGTTGCTAAAAACCCTCACAAGACCTACCTCGTCCACCCGGGCTACTGGGGGGTTTAAAGGGCTTAATGCATGTGCTAAATACATCCGCGATTCCGGCGAAAGTGAGTTAAGGTTTTTAGTTTCTTTTTCTAGTCCTTTCCTTTGTTTTTAGTTTGCTCGGGGCGACCAAACCCTTGTGTGGGAGTGTTGTTCAATCTCGTTCCGAGCCGAATTGTTCTCTTTTATAGGGTATTTTTGCTTGTATTGAATAATTATTTTAGTGTTTTTATTATGTTTTTCCTCATTTTACATTTTTAGTCTTTATATTATTTTTAGTATTATTATTATTAATATGAATCAAAAATATAAATATTAAAAATAAAACTAAATCTAATGTCTATTCCTAAAACTAATCTCATTTCCAGCCCAATCCCTTCTTTTCCTTCCCTTTAATCGGCCCAAAATGCCCCATGCTAATCCAGCCCACATTCCTCCTACCCATACCCTCCTACCTAGATACCCATTTGCCCACAAAACCTAACCCAACTACCCACCCCGTTTCTCTTCTTGACTCAGCCGAATATAATTGCTTTCCCAACCCTAATTCTAATTCTATTTTCCCCTTTTTCCTTTCACCTTTCCCGCCCCTTTCTCCCTCAATTTCTCCTTCTTCTCTCTTCCCCTCTGTCCTCTTTCTGCGCAGACCCACAGCCACACACCACCGAACCAACTCCACCTCCATAACCATTTCTCGAACTCATTCTCTCTTCTCTTCGCATCTCATCTCCATATCTCTTCATCTCATTTCTCTTCCTTTTTCTCGTCTCTTTTCTATTTCTCACTCATTTTCTCGTTCTTGCATATTTGGTTGACAACTTTTGAAGTACACGCACCCACCATGGACGCATACACTCTCTAAATGTCGAAATCCATCTCCACCATCCAACTGGAAAGAATCGAAGGGTGGAGATTGAAGGGAGAGGCTCGGTTTGACTATAAAAGGGACGAAGGGAGCCGATTGAAGATATCAATGGTTGATTTTGGGAGTGACGCCCCAAGAGCCTCCATTTAGGGTTAGGGTTTAATTTATTTTAGGTTTATTCATGTTTTATTTCAAGCTTTGAACTCTGTTTTGAATCTCTTTTCGCTTTCCCTTTCATCGATTCTGGGTTGGTTTTGTTAATGCTTTATTCAGTTTTGATGTAATGTTCGAATTGATATTGGATTGTTCTTAAGTTTTGAATGAATTCGGTTCTTGGTTTGATTTAGTTTGAATCAAGTTTTTGGTGATTTTTGGTTGAATTTGGATGTTCGGGTTTCTGCTCGTTTCTCTGTCTCAGTTGTTTCTCTCTTTTCCTCTGTTTCGATCTTTTGTCATTAAGTTTAGGGTTAGGGTTTCTTTCTTATGTCAGATCAATTGTTAGAATTAGTTAGGGTTCATTCTGTCTGTTAGGGTTAATTGATTAGGGTTTCATTAGGTTTATTTCAGTATTGGTTAATTAAGTCAGTTTTCCTAGGGTTTGTGTAGGTTTCTATTTTAAAAGTTTCTTAGGGTATAATATTAGTTTAGCCACAAAACAATCCAAATTTTAGTGAGGATGAGGATTAAGAGTAACAAATCCTACTTCAAAGTGAGGAATTGAGGATTCTTAGTAATCCAATTCAAAATTTTCTTGTTTATTTTGGGGAAAATCAATTAGAAGTTGAAGATTCAAGTGAGGATTTAGTTCATCGAAGGTATAATCTCTTGTTCCTAATTTCATTATTAGTTGTAGTTTTATTGTTTTCTTATTCCTTGTTCTTAATTTTTTTATTTGATTTCATGCTTTTATTGCTTTCTTTGATTCCATGTCTAGGTTAGTTTATTGCTTTATTTACATAATTTACTATTTTCCGCACTTGTGAAAATCCCGAAACACAAACCGATTCCCTTAATCAAGCCTAAACACCCATCCTCGTGGACTGACAACCCTACTAAAAACCACAAAAATTACAACCCAACAGTTACTTATGCCCATAGTGCACTACCCAAGTCAATACCTGGCCAGTGCCAACCGAACCGATCAGTTCGGGTATGTGCATACGTAGGCTTAGTCCGATGATCGCAAGCAGGGGACTATCAAGATATTAATAATAATCTGGCAAGCAAGTTTTAACTGTTGTTTCTTTTATCTTTTATGTTTTCTTTTAAAATGAATTAAAATGCGCGAAACAAAATGAATTGCTAAGTTGTTGACTGTATAGGGGTATGTGTATTGAGTTTCAACTCATTTGCAAAAGTGTTTGTGTTTTGTTTTAGGTGTTATGTCGAAGGACAAACGTTGAGCAAGGGGCTATCTCTATTCTTAGCCTTCTAGAAGCTTCCTAACTCAAGCTCATTATCCTACCATGCCGATACGCTCTAGTGCAGCAACGGGATTGAAGCTTAGGTGTCGAGCAGCCATGGTGGGACACCTATGTGCTAAGGTTGAAGACGAGATCTCGTAGAATTTTCTTTTTTAAAAAAATGGTATTAGAGCACCCAACAACATCGTTTTGTTTAATGAAGGTGACTGGGCTTTTACTTCACTATGTTGGGCACATGCCACTGTCGGCTCTCTCCTTTGATGTATTTTGTTTTTAAAACTTTAGAAATATATTGTACTGAAATTGATTCCAATGGCTAGTATTATTTAGGGTCATGAAATCTTTGTAGAATCAAGTTTGTTTCAAGCTTTGTAAACTTTTCTAAATATGAGTTTTATTTTTCCAAATTTGTTGGTGATGTTAAACATTATACTTTAGTTAGTTTTTAATAACATGTTGAAGGGTAATTGAATTTTGCTCACTTTTTATAATTTAATTAATTGTTGACTAGTTTTAAACAAATTAATTTTCATTATCATAAAATTAATTACTTAAAATAAATCAACATAACCAAATGAATTAAATGATTAACTTAAGGCCTACACACTTTTTGTTAATTAAACAAAAATTATGCTCACTAGTCACCATTAAAAAGCAAGGTAAAATTAAGGGCTAATAACATTTAACCCCTACCAATTTTTGTGAAAAGAGGATTTTACCCCTCATGTTTAGGAAATTATATTTATCCTACCTAATCTTTCTTGACATAATAAATGTACACATAATCCACTTAGTTAAATTTGGGACGAAATTATCACTACATTTTAACATGGATAGACAAAAGTACCCCTAATGTTTTTTAAGAAATTGATTATACTACCCTCCCCTTTTCAAGCTCTTATCCATAGGTCTATCATCACCATCCTCAATTTTTCTTCAAAAGCTGGAACCTTTTGCAAATCTTGGGGTGCTATAATAACACCAAGGAAAGGCAAGAAGATATTTGGGTTTGCCAACAACCCGGTAATGTCTCTAATGGCACTTGCGGTGGATCACCTCTAGCTCACGGTTCTTGGCGAAGGTCTCTCTATTAGCCGATAGCCCGGCATGTCCCATCCACAGTCGTTGGGGAACTCCCTAGCCAGGTAGCTCATGCGCTCATCGGAGAAGTGGCCCAAGTACTTGACTCGATCTACGTCGTACCAAGGGTGTTATATTGTTTGGGTTTGACGACGATCCTCCTCATGTTGATTCTGCCCTAGCCCAGGATCTCAGAGGTAGTGGGGGCAACCTCCACTACCTTTCCAACGAAGGAGGGGGGAGGGTAGAGCCATAGTTTTTTTTTTATTTTTAGAATCGCCAAACGAGCGAAAATTTATTCATTACCATTCAAATACATAGACATATCATGTTGGGCCAGGGCCATTAAAACCTGAGGGTCGTCCTCCAACCAAATTTGCTCAAGCAAATCATAGGGTTGAAGGTGAGCTAGAGAGTGAGCAGCACTGCTTCCAGCTCTAAAAACATGACACCAGGTAATAAAAGAGAAAGGCTTTGCAAGTTCTAGGATGTTATCTATGATAAGACTCAGCTCATTTCTACCATTGAAATTTTTTCTAAGCTTTGAGATAAGAGACAGGCAGTCCCCTTCTACTTCAATGTGTCAGTAACCCAAATGCCAGACAATCTGTAGGCCAAAGAGACATGCTTCTGCTTCCATGATTTCCACCGAACTAAATCCCATGAGCATCCTTGACCCAGCTGTCCACACCTTCCCGGAGTGATCCCGCACTACAATACCCCATCCTCGACCCCAATCACCTAACTTTGTTGCATCGAAGGAGAGGCTGGCTTCGGCAGGCACTACTGAAATTCATCAAGCATCGTTTCTATCTTGTGCATAGATGTCACCGCCGATGTTACAGATCCTTGATAGATTCTTTTATTTCTCGCATTCCAGATTTGCCAAGTTGTCATGACAAACAGACATCGACAATTTCCAGAAACCTCATCGAAATCCTTATGAAAGTAATCCACTATCAAAGGGTAATTTGCAGAGCAAAGATGCTCAGCGATATTGCTTGCCTTCCAGAATTCTTCCGCTTGTGGGCACTTGAAGATGCTATGCGTGCTTGTCTTAGAGATGCACCCACAAATTTTACAAGACCAGTCATGAGTTCTAATACAATGCGCAATGGCTCCCGCAGATGGAATGATATTTCTACACAGTCTCCAACAGAAGGCTTTAATACGTGGAGGAATTTGGAGGTTCCAAAACTTTTTATTTTCTAAATTGCTCGTAGATGCACAATCTCTTCTATTTGAGTTCCTCAACGCATAATAACGCGTTCTAACTGAATATTATCCATTTTTGGAGTCATGCCAAGCTTTACTATCGGGGGGTAGGATCTTGCAAATTGGGATGCTGTTTATAGTCTCGATGTCTCCTGGTAGGAAAAGTTGTTCAAGGACGGGCTGGTTCCAGCAAGCTTCATCCGGTTTGATCAGCTCATTGACCAAGATTTGTTGATGATGTGCGGGAGGCGGGGAAAAAACATTGAAGGTTGGCTCCCTTAGCAGCCATTTATCTTCCCAGATATGTATCGATGCTCCATCTCCCACCACCCATCTTGTTCAAGATTGAATCAAGGCCCTTGCTTTATACAATCTACGCCATGTATAGCTAGGACGATGACCCAAGCGAGCGTTGAAAATGTCACCATCCGGATAATATTTAGCCTGTAGAATCCTTGCAGCAAGTGAATCGGAGGAACCTCCACAAGCGCCAAACTTGCTTTGCTAAAAGAGCTATGTTGAAGTCTTCAAGATTTTTGAAACCCATCCCACTGAATTCTTTACTCAAGCAAAGCTCTGAAGCTCCAAGCCAATGCATCTTTTGCTCATTTTTCTTTTCCGCCCCACCAATACCTCCAGATCAGTTTTTGAATATCAGAACATAACGACGTCGGCAACTTAAAAGTACTCATAGCGTAGATCGGTAATGCCTGAGCCACTGCTTTTATAATCACTTCTCCGTCGGCCCAAGATAACAACCTATCATGCCAGCTATTTAGACGTCGAGAAACCATGTCCTTGATATAAAGCAAGTCCTTGTACTTTGATTTCGCAATTCGAGTTGGAAGGCCCAAGTATTTGTTGTGAGATAGGACTTCTTTGATTCCAAGGACTTCAATAATAGCTTTACGGCGAGCAGGAGGAGCATCTTAGTGAAAGACCACGTCTATTTTATTATAATTCACCTGCTATCCGGTTGCCTTCTCATAAATATTTAAAAGGCGTTTGACTTCCATAGCTTGGTCAACAGAAGCTTTGCAGAAAAGAATGGTGTCGTCGGCAAAGAGCAAATGCGACACGGGGGGAGCATTCCTGCAAATTCTAACACCCTTCAAGGAGCCTGCATTAATAGCATTATGAAAGAGGGCCGACAAGCCCTCCATGAGAATAATAAAGAGAAAGGGCGACAAGGGATCCCCTTGTCTCAGACCCCGAGACGGAGTTAAGTGGCCACGGGGATTGCCATTTATAATGAAAGAAAAGGTGGGGGATTCGACAAACTTCATAACCATATTTACCCACGTCTCACTGAACCCGAGCTTCGCCAAGATGCCCCTGAGAAAACCCCATTCGACCCTGTCAAAAGCTTTCTTCATATCAAGCTTGATAGACATGTGCCCATTACTACCCGTATAACAATGAATGTGATGAAACATCTCAAAGGCGACCAGGATATTGTCGCTGATGAGCCTGTTTTTAACGAAACCGCTCTGCTCTTCAGAAATGATGCTGGGTAGAATGGATTTCACCCTATTAGCAATGGTCTTAGTTGCAATTTTAACCAAGACATTCACAAGACTGATGGGGCGAAATTTCGTCACCGATGTAGGATGCTTCACCTTCAGGATAAGAGCAACTAGAGTATGGTTCAAACCATTTGGAAGGGGGCCACCAGTAAGCATATCTATGACCTCCGATATGATATCATTCCCGATAATAGGCCAGAAAGTCTGATAGAAGTGCGGGTTGAAACAATATGGGGTCGGAGACTTGCCCAGATGCGTTTGAAAAACAGCTTCCTTGATCTCCTTTGCTGTGTATGGAGTCGTAAGGAAATTATTCATATCGTCCGTAACTTTCCTATGCACATGCTGAAGGATCTCCTCTGCACCCAAAGTCCCTTTAGATTTGAACAAGCCATCATAATACTCAATAAATAAATTTTCAAAATCATCAACAGAGGTATGGACTACGCCATTTGTGTCCGTAAGCTTACTGATGGTATTTGTTTTGTGGCGGCGGACGCTTTCCGGTGGAACCAGCTAGAATTTTTATCACCAAAAGAAAGGTAATCTTTTTTAGCCCTCTGCCACCACATAATTTCTTCCCGACTTTGAAGCTCCTTCAATTGTTTCAAAAGCATCTTCCTTTCACTCACCCCTTGTGCTGATATGAGTTTCTTTTGGGTTTCTTTAATCTTATGTTGAATGTTACCCAGTGTATTCTTGGCCCAAATCATGAGTGTTTCCCTGCAACGACCCAACTTCTTCACAACCCCTTCACAAGTCTCTTGCCCAGAATGATTGCCCCAATTTTCCTTTATAGTCAGCCCACATGTCTCCTCCAAGGTCCAAAAGGTTTTCAAAATAGAAGCGTCTCCTTCTTTTTGTCCCCTTTGTCTTTTTTGCTTCTAGATTCAAATAAAGGGGAAGATGGTCTGAAACTAATTCCTCCAAGTGAACCATTTCAGCATCTACAAAGAATTCACTCCACGACATATAGTAGCCATAAAGCGATCAAGACGCTCCTCAACCGACTCACTTCCGTCTCTACCATTCCACCAAGTAAAATCATAACCGCTGTACCCTAAATCCATTAAACCACAACTAGAGAATGTGTCTTGGAAAGTATCTAAGATGTTTTGTGCTTTAGGAGGGCCTCTCCGCTTTTCCATGTTGTAGAAAATTTCATTAATGTCACCACCCACAAGCCATGGAAGCGAAGAGTGAGAGCTTAGCTCACTTATGAGAGTGTAAGTATTGAGCTTAGCTTGGTTTTAATACCACCCATAAACCCCGGCAAAACGACAGTGGGTTTCCCCCAAACCCTCTTCCACAACAACATCAATATGGTGCAAAGAGTATAAGAGAAGAGAGATTGTGATATCCTTACTCCAGAAGAGAGCTAAACCCCCCGCTCTACCTCTACTGTCAACACAAACACTGAAAACATTTACTAACCTTCTTTTGATTGGTGTCATCTCAAAAGCGCTTCGCTTTGTCTCCGAAAGGAAGACAATACTTGGCTTGATCTTGTGAATGAGTCTCACAAGGTCATTCACTGCTCGGGTGCTGCGGAGTCCCCGGCAGTTTATGCTGAGGAGACTCATTGGTGTAGGCGAGGTTGATAACATCCTCCGCCTCTGGTTCAAGTGTGTTGGTCATGTCCTTCCTCCTGCCCGACATCCATCCCATATCTTTGTTTTTATCCGTCTGCAGTTGATTAAGCTTATACTTGAAAGCTTCGTTACCCACATTGAGACCATCCCTTTCGTCTAACATCATTTTGTCTCTATCGTTTGTCTCCCATCTCTGGCTTCCACTTCCCATTGTCTCCATCTCAGTTGATTGAGAGAAAGCAACGCGTTGCCTCGCTCTTTATTGCACCAGACGTCCCTTGAGGGCCATGTAGAGCTTACGCTCCTCTTGGAGTTCATTCTCCGCGTTTCGCCTTCTTGTCTTCATAGGTGAAGCTTTCATTCAGTTCCCGTACTGTAGTTCCTCTTTTGGTGTTTCTGGATTTACACTTTCACAATCCTTCAACATATGACCTAAACGTCCACATACATGGCAAAACTCTGGTAGGCGCAGGTACTTAAAATATATCCATATCAATTTTCCTGCGATCTTCCCCATGATCCCCCTCCTTAGGGTTGGGTTACATCTACATCCGCAAGAAAGCACGCCTCACAACCAACAAAGACTTCGACTTTGTTTCCCAAGATCTCAGCGAAGGCTATAGTTCGACGCACTGCTGGCACCTCGTAAGCTTTTACCCAGAATCGGGCCGTTTTGAACTCGATATCAGCATATTGCTCCGTCCCCTCCCATTCTTTGATCAATAGCAACTTGTTATCGAAAGACCACGGTCCTTCATTGAGGACAAATTCTTTAGTCTTTCTCGGAGAAAAATTGGAATAAGAACAGGTTTGAATCCAATTCTCGCATCACTACCTAGATGGGTCTTTTGGTTTTTGGACCCTCAACATTGGGGGTATTTATTATTTGGTACCACACTTTTCAAAGTTTATTTTTTGGACCCTGTACTTTGGGTACCCAAAAAATCTAGCCCAATCTTAAGTCTTACTCCGGCAAAGGGCCAAAATGCACATAAAATTCTCGATTTGCCCTTATCAATTTTTAAAGGTTTTTGACTTTTGTTAATTTTTAATTTTTAATTTTTAATTTTTAAAATTTTTAATTTTAATTTTTGATTTTTAATTTTTATTTTTAATGGTTTTTTACTTTTGTTCATTTTAAATTTTTTATTTTTTAAAAAATTTTAATTTTTAATTTTAATTTTAATTTTTTAATTTTTATTTTTTAATTTTTTAATTTTTAAGTTTTTAATTATCATTTTCATTTTGATTTTAATTTTTAATTTTTAATTTCAAAATTATTAATTTTTAAAATTGTAAAATTATAAAATTTTTAAATTTTTTTAATATTTTAATTTTAATTTTTAAATTTTTTATTTTTGATTTTTTGATTTTAATTTTTGAAAATTTTCAATTTGTTAATTTTTAATTTTAAGTTTCTAATTTTTTATAATTTCACATTTTATAGTTTTAAATTTAAAATTTTAAAATTTTAAGATTTTAAAATCTTAAAATTTTAAGCTTTTAAACTTTAAAATTTTAAATTTTGAATTTTAACATTTTAAATTTAAAAAATTTTAAAATTTTAAAATCTTAAAATTTTAACATTTTAAATTTTAAGTTTATATTTAATTTTTTTAATTTTAAAATTTTTTAACTATTTAAATGTTTTATTATTTTAATTTTTAATTTATAATTTATAATTTTTAAAATTTTGAAGTTCTTAATATTTTTTAAATTAAAAAATTTAAAATGTGAGAATTTTGGTAATAATAAATAAGTGAAGGAAAATAAAGAATTAATAAATCAAGGGCAAACTTGGAAGTTCATCATTAATTAAAGGGCAAAGTTGGAAAGAAAAAATAGTCAAACTTAGTTAAGGGCTTTTTTTGACCGGACTGCTATATTAATGTCCACAATGTCACCGGTGACAAAGTACAGGGTCCAAATAATAAACTTTGAAAAGTGTGGTATCAAATAATAAATACCCCCAAAGTTGAGGGTCCAAAATCCAAACCCCCCCCCCCCCCTTTTCCTAGCTTCCAAATATTTTTTAGAACAGTCCTCATAACCCTAGGGTTAAATGGTTGGTTTGTGAGTAGATGCCCAGCCAAACTCAATTTTATCTCCTTTTGCTTCTCCGTTTGAATGTCGTCCTCCACTTCCAGAATTTCCTCTTGCATATCTGTGAGTTTCAACTTTCCACAATCTATATCCACCCGGTCATCCATCATCTTGTGCAAAGATAAAAGATAACTTCGTCTACACGCTCGCTTGAAAAAACCTAACAAAGACAACCACCTTCACCGAAAACTCGCCGGAAAGGCACTTCCTGACAAACTACGGTCTCACCGGAAAAGGGAGACAATAAGGCCCTCACAAAGTAGCGCCGCTAGGGTTTCCTGGGGGAGACCTAGGGATTTTTCTGCCACAGTACTCTGCGGTTTAACTAATTTTTTTTTGTAAAGAACAAGGCCTTTGGGTAGAGCGATAGTTAATGGAGACTATTCTCGGGAATTAATTAATGTAGTGTTGCAAAAAATTACTCGGAGGTACCCCAATATTTGGGGAAAATATTTATCGGTACCCCAATTTTTCAAAACTCATTTTGAGGTACCCTTACTTTTTGGGTTAGTAATTATTTGGTGCTTTTCCGGCCATCAATTTTTTTAAGTGACCGAAATACCCTTATTCTTCTTCTTTAAGGGTATTTCTTAAAAAATGGAAGAACAAGGGTATTTCGATCACTTAACCAAATTGATGACCGAAAAAACACCTAATAATTTCTAAGCCAAAAAGTGAGGGTACCCCAAAATGAGTTTTGAAAAGTTGGGGTACCTGAAAAACATTTCACCAAAAGTTAGGGTACCTCGGAGTAATTTTTTGGTAGTGTTGTGTTGGGTTTTGTGGCCCATTGGATCCTCATAGGGTCCAAAATCGGCAAGAGGAAAGGAGGAGACGTAAGTCGCGCCTCATTCGGTGCTACAAGGAATCCTAGGTGGCGTGGAATTCCTCTCGTGTTTAGTTTAATTTTGTTTAACCTAGGTTCTCTCTTCACGTTAGCTACGACTTGCAGTTATTTGAGTTTTAATCTAACTCTAATTTCTCTTTGTCACCCTATAAATAGGGTTCAGTTATCTCCACTTTATTTTACGGCAATCGATTGTATACGAGAGAAAATATTGAGAGATATACGGTTTCACCAATATTTTCCCAGTGTTGTCCCAAGAGAGATTGTGAGTTGAGAGTTTGAGAGATTGTATTGTAATCTCCTTTATTGATCGTATCACACCCTATGATAGTGATCGAGTTGTACTCTTCCCTTTTCATAGTGGATTATTTTCTGGTTGTCGCCGTCCATGGATTTTCCTCCGATCTTCGAGTTCCCACCTATACTGGTGTTCGTTTTATCATTTAACTTTTCATTCATGAATTTTGTCGTAATTTTCATCATCTCATTTTTTGGCTTCCGCTATAACCTTGCAGTTATTTTCTCAAAATTTCCTAAGTGATATTAGAGTCTAACATGTTGGATTGATGGTTGGGATAAAATTAAGTTCAGTGTTACTTATATTGATGGTAGGCAGTAGTAATTCATTGTCTTGGTTTTTTCTTTTTTCTTTTGTTATTTTTGTTGCTTCTGTTGAGTTGAGGTCCCCTCTGTTGGGGTCGCAATGATAAAAAAAATGGCAAACAGTGGGAAGAGGAGTGGATTTTCACTCCTCTAAAGAATAGAGCAAAGGCAGAAAAAGAAAGGAAGATGAAGTGGTTTTTAATTTTTTAAAAATAAATAAAAAAAGTTTTATGATATGTTATTTATAATAAGGGCATTCTACACATTTCACGAAACAAAATATATAAACAAATTTGAAAAAATAGAATTAAATTTTTGTTGTAAAGGTTGAGTAATATATTTAATACAAGTGATATATATTAGGGTTTTTGGATGTTAATATACTGAACTTTTGGAGTATTGGACAATAATTCACTAAACTTTGATATTGGACAATAATACAGTATACTTTAGAGGGTGTTGAACAATAATACACTCAAAACAATTTTGACAGTGACTGACATGGTGACAATGCTATGTAGCACGTGAAGGAGATAAATTGTTCCAAAAATATTTAAATTTATGACATGCCAGCTAAACCGCATCTAAGAAAGAGAATCAAGTTTGAAAAGAGTTAAAAAAAAATAAAATCCAATTTGTTTAAACTTGTTTGCGTCGAGAGATTGTTATTGTAGTTGTATAAAGTCTTCTTTGCTTGTGTAAATTAGCTGATATGTCATAAATTTAAATATTATTTAGTCTATTCATTTACTCGGTTTGCCACGTAAGATCACCACCAAGTCAGCCACCGTCGAAATTGTTTCGGATGCATTATTGTCCAACACTGCTCAAAGTTCACTGCATTATTGTTCAATACCCCTAAAGTTTAGTATATTAATATCCAAAAATCTTATATATTAAGTAGGATAAATATAACTTTTTAAACATAAGGAATAAAATTCTCTTTTCACAAAATTTGGTTGGAGTTAAATATTATTAATGGGTAAAATTAAGATATAAATTTTGACTCTCTTAAAAATTTCCACAACAGCAGATTCATCGACATATCCGCTAACCCCACAAGTCAGACTAAAAACTCTCTCTCTAACGCGGCTAACCACCATAGCCACCGTCGGTGCCGGCGACGGCCATATAAAGGATGTTGCCGGCACCGCTACCCGATCTGTCCATTTTCACCTTCAATTTAGGTTTTCGCTAGTTGTTCTGCTTGTTCTGTTCCTTTGCGATTCTAGTCAGTGGGGTTTGGTTCTCAGATCCGTAGCTGCTGACAGCGGACATCGCCATTAGTCAAGTAGTCCAATCGATCGGCGGTCGTTGGGATAGTTCAGAAGGCAGTGGTTGGGATAGTTCGACTTGGGGTGGGCCGGGGTGTCGTCGTTCCCATCTGCTGGATCGGACGCTTACTGGAGTTGTTTGTCGGCAAGCATAATAGTCAGTGATCGTCGCCGACGTTTCATCCGAGCAACTGCCACAGTGCTATCGACATCTAAACACCGTGATGGAGCTAATGTCGAATGCGCCCGCCTTGCTGTCGATCATCAGGAGGTCCTGGAAGCTTTGATGGAGCTGGGCACGGATACCGTAAGCCATCGCGGGGAACCCCAATTGGTGTCAGTGTGTCTGGTACTGCTGTTCTTTTGGCTTTCGTTTTGTCTTTTAGTGGATTGGGGACCCTTCCTTTAGTAGATTTGGGTTCTTCTCAGGTTATGCTTGTTGTGTCTGGTACTTCTTGTTTAGTGGTTGGCTTTCAATCGGTGGTTCGGTGTGTTTGAGTTTGCTTTGGTGAAATTTCTCAATAGTCTTTAGTTGGTGGTAGTCTACACTCTGTATCCTGCAGCAAAAGTTCCTAAACAGTGCTATCAAGATTGTGACTTCTTTGCCACATCCTAGACACGCCATTTTCAAAGCGATTGAGTTTAAAGAAGAAGGAAACAAGTTTTTTAGGAAGAAGGAGTTCGAGGAAGCAACTTTGGCTTATGATACAGCCTTTCAATTCCTCGGTGCAGGGGAGCCTCTATGTGAAGATGATGTTAGTTTGATGGTAGAAGTGGGTACCTCACTCAGCTTGAATCTCGCAGCCTGTAGTCTGAAGTTAGGGGAGTTCAATCAAACCCTCAATTTCTGTCAAAATGCACTGGATTTTGACCCTTTGAATGTTAAGGCCTTGTTTCGAAAAGCTACAGCCTTGGTGAATCTTGATCGCATGGAATAAGCCATTAAAAATCTTGAACAAGCAAAGGAACTAGACCCAGAAAATAAAAAGGTGATCAA
This sequence comes from Portulaca oleracea, assembly GCA_029582165.1. NCBI lineage: Eukaryota > Viridiplantae > Streptophyta > Magnoliopsida > Caryophyllales > Portulacaceae > Portulaca > Portulaca oleracea. Next base: position 23,714,823 of record CM055870.1, read on the forward strand.
GGACCTCAACAGGGTCAAGAAGGACTCGCATAGGAAGTCATCGGAAACAAATATGGAGATGGAAGGAAACCCTAGGGAGAGAGGGAGAAGAGATGTGGAAGACAAGGAGAAGTCTTTTGGTAACAACAACAAAAAGAGTGACAGGGAAGTGAGTGTAGCATGGCCAAGAAACTTGTTCAAGGGTCCCATTACCGAGGGAACTCCCGCCCCTATGGAAGTTGAGGAGGTTGCTCAGTTTAAAAACCAAGAGAAAGGAGCTGAGATAGCTGCAGGCTCAAAGGCTGCTGGGGTTCCATCAGTTAAGGTTCCTAGAAGAAGGAAGGAGAGAAGGAAGGAGTTTAGTGCAGAAGAAGGGGTGGCCAACAAACACACCACCCAGGGATCCACAGGTCCAACCAAGTCACGCAACTGTCATTCAGTTGCGCTTAAAAATGCTATGACAAGCTTGGAGCATAGGGCTAGTTGTAGCTCTACGATATCTCCGGCAGACGCTCCTTCCTTGGAAGGAGTCATAAATCAAGTCAAGTCAAGGCTCAAGTTCTCTAAAGGACGAGATGGTCAAATCATGTCCTTGAACATTGAAGCCTACGAAGGGCTGCTCAAAGGAAACCACTTAGAAGTTTATGAACCTTTAAGTCTGACTTATATGACAGTCAAAGTCATTGCACAATTGGAAATGCCATCATCACAGAGTGTTTCCAAATCCAGCGTAGGCGATCATCTGGATAATGTGGCCGAAGAGTGTGCCATGGAAGAAAGTAGGATTGGCATATCGATTCCTGACGCTCCAGAGTTTGCAATAGGTTGCAACACTGCTCCGATGTCGAACAAGATCCTCTACAAGCACAGGCCTTTACCAAGAATTCACAAAAGTGGTAGGGTTTTCCTTTCAGGTAAGATTAATCTTTGGTGCAGGACACAGGGTAAGACGGTTCACACCCGCAACAGTCCTGGGAAAGGATCTACCTACTTGCATTTGCAGGAGGGCAAGAAGATTTTCAAGCGAAAGAGGTTCGGGATGGGATACACACACGTTCACAGGCAGGACTTGAGAAGGAGAAAGCGGAAGGCTGATTTGAAGACAGTGGATGACTACCAGTTCCATGCCAACAAGAAGTCCAAACCAGCAAGTGGTGGATTAGAAGCTGCCGAGTTTAGTACGAAAGAGTCCTTTTTTGTTTATTTGTCTTGTTCGTCTCTTGGTGTTCAATCAAATGTCAAGGTAAGTAGAAACACTGTTAAGGAAGCACACACTCTGACCAACGGGCCAAGAGGGTAGACCTTCCTTAATAATTAGGTTTATTTTACTGTTTGTATGCTGTCTTCCCTTCCCAAATATATATATATATATATATATATATATATATATATATATATATATATCCACAACTTGTACTTCATCTAGTAAACCTAATTCAAGCTCACCCTTACAAATGTTCTTAGCTTGGCTGGCCACGAACTCAAGCTCAGACAACTAGAGGTGAGCACCGAGCCTCAAATGTTCAAAGTTCAGAGTTAGACTTGGTTGATTCGCGGCCATAAATTATAGTCAAAAGAAAAGGAGGAAAATGGAAATTAGCTAGCTATGAGTGGTGAGCGTGGAGGATCTAGAGGCGTCTAGAATAATTGGGAATTTAAATGCAACGGCAACTACAATTAGTCAACAGTGGTTGAAAGCTGACTTTTATTATAATTTTATTTCAGCTTGAAAATATTCTCATCGTTGCTTCTGGAAGAAAATAGATGAAAAATGAGTGTCTAATAAATAAAGGGGAGAAAAGAAAAAGAAAAACGAGGCAAATGCTCGTAAACATAACGTGCTCATATTTATCATTGGGATTGTAAAGGCATGAGCTGATCTACACTGAGTTTAGGTATGTTCATTTTATTTTATGATAATCCCTCTGTTCCATATTAATTGTTGTATTTGAAAGTTGTGTCGTTCAATTTCAAAATTTTGGCCATAAATTTCTCAACATATATATTGAGTTGCTATATAAAATTATTACCATTAGATTCGTAACGAAAAATACTTTCATACAAGTATAATACTGGAATTGTTAATAACATATTATGTAAGAAATTATCTATCACAGAGTGACATTGAGGACCATGAAAGTCAAAATTATGACAATTAATATATAACAAAGAGAGTATAAATTCGGTTTCTAGTGATACATATTGTCTAATTTAATATCAGTAACAGGTCTTGTTTAATTTGACTTATCCAACCTATAAATTATTATTATTATTATTATTATTATTATTATTATTATTATTATTATATATATGAAAATTAAATTCTAATAATTTTTATTTTTAGCTTTTGTATGCGAGTGATCCCTACTTTACTTTTTTATGTTGATGGTCTAAAAAAAATTAAAAATTGTATTCTAGTTGTAACGGCTCGAAAATTAAATTGTGAAAAAGTTTGAACATTGACTAACATTAACAGCAGAAGTCTTATTTTAATTGGATGTTACTACCATATCCCCGAAGCAATATAAAGCAAGATGAAAAAAATATTAACAAACGATAACTGTTTACTTTAATTTAATCAAATAAAAGAAAACTTCAAATTCTAGAGACAATATAAACCAACATTAACTAACTCAAATCTAAATATAAACTAAACTTTTGTTCTCAGAATTTTTAATTTCAACGTCCTCACTTCTAGAACTCGTTCTCATCACATCACTTTTCACCTGAAAACAAAACATTTCACAAAATGAGGAGCACTCAATAATGTATACACATAGTAGTAAAAAAAGGTTAACAATTCATTTCAGTTAATTTAGGGGGAGAAGTGAACAAGTCAAATCTTTTCGCAAACCATTTACTCTCATCCCAAAAAAACTACAATGTTCAGAAATAACGTAACTCAGAAAAGGACAGTACAACCTTTAAACTTACATATCAAAGAGTCCAGAAATATCACACGTACTTTCAACTTTAGAAAATTAGACATCACAAAACAAAGTAGCCATTTCCTTAGAAAACAGTTCAGAATTTTATTATTATGCAGGTAAGATTTGCCTATCCCCTAGAATATTAGGACTCAAAATCAGAATCTCAAAATTAGTACAGGATATTAAATCCTCATAATTAGAACATGGATGGTCATCCCAGAAACAGAATCACACATATGCACACCTAATCTCAAAAATATTAGGGCCTCCCCTGCACGAACAAATCATGGTCTTTGGATCGTTACCTGCAACCCACATATTGTTTTACTTTAATTATTAGTATCTTACGAATTATCAGTCATCAAACTTCAAACGAAACCAACCCAGTTTTCCAAAAACTGACGTAAATAACCAAAATTTAATAAATTGTCTTATTTTACTCAACTCAAAAAACGAATCACATGCATATAAAGCTAGGGGTGAGCAGGACCGTGATCTCGATCATTTTTGCTACTCCCGGTCCCGGTTGCAACTAGGAGCAAGTTTATGCTCCCACTCCCGGTCCCGGTTGTGACTGGGAGCAAGCTTTTGCTCCCACTCTCGGTCCCACCGGGACCGGGAAATCAGTCAGGAGTTTCTAGTCCCAGTTTTCTAACCTATTTGCAATTATTTTTGGTTTATTTCCTTAAAGAACACCCCCATAAAATTAAACAAAAAAAAACCACAACTCCCGCATCCAACATAACATGTTCATCATCATCATCATCACAATTTATTCACAATTCATAAATGTATCACAATTCACACTCAGCATCTAGCATAACCTATTCATCAACTGAGTTTGTATCTTTGTGAGAAATGGTGAAAAGGAGGCAGTGAGTAGGGCGTTGGCGACTTGGCATGAAAGTGATGGAATGGTGAAAGGAATTAACTATTAAGGTAGGCAGTGGCCAGTGAGTACTAGGTACTTAGAAGTGAGTTAGGGTTTTTGGTTGGGGTGTGGGCTTATAGTATTGGGCCAAAAAATTATGAAATTTATTAGGTGCTCCCGGAGCACGTGCTCTAAATTCTAAAATTGTTCACCTATATGTATTAAGCTGTTCACTCTAATTCATATGATTGTTCTCTCGCAAGTATCTGGAGCACATGCTCCGGGTGCATGTAATATATATTGAAAAAATTACTCACTCACAGACTCTTTGACCGTGCTCAGTGGCATTTATAAATTACTAGTACAAATGCCCGTGCCATGCACGGGGCAAATCTCCATTGTTCGAGTAATGATATGATCAGTTTTATCTTAAGACATTATTTATGTGTCTTACCTTTTATTAAATTGGTATTTCTTAATAGTTTTGACACTATTTTTTAATAATAAATATTAATTATCAAAGAAGTTCGAATGTGTAGGTTGCATCAGTGAGTACAAATTATACCTTGATCAAATCAACCATTTCCCTTAAGCATATTTTAATTTTTTTAATATAAAAATAATGGATAAAATATAATTTTATGCAATTTATTATGCAATATTATGTTTATAGAATTCAATCACATTATGTAATATCATTTTAATATATAATAATATAGTTTTAGTGATACGGAAAGACAAATATTAGGTAAGGAACAAGATGTTTGTTAAACATTCAAATAAATTTGGCAAAATTTAGAGATAAAGCCATATTAATTTAACCTAGTAAAAATGAAATTAACAAGGAAGCAAAATAAAGTACCAAAATTGTACAACAATTTAGTTTCCATAGAAACATAAAATCCTTTAAAGATTCTCGTATGTTAAAAATTTTTCACAAAGAACATTTGACCTATACTTACTTGAATTTGAAATACACTTGATCATATTTATTTAAACTCAAATACACCGAGTCATGTTTTTGAGTGAAATTTACCTAAAACCAAAATACACCCGATCCGTATTTACCCTAAAAAAATTTACTATCAAAGAAAATCTGACCCATATTTACTTGAATTTGAAATACACCCGAGTCATTTTTAAAAGTAAAATTTACCTGTAATCGAAATACACCCGACCCGTGTTTACCCTAACCAGATATATAGTCGACCTATATTGCCTAATTATTATATTCGAGGGCAAAAGAGTCAATTTGCGTGTGAACACAAACTAAAAATAAATTGTGAATTAATTATTATATCTAAGGGTGAAATAGTAAATTTGTGTGTAAACACAAGCAAGCAAGCAGGCAGGCAAGCAGCAAAACAAAAAAAACCAAGTGCAGCAAAACAAAAAAAACCAAGTGCCACTTTTAATATAGAGTAAAGATTTTAATATATATATATATTATTTAAGACAGGGAGTCAGGACCGGGATCGAAAGTTACGACTAAGTCCCACTCCCAGTCCCGTAATTAACCGAGACTTTGTTTTTGATCCCATTCCAGCACCCCGTTTCCAATGGGACCGGGATTTCACTGGGACCGGGAGTCCCGGAAATTTTTCTCACCCCCTATATAAAGCATACAATCAATTTCACAACAAATCCCCTATGGGATACATGTTTCAAAAAACAGATTAAAACCACAAAATAGATAAAGAGCATCCCCGTGGGGATTAGGACATAGATATTAACTGACAGTCTTCACTTCACTTCACTTTACTTCAACGTACACACTTGAGCTCACTAAAGCGAGACAATTTAAATCGTACCTATAAATAGAATAATTTCGCTAATTAATAACAATTCTCGAAGTTAGTACTCATTACCTTCTTCCTCACCCCACCCTAGGAACACCATCGGGTTCCCATCACTAATGAATTAACACATTTGAACTTCACATCACATTTCACATAAAGCAATACATTTAAAACAATTAAAAACTGGAAAGATTACTACACTTGCTTTGCAAAGGCTATAATTTCACTTCCCGACACCCTTGGACTTGATTCTGAACTTTCTGGAAACCCCGGGATGTCTAGTAAAACTCTCATGTTGACCCCAAGACCAAAAACACACTCGAAGGGTCCCAAACACAGCCAACAATCAAACTGGTCCAGTTCTAACCTAGGTCAGATAGTTGGGTCATAACTCGATTCCTATAAAAGCTAACACCTTAAGAAACTTCCAGACCAAACGGTTAAGGTAAAACTTGACTCCACAATTTATGGTGGATTTTCTACGCGACACAACAAATCTGTCCCGTTATTGATTTATTTTTATTTGGTATTTCCGACCCTAACTCTAATCAACCCATTTCGAGACTCTAACTTGGACCTCAAATTAGTTAACTAAGGTCAAAGAAACCTTCTAAGCCTTTTAACACAATTAATACCAACCCTAACAAATTAATTAGCATAAATTTCTCAAATAAACATATTAACTCCCAATTAAATACATAAACCTAAAACTCAAACTAATAATCAAAATAAAAAGTAAATTCTTGACATCATACTCCTTAGAAGCACTACAACATAGGAAGGGTCCTATTACGACCAAATATAAACAAAATTAACCTTTTCACGTAAAGAAATCCGATAATAACGTAATAATAATATGGCTACGTAATAACATAACAATAATAAATACGTAAAGTTTGAAACTTTACTGAACATCATACATTATAAAACTTATAAAAACAATATATAAGAAAAGTTTTAGAACGCTTTTTAGGTACTACAACATAATTTTACACGGAGAACCCGATAGTGCACACAATAATAATATAAACACGTAATAACCACGTAATAATAACATAAATATGACGTAAAGTTTGAAACTTCAATAAATATAATATGTTATGAAACCTATAAAAACAGTAAAAGGGGTTTAAAACACTCCTTTAACTAATTACAACATAATTTTATGTATAAAACGAATATTTAATTTAAACTCTAACAAATCATAAAATAAAACTATAATTAAACAATTTACTTATGAATGTGAAGTTAAATGAGATTAATACAACGAACATACTTAGTAAATAAACCACCATGAATTGTAATTCAAACATAATCACTAAACTAAAATTGCACAACCTAAACTCTACTTCATTTATTAATCATGCATACATACCATTCTTAGTAAAAGATTTAACATGTTTAAGCATACTATACAACTCTATTAATCAACATATGACAAAATAAATCACAAAACTACGACACTAATAAACCCTAATAATTCTGAATTTATAACGGTAACAGTTTTGCATTAATCTTTGAAATAAATTTGCTTAAAAAATAGTACAAATAATAATAGAAATAATAATACAAAAATGTATGAATTAGGATTATACGAGCAAAAATAATACGAATAATAATAAAAATAACAAAATTAAATTAATTTTTCTACTGCAACTAAAAATAGAAAATTAGGAAAATAATGAAAATTATAATTTTCTAAAAAACAATAACCATAAAATAATTAAAGGAAAAACACATAAATTCATATAATATTAAGCATGTAAAATTACCAAATTACCCTTACTCCCATGCAATGTTCCCACGTACGTAGAAAATTACTAAAATACCATTGTTAGTCCCTCAACGATAATACGAGTTCAAGTGTTAGCACAATCACACACGATTTCTTAAAACTAAGAAATCAACCGAAATAGCGACAATCAGGCAACGGTCAAAACCCTAGCCTCCTTCTCTCTTTTTCTCTCTAGAAAACCCTAACCTCCACTTCCTTGAGGGGCCTGTCGTCGATTCTTTTGTCGATGGTAAGCCCCAATATGATTCATTACTAATTCGAGTGTTAGTTTGGTTTTACGTTTACGCAAAGAAAGTTAGTCTCTTCTTTTGTAAGAGTTTTTATTGTACCCTTATTTAGGATTTTTAGTCTCTTTCTAGAGTTTTATTGTACCCTTATTTAGGGTTTTTAGTCTCTTTCTAGAGTTTTTGTTCAGTTGGTGTGATCTAATACATTGGATGAAGATCTACTTTCAAATCGCTATAGCACGGGTTGTGAGGTTCTCCGTCAATGGTAAAGATGCAGAGTCATCGAGGAAAGATGCAGAGTTATCGAAGAAATCGGAGTCGAACGTCAGTAAGATTAGTATTAGTTATTTGGAAGTTGAATTTCATACCTATGTTTTAGATCTACAATTGTTCAATCACGATTTTCTTGTAAGTGCCGTATGACTTGCTATTAATGAAATATTTTTGATTTCAAAAAAAAAAAAAAGAAATCAACCGAAATCCTTAAAGACATAACGGTGAATATTATCAAATTTTCAAGGTTTTACACTAGTGGTACAAAATTTACCTCTACATTTTTTCAAAAAGTTACTCGGAGATACCCTAACTTTTGGTGAAATGTTTTTCAGGTACTCCAACTTTTCAAAACTCATTTTGGGGTACCCTTACTTTTTGCGTTAGAAATTATTAGGTACTTTTTCGGTCATCAATTTGGTTAAGTGACCGAAATACCCTTATCTTCCCATTTTTTAAGAAATACCCTTAAAGAAGAAGAATAAGAATATTTCGATCATTTAATAAAATTGATGGCCAGAAAAGCACCAAATAATTACTAACCTAAAAAGTAAGGGTACCTCAAAATGAGTTTTGAAAAGTTGGGGTACCGAAAAATAGTTTCCCCAAATATTGGGGTACCTCCGAGTAATTTTTTGACATTGTTTGTTTATTCTTTTCATTACTTTCCAGATTGTTTTTATTTTTTCATTTCTGCTCCTAGAAAGATTATGAAGTGTAGTTAATAAAAGAATTTGTAAATTATTTTTTTAAATTCGAGGAATTATTATGATTTTTTGAAAAAATATAAGTGTAAAAATCATAAAAAGAAATCAAAACAAAATCATAAAAATTTAAGACAAATGTTGTAAATTCATTACAAATCGTGGCCAGGTAAGTGTTAGGTTATGTTTTGAATTAAATGTAAGTCAAAATCTATTTTATTTAAAATATACATTCGGTGATCTCACCAGAATATAATTTTTTTGGACTATCAAAATAAAAATAATAAAATAAAAATTAATAATATATGAAAATAGGAATTATTAGAATATATATATATATATATATATATATATATATATATATATATATATATGTATGTATATGGGAAAATTGGATTCTAATAAATCTCTACTTTTGCAAATTGGATGGCAATAATCCCTACTTTCAATTTGTATTATGGTGGTCCAAAAAAAAAAATTGTATTGTACTGGTACCAAATCAATCACCATATTCTTTTTAATTTTTTCATGTTTACCCCATATTGTTTTTATGTTTTCATTCCTGCCCCCATATAGGTAATGAAGTATAGTTACTAAAACATTTTATAAATTATTTTTTTGAGATTTTGAGCAATTATTATGATTTTTTAAAATGAATAAAATTGAAAAAATCATAAAAATTGAAAAACAGTTGAAAAAAATTGGGAGAAATGCTATAACTTCATTTAAAATAATAGTAAAGTGTTTTAAAAGTTTTGAATCAAATGCAACACAAAATCTAATGATATTTAGAGTATACTGTCAATTATGTCCCATTACAATACAATTTTATTTTTGTTGGACCACCAGAATACAAATTAAAAATAGAGATTATTGTCATGTAATATGTAAAAGTAGTAGGGATTATTAGAATACAATTTTCATATATATATATATATATATAAAAGACTCGTTCTATGTAATAATGGCTCCCTCGCAAACCGCTCATCTCCAGCCAACTCCTTTATCAGAAAAACTTTATAAAATCACCATGTATAAGTCAACTCCTCTAGAATCTGAGCTTGAATTCTCCCCGTATTGCAGCCCCTAAAGACCGAAGAAACCGCTAAAGACCGAAGACGACATCAATTCATTTCAACACGTCATCACTTGCGTTGTATTTTATTATTCTTCCAAGAAATTTCCTGAACTTCGGGCGTAGGCCCCATGCTACGTGCACCCCACGGCAAAAAAAAAGAGAAAAAGATTTTGGTAAAATACGAGTGAATGATAAAATTTAAATGAGAAATTGAAATTTATCATCTTAATTATTTTGGGCCGAATATATTATATATTTTGGACGAGTTTTTATTCATGTCAAATTGAAGATAGATAAATATGAAAAATTAGTCGAATTCGTTAATATTAAAATTTAATCTAAAAATTTATATTAAAAGAGAAATTAAAATTTGTTATCCAGTTCAATTTGACTACAATATATTATATATTTTGGACCAGTTTTTATTCAAGTCAAAATTAAATAAAGATAAATATCATATTTAAATAATTAGTCGAATTGGTCAATATCAAAATTTGCTCGAAAAATCTATAACACCATTGTCCATTAGGATTATCAGTGAGAAAATCGAGCCTAAGTCAATCCCAATTCAAGCTCGACACGAAGCTTGCCAAGCTTGCGAAGTTCAGACTTGGACTTGGACTACGTTTCACTTTCATATATCTAGAGCTCATACCCGATTTGAAGTTAGACTCAACTAGATTTTTATTATTTTTTTCTAAAATTTTAAAACTCTCCCCGCCTCAAGCAAACATCAAATAAAGTTCCAGGTACCTATTGAACTTAATTAGAATAACTTATTTTTACAATAAAGGTAATTAAGTAGAATTGAAACATTAAATTTGAATTTTATGAAATTTAACTAGAAAATCAAAGAAATTAAAATTAACAAATTTATACTCTCAAATTAAATTTAAGACATTTAAATATATAATTTCTTACGTGTTTTAACTTTTAAATAAAGGCGACTTCCTATCTAAAATACTTAGGCCCTGTTCTTTTATACGACTGGCTGACTACAGTACCATAATACACTGCACTTTGTCAGAATCCACCACAACATATCAATCCAACACAATTTACTACAACCCACCACAATTAACTTTTTTACATCTACCAATACGATTTACACTTATAACAAAACAAAATCCACTACAACTTTCCAATCACCCATCACAATCCACCATAATTACACCACATTCGCCACAATTTTACCACACTACATAGTATCATACCGTAGCCAGCTGTATAAAAGAACATTTCCTTAATCGATCCTAATCTAACCGAAGCTCAACTTGATAAATGTCGGGATTGAATCAAGTTTTGGTCAAATTAAACTTGAGGTGACCATGAATGATGTCGAGTCGGAGCGGATCGTATACCACCTTAGTTCAATTTCAACTCTAAATACTAAATAATGATCAGACAAATTTTGATAATCAAGTAAAAATTCTAAGATAATGTGCGGGCTACCCACCGGCCACCGCCCCCCCCCCTCCACCCCTACCCCTACCCCTATTTAATATTTGTCAGCTGAATTCTTTTCTGTTCCTATTAAAATATTTCAAAAATCCAACAACTCTCTGCTATGAACCTCTCCTCCTACTGTACGCAATGGAGAGCCATGACTTCCGCCTCTTACTGCTCTTCTTCCTCTTTCTCACACCAATTTTCATAACGCATGCGGCCGCACAGCAGGCGTCGAATTCAACCGACGGCAATCTCAACTCGAACAATGTAACTCCATCGATGGCGGTGATTGTGATTGTCTTAGTTTTGGCCTTCTTTATTACTGGCAGTGTCTCAATTTACATCCAGCAATGTACCAAATCTTCCACCCCCACCACCTTCCCATTCATCGTCGGAGGAATTGCCGAGGGTCTGTCAAGAAGAGGGCAGCCTCGTGGATTGGAGAAATCTGTGATCGACACTTTTCCGACGTTTGTGTATTCATCCGTGAAAGAATTGAAGATCGGTAAAGGATCTCTCGAGTGCGCGGTTTGTCTCAGCGAGTTTGAAGATGATGAGACGCTCCGATTACTTCCCAAGTGCGATCATGTCTTTCATTCGGATTGCATCGACCCATGGCTTGCCGGACACAACACTTGTCCTGTTTGTCGGGCCAATCTTGTTCCTCAACCGGCCAACTCGGCTGAGTCGAATCACCCAACTACCTCCGATGAGATGCGGGAGATGGAGACGTCTTATAACTCCGGCGATATTCAGAATCAGAGACGCGAAGTCCGAGTCACAATCAACGACGACGAAACGACGGCGTTGCCTCCTCCGAAGCGAAATCAGAATCAAAAGTTTCCGAGGTCTCACTCGACCGGCCACTCACTGAGTCGACCCGAGGAGGAGTGGGATTGATACACGCTAAGACTTCCAGCGGAGGTTCGGAGGCAATTGGTGGCAAGGGCGAGGCTGAAGCGAGCGACAAGCATGGTGGCGCTGCCTCCTGAATCGATTTCCCGGCGAGGTTACCGGAGAACCGGCGAGGGAGAAGGAAGTGGGAGCAGCCGGTACGGCCGCATATTCAATTTTATTTTTCCGCCCTTTGTTTCTAAAGGGGGGTCTGTTAGGTCAACTACGAAGGGCGGTAATGACGGAGACGCAACGGCGGGAAGTGTCAGCTCAAAAAGGTCGGCGGCAAACGCCGTAACGCCGTTAGAGTCATTACCATCCCTTCCTGTATAAGAATAACAGTTTTTGTTTTCTTTTTGTTTTTTTCCTTAGGGGTAGGTACTTAGTAGCAGATAGACTGCAGTGTATTCTACGTTGGTATAGTCGGAACTTGGAAGAAAAGTCAAAAGTTCGTTGAATTTTTTTTTAGTTTTTTATTTCTGTGTTTGATGGCTGAAATGATTTTAAGTTGTTCGCTCCACAAATAAAAAGGGTCATATTTGTGGGTACAGATCTCATAAGGTGGTCCTGCGGGAGTATGGATCTCCTGAGTACTCCCGCTATATATCCGAATTGTATAAATACAGCACATGTATATTGTATCAAATGAGCAGTGCTAGCTGATTGGTATGATGGCCAGTTGTTATGCAGGTGGTTGTAGGTTTGATCTCTTCCAACACTCATCTCTCACGTTTAATTTTTAACACTTCCAACATTCATTTTTCATGGTTAATTACTTTCTTAATTTTTTTATTCCACCAATTTATTTTTCAAATTATTTATATTTTGCAATCTTCTCAAATTTTAATTGATTAGTTTTGCACAAATTAAGATACTATAAACTACATTTTTTTATAAATAGCGTAAAACTAATTTCTAATTGTTGAAATATGATCCGTATGAACACTAAATGTTGTACTACTACACACTAATCATAAATATTAGCTTTAGTGTGCATGAGTATTATTTCCGGTGTATCCCTTACATATTTTAAATTAATTGTAAATAATTATAACAATAACCGAAAGAATGTGCAAAAGTGTATGTGTTGGTGTGTGTTAGTGTGCAAAAAGTGTGTGTTAGTGTGCAAAAGGGTGTGTGTTAGTGTGCAAAAAGTGTGTGTTAGTATGCAAAGCAAAGGTATATGTGTTGGTGTGCAAATGTGTATGTGTTCGTGTGCAAACGTGTATATGTTAGTGTGCAAACGTATTTGTTAGTGTACAAATGTGTATGTGTTGATGTGTGTTAGTGTGCAAACGTATGTATGTTAGTGTGCAAATGTATGTGTGTTAGTGTATAAATGTATATGTGTTGGTGTGTGTTGGTGTGCAAACGTGTGTATGTTAGTGTACAAATGTATGTTTGTTAGTATACAAATGTGTATGTGTTGGTTTGTGTTAGTGTGTACAGGAGTGTGTGTTAGTGTGTAAAGGAGTATGTGTTGTTGTGTGTATTAGAGTGCAAAGGTGTATGTGTTAGTGTGTAAAGATTTATGTGTTGGTTTGTCAGAGTGTATGGGTTAGTGTGCAAAAGTATACGAATGATTAAACTAATTTTTGAATTAAGTGCAATATTAAAATTTTAAAGGAGTAAAAAAATCTCATTAGACATTCTAAAAGAGCGGGAATGAATGATTAAACCATCTTTTGAATTAACTGCAATATATTAAAATTTTAAAGAAGTAAAAAAATCTCATTGACATTCTAAAAGAGCAGGTAAGTAGGAAATCGAAAAAGCGTGAAATTGGGCGATTTTCACTTCTGAGATTAGACAAGAAAGATAAAATTTAAAAATAGTCAAAGAACATAAGCAATAAAAGAGAATACTTGATTGACATATAAAAAATATAGGAATATATGAAAATAATCATAAAATCATGAAAATATATAAAAAAATATAATGGAAGGGAGTTGACAGCTTCGAACCCCTAACAATCTGCGCATAATAAGGCTGCTTCAACCATTTAGGTAAAGACTGATCACTGATATTACAACATGCGTGTCATATTTACGTCTTTTGAACAGTAGCGGGATTAGTAATGAGATGTGTACTCCCGCGGGAGTACACAATAATTTTCGTTGTGGGTATGACTTGCAAATCTGCAATTTTCTCTTTCAATGTAAATTTTGTAACACCAAAAATAAAGAATAAAATTAAGTTGAATATTATACCAGTAAAATCTTTTAAATAGTAAACCTCATTGTTTAAAAAATAACCTTTTAATAAAATTGGTAAATATTTTGCTTAGTCTAAACTTGTCTAGAATTATGTTGGGGGCCAACATCCTTTAGAGTAAATGATATTTGGCCAGAGGATCCAAGATTTGAGAAAGCTTTCCAGCAAGAATGAGAAAAATTGGATAATGCACCTGTACACAAAAAGCTCAAGGCCATCAAAGAACCTCTGAAAAGATGGAATAAAGAAGTTTTCGGCTATACTAATTTGAAGATAGCTGAGCTGGAAAAGGAGATTGAAAAGCTAGATGACAAGGATATGGTCACAGGTCTGAACAAATGTGATATCCTAAGAAGATAGGCTTTAGAGGTTCAGTTGCATAGCTGACAATTGAAAAAGGAATGATTGTGGAAGCAGAAGTCTAGGTGCAAATACCTAGTTGAAGGGGATAGGAATACAAAGTATTTCCACTCACTAGCAACCATAAGGAGGTCAAGGAAAGTCATAGAGTGAATAAAAGTGGATGGCCAGGTTTTTCAAGGAGCTGAACAAGTCAAAGGGGCAATTAGGAACTACTACAAAGAGCTGTTCAGGGAGTAGAGGCGAACCATTCAGATTGATTTTGAGAACTGGGGCTTGAGAAGTTGAATGAAGAGGATAAGGAGCTGCTGGAGACTCCTGTGACTGAAGAGGAAATACTGAGAGCTGTCAACAGCTATGATCCTGCAAAGTCACCAGGCTATGATGGGTTTAACCTAAGAAGTATAAAGAATCTTTGGCATATAGTTGGCCAAGATTTCTGCAGTCTCATCATAAACTTCTTGGATAATGATTATTTCCAATGATTAATATCACTTGGGTTACTTTGATCCCAAAAAAGAAGGATACAATGGATATAAAGGATTATAGGCCTATTTTTAGGGTAGGCTGTATTTATAAGGTCATCTTGAAGGTTTTGAGTTGTAGATTGAGGAAAGTCCTACTATAACGCCCCGGAAATTCAATTATGAAAAAGTCAAAGTCAAACTAATGTTAATAGAAAACTCAGCGGGAGTCTCAAACTTTATTTGGGCATCACTGCCGTATCCTTGAAGGAATACAAGACGAGAAGGAAAACTGACATCGGTAAACCAAACTAACAAACTCAAAACCTAAATTCGAAAACTTAACATCACTATCTTGAAGTCTTTCTGAAATGAAACACAACATAATGAAATAAACTAAGCAAGCCACGCCTTACTGCTAATTCCCGTTCCCAACATATAGATCATCACCTGAAAATAAAACGTTACAAAAATGAGGGGGACAACTCAATAATATCTACCCCTAACTATTAAAAACAAGTCAAATTCATTTCAACTCATTTAAGGGAGATGGAAGAAGTCAAACCATCACAAACCTTTAACCCTTAAATGTTTTTCCTCAACCCAACAAATTCATTTTATTATGCGGGAAAGATGTCATATCCTTTAAAGTAACGAATATCAAATCGAATCACAAATCCTTTGCCTACCTGTAACACCCTAAATCCTATAATCACACAATTCACCTAATACTGCTAGTAAACCTGTGATTAGCGCAGCGGAAAAGAGGATTGAGGTATTATCGCCGTCCAACTAGGGACAAGGCACACGTCAACCCCAAAGCAACAACAATCCCAAATAATCACTAACGACATCAAAACGTAACCATCAAAAAGATTAGACACTAGGACTCCAACAACCCGATATCAATGTAAATTACACATACCCAAATATTGGAAAAACCTTAGATACAAGCATCAAAACATACTTTTTCCCCAAGTAAATCAATCATTAGGTTTCAACACCCTTGAAGTTCCGGCAATTCTCTTACGGAGGGACTACCTTACAAGCTTGGAGGCGAAATCGCTTTTGTTTGCCTTTATCCTTCGCTTGAGAACTCGGACCGCCTAAAAACAAAACATTAAAAACAAGTCGCAAATGTGTGGGGGAAACACTCAGTACACAAACCTCCAACACGTCAATCCGTTCGTAAACGATTTTTAGTGCCGGCTCTTAAAACATTTCGAAAACGGGAAAGGGGTAAACAAGTAAATGATAAATGAATGATATATATATATATATATATATATATATATATATATATATATATATATATATATATATGTATATGTTTGTAAAACTTGCGATATATAAAAGAGTGGTATCCCTTACGATCGATGCTAAGCATCTCACACACGCGCATGCCCAAACCGATCTGGAGTTTAGATTGGGTGACTGCTAAGCAGTCGACACTGGCTAGGTCTAGGACACTCTGATCAGGAGCATCTAAAAAGTAATGCTAGCACTTCACGTGACTAGCTAGAATAAATGGAGCGGGACCACTTAAAACATGAAACATAGATCATTAGTCATGACTTGGAATATAACTAATAGACGTTGATAGATAAACAAAAGATTGGACAATTTGCGTACCTTGTAAAGTAGAGTAACTTGGTGGTGTGTCTCGGGCTTGGGATGGCTTGGGTACTAAAACAATAACAATAATAATTAAGAACCAAAGATAGTTGTAGAGACTTAACAATCAGTTTAATAGAAGATGGAATTCAAGAATATGGGAGTAAATACGAGAATTAATAGATCCTCTACATTTAAATAAAACATCGTCAAAAACCCAAAGGGTTATAAAATGAGTTTTGTGACTCCGAAGTTCTTAAAACGAAGTTCTATGGTTATCTAACTTAGAGAGAGATATTTCTTAAGTCCAAAAAGGGTCTACAGAAACCTTGAACTCAACAAGCATCCATAATTCTATAACTCAAACATCACAAGTCGCCATAAGCTAACTTAATTCTCAACTACTTTGATTGGGACTTGCTATTAGTAATTAAACCCTTAGGAGATAATCTCATCACCAACTAGGATACTTCTAGCCTAGAATACACCTCTTCATCATTCTAAAATCAACATGAAAGTCACCAATGGATTAGAGCACCTTAAGTGGTCGAATTGTAACCACCAAGTTAGGGTTTGCAAATTAAATTCTGGGTAAAATTCAGATTACAGCTCTTTAGTCTAAGACTCATATCTTTCATTCCCGATATCGTAAGGATGCAAACTATACCATTCCGGAAAGCTCAAAGTGTCTTCTAAAACTTTTATGTTTAACCCTCAGACCAATACAACCTCCAAACAGATGAAAAATAAGCATTTAGTTACTGACTCAGAACACGTATAAAAATGCACACCTTCACGGTTTTGGCTACAACTTGAGGTATACATATCGGAATCCCGAAATTCCAAAGCCGGGTGTTAGCTAACATCTTTGGCTACCATTGTAAGTAAAAGTCTGGGCTAAACTCCTATTTTTGAACCTCTGGAAAAATCAGATTCTAAACAGAAACTTCCCAAGTCATTTAGCCAGTTTTGCATGTAGTTTTGGCATAAAAATCCTTACACTAATCTCAACCCAAAACATACTTTACGCACTAAACTCTATTTTTCCAGAATTGATGCCCAGAAATTACTCATCTAATTCCATAAAATCCACATGCAACCATAGATAAACACATGCAACTTAAACCAACACTTGTTCTAGCAATTTCTTACCAAAATCCACTCTAATTCATATAATCCAAGTAGGAAAGGACTTGATTAACATTTCTAGAACCCAAATCAGTCAACTAATCTCATGATTCTCATCAAAAACTACATGCATACAAGTAATTTCAACACTCACAACTAGTTTAGCAAGAACCTTCAACAACCCATCCAAAATTCATACTCTTTCAAAACGAATCAATTCCAAAATCAACCCAAATTCATTCAAACTTCACCACAACATAAATTCATGATAAAAGATGATAAAGAAGATGAAAACAACAATTTTTAACTCATTTGAAGTATAAACTCAGATTATAAACAAGGTAGGAATTAGGGTTTGAAGGGTATACCTCTTGAATTTGAAGTGAGAGATTCACAAGAGGAAGGAGGAGGAGAGGGGCGGCCCCCTGGTGGTCGCCGGAAAACGAGAGGGAAGGGGAGCTGGGCTGGTCGGCCGAACAGGAAGGAGGAAGAGGAGAGTTTGAGAGTTGGATGAATTTGGGGATTAAAACTAATAAAGTCCCCCCCTAACCCACATATATAAACTAATACTCACTCCACTTATTTAAACACTTATAATAATAATAGTAATAATAATAATAATAATAATAATAATAATAATAATAATAATAATAATAATAATAATGGAATATTAGAAAGTTAAATGAAAAGGAAGTTACTAAAATAATGGTAAGGTAAATAAATTTGTAAAGGTTAAGTGATAAAATATAAATTGACAAGAATACCGATTAGAATTCTTTTGGCTATAAAATTATAAACGAACTAACAAATTCAATTAAACATTTTAGGGGAGTTAGAATGTTCAAAGAGAAGCCCGGTAAATAAAATCTATGATTCTAAAAACGATACGGTCGACCCATATAGTCATCTCCTTGCTCGAGACATGTCACCGTTAAATAAACAGTAAAACGAAAATTTACTAACGAAATTTAACTAATTAAAATTAATTAGCGAGTTAATTAATACTGATTTGGGGCGGGTCGTTACACTACCACAGGCTACGACCAGAATTATGAAGAGTTCACATTTCCGCCTACCACAGGTTACGACCAGGGTCCCAGACCCTTTGCCTACCACAGGCTACGACCATGATCCCAGATCCTTTGCCTACCACAGGCTACGACCAAAATATCAAAAGTTCACATTTCCCCCTACCACATGCTGCGACCAGGGTCACAGACCCTTTGCCTACCACATACTACGACCTTCCTATAACTATATCCCTGATATCCTGACAACCTCCATGCAGGATACCACATTCTATTCTTTGGGGGTGTTGCCCGAAACCCGCTTAATGTTCCACTTTGAATTATTAGTATCTTATGCAAATCTCATCTCACATATCTCAAATCAAACCCAACCCAAGTTATCAAATCCAATATCAAAACTACTTATAAAAGACCATCTTCAATTTCTCAACTCGATGAATTCAAGCAAAAACAATTATCCAAAATAAATAGTCACATTTTCCACATAAAGTCCCCTTCGGGATGCAAATTCCAAAATAGGTCAGAAAACATTAAAAACACTTAAAGTGCATCTCAGTGCGGATTAGGACATGGACATTACCTAATTGTCTTCACGTCACTTCAAATAACGAATACACTTGAGCTCACTAACAACACGAACTAACACGGGCCTAAAATATAATAATTTCTATAATTAAAATGCGTCCTTTGAAGTTAGTATTAACTACCTTCTACCTAACCTTCCCCTAGGACACCATAGGGTTCCCATCATTCATTGATTAACATTTTAAACATACTTCACACATTCTAATTAACTAACATATTACGATTAAATAACACTTCACACATGACAACACATTTAACAAAACATAAAACTAGGCCGATTGTATCCCTCCCATAGCAAGGACCATAACTTGACTTCCCTACACCCTATGGGTCTGGTTTTCGACTTTCTGGAAACCTCGAGATTTCTATTAAAACTCTTATGTGACCTCGAGACCTAAAACACACTCTAGTATTCTCAAAAACAGCCATCAATCAAACTTGTCCAGATCTGATCTAAGTTTGGTAATTGGGGCATAACTTGACTTATACAACTCCAAAATCCGATCCGTAAAATTTATATGAAAGCTAACATCTTTAGGGACATCCAGATCAAATGGTTTGGTGAAAGGATGACTATAAAATTTATGGTAACCCGTTCTTTACACCCTACCGAAAACTGTCCCGTTTCCGGCTATCATATAGTTGGTAATTTCGGTTCTAACTTTCACCATTCGATCTCGGGGTCCTAATTTGACCCCAAAAACAGTGGCTAAGGTCAAGGTCTCTATCCTAATCCAACTAAGGTCCAAGCTTCATGATTACTAATTAAACTAAACCAAACGCAATTTCCGAAAACAACTCATAAAATTTGAAACACTAGATCTTCACTTGCATCAATTAACTCTAACCCAACAAATTAACATAATTTGAATAATTTATAATATATTAAAACAAAATCTCAAGCATTGTGCTATTGCCAGGTGTCAACTTTCCATTGTCCATTGTAATAATTAAGTACAACTTTTCAAATTCTAAACTTAATTATAGTCATAAAGTTAGTTAAAAAAAAACCTTAATTAATTAGTACATATACCATTTAGAAAACCATTGAATATACCATTTATTAGTAGAAATACACATTCCATTGTTATTATTATATACATTGAGTATACCATTGTAGTAAATGATCAACTACAACAACATAATAATAACACAACTTTCAAATTCTAATTTTTTTATTGCATTCATCAGTTGGATTAAAGAATATCTAGAGATTAAAAAAAAAAAAGAAACTAATATCTAGAAAGCAAGTTCAAAATGCCAACAGCCAAAGTGCAAAACTTAACATTTCTATTTGCCCATTAATTGTTCTATTGTACCTTTTATGGAGTAATACTTAATACCCAATCTCATCAGTAATATGATCAGTAATTATATTTTCAATTAATTAATTAATATTCCATTATTCCTACAAACATATATGTATATATATATCACTTAGGCTCAGTAACTTTTCCACAATTCATAAATCATATTGTTGAAGTAATGATATTTCACTATTTCACTATCTTCTTTCATTTCAATTTTTTTTTTTAAAATGCATTTCTATTGCATGCATACTCAATATTTTACTTTGAGTTTTTGGCTCAAAATAATCCGAAGTCGGAGGTCATTGGTTGAAAATAATCCAAACTCACTTTTTGGCTGAAAATAATCCAAACTTTTAACCTACTTACTCGGACTAAACCGAAATCGATTTTCGGCGTTAGAATTTTGACTGGGTAGCCGGAGCACGTTTTCTTTAATTGATTTTGGTTTTGAATTTATGGTGACTGGGGTCTACATAAGCTGACCGGTCAACATTCTGACGTCGGAAATCGATTTCGGTTTACTCCAAGTAAATAGGTTAAAAGTTTGGATTATTTTCAGCCAAAAAGTGAGTTTGGATTATTTTCAGCCAATAACCTCCGATTTCGGATTATTTTGAGCCAAAAACCCTTTTACTTTTGACAACTAAGACCATTATTTGCAGCTAGATAACCTAAATAAAAGTTACCACTTTTTTTTTTTTTTTTTATCATTAGAAGCCAATAGGTTAAAAGCATCAAAGATGCTACAAAGTATCCACCAAAACAGCAAAAACAGTAGAGGCAACCGCCAAAATAAACAGCAAAAGCATAAAGCAACAAACATGAGAACCCAAAAAAACATCAAACTACATCCGAAAAACCATCCAAAGAAAAACAAATCATTTCTTGGATTGAGTAACCTTTAGCCCACAAACCTTTTCCACTAGAGTCTTCTTTCTATCAATCGCCGCACGAGCATCCTCAATGATCTTCATCTTCCGCGAAGATTTAGTAGACGTCGATTTAGACCTTCGAGATGCATCCAAAACCAACCTCCATTTAGATTTCAACACAACCTTGTTTCTCCTTTTACTCCTAACCCCGACCTTTGAAAGATCCAAGATAGAATCTTCAAGATCAGAAGAGACATCCACTCCTTTCTTACCCTTTAAAGTCCGAGGTAATGTGTTTTATCCTTCAATTAAAACTTCTCCATAAATTTACTATTTTCATGCTTCTTTTTAAGATAGTAAACATATTAATTTGGCAATATTACATACGAGGATACAACTATTACTATGAGATCACTTTGAATATTTACAGCACAGTAGAAAAATTAAGCTAATCAATTATGCTCCAACGACTAACCCCACTATAGAATTTAGAGAAAGATTGAGATCAGAGGAACGAATTAAGAGAGAGAGAGAGAGGGGGGGGGGGGGGGAGATATAGAAAGAGATATCAATTATTATTATTATTCTTTTGATGGAAAAGAGATATCAGTTATGATATTATTCATTGAAAATCATCAAAAATTACAAAGAAAAATAGGTTTATATACAACAGGAAATAAAGAAGGAAATAAGGAGTAAATTTGCCTAACTGATAATCAGTGTTTAACAATTGTCCTTAATAGCATTGATTGACATTATTTCCATTTTATATGAGGTCAAGTTCTTATTGAAGTTGAGGTATATACTTTGAGTAACTGCTTGCAAACCTAAGTTAGAACCAATGTATAACGTTAGTGCTTATAGGACTAATTAGATAGTGAGTAATGCTTCTAACAAATTAAGAATATAAAATGGTCAATTCCTATCATTTATTATCTATTATCTATTCTATTAAATATATTAGAACAAGACACAGCAATCCACAAGTTGTCATGTGTCAATCAAATAAAAAACTATATTTTATGCAAAAAAAATGCATTAATAATGCCGTCTATTAATTATATTAAAACACTATCTTGATAAGGAGTTATTTGTCACATGTCATCCTTTAGGAAATTGCAAGAAATTTCAAGGAAAAACAAATTATAAGAAGAATATTGGTAACTTTTGTCCATCGAGTACACACAACTTTTAAAATGCCAACAATAAATTGCAGACATAAATGGTCATTAGTTAATTACTTACTCAAACCTATTATATAGTCAAATATAAATGTGAATATAACTTACAAAGTACTATAGGATTAAATTTAACATTCTTTTTTATTTCAAGAAAACAAAATAACATAAATTTACATATTTAAATCTTAATTGTAGAGATTAGCTAAAAAAAACGAAAATCTAAAGAAAAATACAAAAGACAACGCCCAAAAGTTAAATCAAGTTATTAAAATAATATTCATCACCTTTTTATATAAAAATATTCATTAATTAGTCTTTTCTTCCACCAAATTTACTATCATAATATATCAATTTCACTATTAAAAATTAGATTAAAGTAAAATTTAATAGATATTAAAGTGTAAAACTCCCATAAAAAAATAAATTATTGTTTTACATTTTTTTTAATAATTGTAAAAAGAAAAAATTATTATTAACATTGTGCTAAAAAATGTAAATTAATCTCTTTGTTATAAATAAAAGTAATGTAATTTTGTTTTTATTGGTGTTTTGATTGTTAATATATGCTTAAATTTTGGAATAAATAACCATAAAAACATATATTATTGCTTTGTGCTTTCTTTGAGAATTTTAAAAAGAAAAAGTATTATTAACATTACCATAAAAAAATGTAAATTAATATCTCTTTGTTATAAACAAAAGTAATGGAAATTTGTTTTGATTGATGTTGTGATTGTTGATATATGCTTAAATTTTAGTATTAATAATTATTTTTAAATTTGTGATTATTATAAATTATTTACTACTAAATAGCAATACTTCACAATTTCTCTAACCTTTTTTATTTTAATTATTTTTATAAAATATTTTATTTATTTAATGAAAATAAGTCTCCAACAATATATAATATATACACATAGCTTCTATTATCTCAGTAATTTATTTCTATGTTTAGGACTAAATGGTTTTTTGCATGTTGTTCGTAAATATTTGAAGGGAATTATAGAGTTGCTAGCACTTATTCAAATTTACTAATGAAAAATTACTATTATTATTTATTATATTTAATTAAGAAAATATTGAAAACAAATATACCTTTTAATATCCTTCACTATTATATTGTCTAAATTAATTTTGAGGACAATTTGTACGAAGAAAGTACAAAAATAATAATAAATTTTTTTGGTATAATTTTTAATTATTATTTGAATTGATAATTGTTATAAAATTATTATGAAAAAAATCACATATAAATATTGAAAAATTTCCCGTGCATTGCACGTGATATACAATGCTAGTTCACATAAAAACGATATGAATAACAAGGAAATATAATCACCTACAAACAAGAATTTATCTTGATCACCAACACCCTAATTCGTGCATGAAATATTAATGAACCCTAACATAATTTACTTATTTTGAAAAACAAAAAAATCAAGAATTACTATTAATACCAAAAAACAAGAATCATCACAACAACATCTTCCAAGATTCATGCAATAATATGAAATTAGTGAAACCATTACTACACTTCTTCACAATTCACAGAATTAAAGAATCAAAGTTTAGAAATTTAATCTCTTTCATGTATATAATTATTGAAAAAAAAAGAAACTAGAATATTAAGCATGTTTACTCAAACACTATGCTTGGGAGGAGGTTAGGAGGGGTTAGGAGGGGTTAATGAGGGTACTTACTCCTCCTTATCCCTGCTTGGGAAGAGAGTGAGAGAGGGTAAGGTAGTGTAAGAACAAATGAGGTTTACCCCCCTTTACGTACGTACCCATCTTAACCTTTATTTTTTTAACACCCCAATTTGGGGTGTAAAGAGATGTTTAATTAACTTATAACATACATACAATAAAAAATGACCATATTACCCTTAACCCTAATTGAACCATAACATACACACATCCATCTCTCTCTCCAACTCCTCTCTCTCTCTCTCTCTCTCTCTCTCTCTCTCTCTCTCTTTCTCTCTTGCATGCACACACACACTCACACATACACACACACACACACACACACCCACACACCCACCCACCCACCCACCCACACACACAGACACACACACACACACACACACACACACATATCACTCTCTCTCTCTCATCTCTCTTTCTATCTTACACACACACATCTCTCTCTCTCTCTATATCTTTCTCTCTCTTACACACACATATCTCTCTCTCTCTTACACACTCACATCTCTCTCTCTCTCTCTCTCTCTCTCTCTCTCTCTCTATCTTTCTCTCTCTTACACACACACACATCTCTCTCTATCATCTCTTTGTCTCTTTCACATCTCTCTGTCTCTCTCTTTCTCTGTCTCTTTGTCTCTCTGTCTCTCTCTCTCTCTCTCTCTCTCTCTCTCTCTCTCTCTCTCTCTCTCTCTCTCCATCTGAGGGAGAGGGAGAGAGATCGAGAGAGAGAGAGAGAGAGAGAGAAGAGAGAGAGAGAATGAGTATTAGAGCAAATGTATGAGTATTATATTGAATTATATAAAATATGAAATGACAAATATGTCAATTAATATTTTACTCTTTTGAACTCCTCAAAGTGTTCTCCCAAGCAGGGATAAGTAATTTACCTTTATGAACCCTCTCATACCCCTAACCCTCCTTTACTCCTATGTTCTGCCTCTCTCTCTCTCTCTCTCTCTCTCTCTCTCTCTCTCTCCATCTGAGGGAGAGGGAGAGAGATCGAGAGAGAGAGAGAGAGAGAGAGAAGAGAGAGAGGGGGGGGGGGAGAGTAGAGAGAGAATGAGTATTAGAGCAAATGTATGAGTATTATATTGAATTATATAAAATATGAAATGGCAAATATGTCAATTAATATTTTACTCTTTTGAACTCCTCAAAATGTTCTCCCAAGCAGGGATAAGTAATTTACCTTTATGAACCCTCTCATACCCTAACCCTCCTTTACTCCTATGAATCCCTACTCTCCATTTTAACTCTCCTTCCAAGCAGAGGGTAAAATTCTACAATCACATTCAACCAACAAGATATAATCAGTAATAGTAATCAAGATTTCGCATGAAGTATGTGTAATAAACGCCCTAAACATGATTTAATATTACATCCTCCATCTAGATCATATATTTACAAGTATGAATTTGCTCTACTAAGGTCTAACCTACTTCACAGTAGTAGAACACCAAGTATACTCACATATTAGCAAGATTTATTTTACTAACTTACAAGATTTGCTTTACTAACCCTATAGCATGCTCTACAAAAACAAAACAATCACTAACCTAACATGAGTACCAATAACACTACTCCTCCGCATGATTTAGGAACATAGAGGCATGCATGTCTCACAAACTAACACCAACACCCATCCAACACAACACATTCACATTTTTCAAACAAGTTTTACACTTTAGCCATTCCATCTCCTCCATTCGACTATCTATGATTTAAAGAGACATAATCAAGCAAGAATTAGAGAGTCAGAATCAAGCAAGAAATTTCACCAACAAGATACAAATAGAATCATGAATCACGAATCAAGATTGGGATTGAAACAGAGCGTGAACCGATGAAACAGAGCATTGACGATTTAAAGCACGAACTCAAATTTTGGGGCAGAGGATTACGCACGGTGGTTCCGGTGAGTCAGGGGCGGTGCCTGGCGGTTGTCAGTGTCGGTGGTGGTGTCTTGGCTCGATCGAACACAACAGCGGCAGCGGCGGTAGCGAACGTGCAACAACGGTGTAACACAGCAGCAGCAGCAGCAGGTCGGTACTGTTTGGCCTATGCGTGCAGATGGCGGCGACGACTGGTGGTTTTGAGCGGAGCTCCGGTGCTTGAATAGTCTTCTCGGCCTTGAATGCTTGGGTAGACTCTTCCAAACCACCGCCAATGATGCTTGAATGTCCAATTCTTCTTCACTATCATAATCTTTGAAGGTTGCTATGTTACCTTCCAATGGATGTGATCTACAATCTCGAGCAAGGTGAACCTTCTTGCCACATTGGAGCATTGATTGTCTCGATGTCGATACTTTACTTCATTATCATTGTAGGAGGCAAAAATTTGTCAACCAATTAAAAAATGGCACGTGGAAAATAAATTAAATTTATTCGGCCAATTACTATCCGCCATGTGTTAAATTAATTACAGCGGTCCATTTAATTGAATTTTAAATGGAAATGCATCCCGACCAATAATATCATAACACGTGTCAAAGATGATGCAAAAAAATATTAATTATTTCTTTATTTAAAGTTAAAAGAATAATTAATTAACTTGGGCCCAAGCCCAAAGTCCAACTCAAATCCTAGGGGCTAAGCCTCCAGAGCCTATAAATAGGGGTCCCCCTTCATTTTGAACCCCCCAGCAGCATTCGACATTCTACACTCTAGAGGTTTCAGAAGATCAACCTGCCAGCAGCCTCCAGCTACCAAGCGCCAAGGATCGAAGTCTGCAAAAGCTCAAGTTCGAGTCTCAATGCCTCTATCACGTCAAGATCAAGAACTGCTACAAAGTTCCTCAACGAGACCTGCAAAGCATTCAGAAGATCGAACTACAGACACTCTCCAGTTACAAGCGACAAAAACTAACGTCGGCTAGTTCAACAACTTCTGCACTTCGCATCAAAGACTGCAGTTGTCTTCCTCATCGAGTTCATCGATCGAGATCAAGCACTCAAGCCCTCGCATCCAAGAACTTGAAGAACTGCAACCGACGGTCAACCTGCAGACGGTTAGACTTCGAGCAACCTCCGGCTACCAAGCATCAAGGAGATCAACGCTCAAGACCGTCAGCTCAAGAACTGCTATAGAGCTCTTCGGCTATTTGAGATCGAGATCAAGTGTCCGCGCCCTCGGCTCACCAAAATTTCATGAGATCGAATCAGAGGACTACTTTATTGTATTTAATAAAGAGATTGTATCTAAAATTCTTTGAAATTAATGCAATTATATTTGTTCACTAATTTCTTGTGTTTATTTATTTTAGACCCCAAAATTTGTGTTTACAAATTTGGTACGCTCGGTGGGACCTCTCTGCCTCTCATCTCTTTCTCCAAAAAGTTCAACTCACCTTCGAATCAAGCAACGCGATGACACAAGAAAATTGTCTCTCGACTCTCAACAAGAAGGATGGCTCAAGGTTCATCCCCGGGGTCAACAACTACATATGTATCATCAAGCGGAGTAACGACTCGAAGGATTGCCACTGTTGTCGTTGCCATTTCCACAACTTTAGAAAAACCAACGGTGAATGCACCAATTCAATCAGTGAAGAATCCAACTATCGGCCATCACACTGGGGGCAATTGAAAGGGCTCCTCGCTCTTGGAAGCTAACTACGATTACCTTCGGCTCAAAGCAGACTACACCTCGCGAACTCTTCCTATTTGAGGGCTTTGAAGACCCCGGCTACTCCACTCAAGATTCTTCTGAAATCTCTGAAGAAGAATTTATCTTCTCGCAAGCAGAGATTGAATCTACTCACACCTTCGTCACGGCGGTGAATACAATTGGAGCTGTTAAGATGGAAGAAAAAAAAATCACCAAGCTAGCTAGAGACTACGTTGAGAATGTTTGCTAGGGAAAGCGAAGAGAAAGACAAAAGAATCGACGAGTAAAGTCAACAAATTTTGAAAACTTTCTTGGTCAAAAAATTCAAGATTGCCAAGTCATTCACATAAGGACTCACAAGTCAAAAATTCAAGACCTCTAAGTCATCAAAATCAAGACTCACAGGTCAAAAATTCAAGACTTCCAAGTCATCCAAATAAAGACTCACATGTCAAAAATTCAAGACTTCCAAGTCATCAACAAAAAAGAATCACAAGTCAAAATTCAAGACTTCAAAGTCATCCAAATCAAGACTCACAAGTAAAAAATTCAAGACTTCCAAATCATCCACAAAAAAGAGACTCACAAGCCAAAATTCAAGACTTCCAAGTCATCCACGTCAAGACTCACAAGTCAAAAATTCAAGACTTCCAAGTCATCCACAAAAAAAAAAAAAAGACTCACAAGTGAAAACTCAAGACTTCCAGGTCATCCAAAAAATAAAAAAAATTCCCAATTCGAAATCCAAGACTTCCAATCATCAACACCAAAGACTTATAAGTCCGAATCCCAAACTTTCAAGAAAAGGGCTCTCAAGTCACCAAAATTAAAGACTGCCAAGTCAAAATCCAAGACTCCCAAGTCATTATCACGAAAGACTCGTGGAAGTTCAAACCCAAGGCTTTCGAGTCAAACTCTCAAGTCACCATAGTTAAGGACTCCCAAGTCAAAATTCACAACTTTCAAGCCAAAGACTCACAAGTCATCCAAATTCAAATCAACAAAATGAAAGGCTCAAAAGTCAAGAATAAAGACCATGACTTCCAAGTCAGCAATCTTCAAGATTCGCAAGTCAGCAAAAATTCAAGACTCTCAAATCAACAAATTTCAAGACTTTCAAGTTACTAAATTCCCCGATTTCCAAATTAACAAAAATAAAAGACTTCAAAGTTAGCAAAAATTCGAGACTTTCAAACCAACAAACTTCAAGACTCTTAAGTCACCAAGTCCCTTGAAATCTAAATCAACGCAAAGAAAAAGCATCCATGTGAGTCAAACTCCTGTATCAACAAGTCTCCTGACTCCCAAGTCGACAAAATGAAAGACTCACAAGTCAACTAAATTCAAATTATAAAAATGAAAGCGCTCACAAGTCAAGATCACGACTTCCAAGTCAATAAAATTCAAGATTCCCATGTCAGCAATGCATACGACTCTTACATCAGCTAATCCAAAGACTTTCAAGTCAATAAACTTTAGACTCTTAAGTCATCAAACCAACCGACTTCCAGGTCAAATAAATTGATGACTTTCAAGTCAGCCAAATTCAAGACTACCAAGTCGTCAAAATCAAAATTTAAGGTGTCGAAAAGGAATTACTCAAAGGTCACCAAAGAAAAGACTCCCAAGTCACCCGAGATAAAAGATCCATGAGTTAACGACTCTCAAGTCAAAATGAATGACTCATACGCTAGAAAAATTCAACGACTCACAAGTTAACAGGATGCAGGACTCCCAAGTCAAGAAAGTTAAAGACTCATATGTCAACAGGATGAAGGACTCCCAAGTCAAGATAGATAAAGACTTATAAATTAATAAGAGAGACTCTTAAGTTAGTAAAGTCCATAGCTCACTCGTGCAAGACTCAGAAGTCGAAAAAGTAAAAGACTTTTACGTCATCACAACAAAGACCCTCAAGTCAAAAGTGCAAAGCAAATAAAAATGGATTGACTTCCAAGTCATCAAAATTTTGGGCTTTCAAGCCGCACTCTAGCTTGCCAAGATCTTCATGTTAGTGGTTTGCTTCAAGTCAGCACCATCAATAGGATACTCAGGGTTGTTGACAACTTTATTCAAGCATGTAAAGTGGGGGCATCCTAGTCGTGTCAGTTGGATTTTGCTCCAAGATGACATACTCGTCCTTCTAATCAGTGGCGCACTCCATTTGGCCCAGCTGAAATTTAGGCACAATAGTATGCCCGCTAAATGCAAATTTTATTCGAGACACAGCCGCTTCAAACACTAAAAATTCGTGTTCGCGACCGACTCACGAAGGGGGCATCTGTAGGAGGCAAAAATTTGTCAACTAATTAAAAAATGGCACGTAGAAAATAAATTAAATTTATTCGGCCAATTACTATCCGCCATGTGTTAAATTAATTACAACGGTCCATTTAATTGAATTTGAAAAGGAAATGCATCCTGACCAATAATATCATAATACGTGTCAAAGATGATGCAAAAAAATATTAATTATTTCTTTATTTAAAGTTAAAGGAATAATTAATTAACTTGGGCCCAAGCTCGAAGTCCAACTCAAATCCTAAGGGCTAGGCCTCCATAGCCTACAAATAGGGGTCCTCCTTCATTTTGAACCCCCCACCATCATTTGACATTCTACACTCTAGAGGTTTCAGATCAAACTGCTAGCAGCCTCCAGCTACCAAGAGCCAAGGATTGAAGTATGCAAAAGCTCAAGCTCGAGTCTCCAAGCCTCTATCACGTCAAGATCAAGAACTGCTACAGAGTTCCTCAACGAGTCCTGCAAAGCCTTCAGAAGATCGAACTACAGACACTCTCCAGCTACAAGCGACAAGGTCTAACGTCGGCTAGTTCAACAACTTCTTCACTTCGCATCAAAGACTGCAATTGTCTTCCTCATCTAGTTCATCGATCGAGATCAAGCACTCAAGCCCTCGCATGCAAGAACTTGAAGAACTGCAACCGACAGTCAACCTGCAGACGGTTAGACCTCGAGCAACCTCCGGCTACCAAGCATGAAGGAGATCAACGCTCAAGACCGTCAGCTCAAGAACTGCTATAGAGCTCTTCGCCTATTCGAGATCGAGATCAAGTGTCCGCACGCTCGGCTTAGCCAAATTTCAGGAGATCGAATCAGAGGACTACTTTATTGTATTCAATAAAGAGATTGTATCCAAAATTCTTTGAAATTAATGGAATTATATTTGTTCACTAATTTCTTGTGTTTTTTTCTTTTAGACCCCGAAATTTGTGTTTACAAATTTGGTACGCTCGGTGGGACCTCTCTGCCTCTCATCTCTTTCTCCAGAAAGTTCAACTCACCTTCGAATCAAGCAACCCGATGACAAAAGAAAGTTGTCTCTCGACTCTCAACAAGAAGGATTGCTCAAGGTTCATCCCAGGGGTCAACAACTACATGTGTAGCATCAAGTGGAGTAACGACTCGAAGGACTGTAACTATTTCCGTTGCCATTTCTACAGCTTTAGAAAAACTAACGGTGAATGCACCAATTCAATCACTGAAGAATCCAACTATCAGCCATCACACTGGGGGAAATTCAAAGGGCTCCTCGCTCTTTGAAGCCAACTACGATTACCTTCGGCTCAAAGCAGACTACACCTCGCGAACTCTTCCTATTTGAGGGCTTTGAAGACCCCGGCTACTCCACTCAAGATTCTTCTGAAATCTCTGAAGAAGAATTTATCTTCTCGCAAGCAGAGATTGAATCTACTCACACCTTCGTCACGGCGGTGAATACAATTGGAGCTGTTAAGATGGAAGAAAAAAAAATCACCAAGCTAGCTAGAGACTACGTTGTGAATGTTTGCTAGGGAAAGCGAAGAGAAAGACAAAAGAATCGACGAGTAAAGTCAACATATTTTGAAGACTTTCTTGGTCAAAAAATTCAAGATTGCCAAATCATCCACATAAAGACTCACAAGTCATCAAAAACAAGACTCACAGGTCAAAAATTCAAGACATCCAAGTCATCCAAATCAAGAATCACAAGTCAAAAATTCAAGACTTCCAAGTCATCCACACAAAAGAAGACTCACAAGTCAAAATTCAAGACTTCCAAGTCATCCAAATCAGGACTCAGAAGTAAAAAATTCAAGACTTCCAAATCATCCACAAAAAAAGACTCACATGCCAAAATTCAAGACTTCCAAGTCATCCACAAAATAAAAAAGACTCACAAGTGAAAACTCAAGACTTCCAGGTCATCAAAAAAAAAAAAAATCCCAATTCGAAATCCAAGACTTCCAATCATCAACACCAAAGACTTTTAGGTCTGAATCCAAAACTTTCAAGAAAAGGGCTCTCAAGTCACGAAAATTAAAGACTGCTAAGTCAAAATCCAAGACTGCCAAGTCATTATCACGAAAGACTCGTGGAAGTTCAAACCCAAGGCTTTCAAGTCAAACTCTCAAGTCACCATAGTTAAGGACTCCCAAGTCAAAATTCACAACTTTCAAGCCAAAGCACACAAGTAATCCAAATTCAAATCAACAAAATGAAAGGCTCAAAAGTCAAGAAAAAAGACCATGACTTCCAAGTCGGCAATCTTCAAGATTCGCAAGTCAGCAAAAATTGAAGACTCTCAAATCAACAAATTTCAAGACTCTCAAGTTACTAAATTCCCGATTTCCAAGTTAACAAAAATTAAAGACTTCAAAGTCAGCAAAAATTCGAGACATTCAAACCAACAAACTTCAAGACTTTTAAGTCACCAAGTCGCTTGAAATCCAAATCAACGACAAGTAAAAGAATCCAAGTCAGTCAAACTCCTATATCAACAAGTCTCCTGACTCCCAAGTCGACAAAATGAAAGACTCACAAGTCAACTAAATTCAAATTATAAAAATGAAAGCGCTCACAAGTTAAAATCACGACTTCCAAGTCAATAAAATTCAAGATTCCCATGTCAGCAATGCATACGACTCTTACATCAGCAAATCCAAAAACTTTCAAGTCTATAAACTTTAGACTCTTAAGTCATTAAACCAACCGACTTCCAAGTCAAATAAATTGATGACTTTCATGTCAGCCAAATTGAAGACTACCAAGTCATCAAAATCAAATTTTAAGGTGTCGTAAAGGAATTACTAAAAGGTCACCAAAGAAAAGACTCCCAAGTCACCCGCGATAAAAGATCCATGAGTTCACGACACTCAAGTCAAAATGAATGACTCATACGCTAGCAAAATTCAATGACTCACAAGTAAACAGGATGCATGAGTCCCAAGTCAAGAAAGTTAAAGACTCATATTTCAACAGGATGAAGGACTCCCTAGTGAAGATAGATAAAGACTCATAAATTAATAAGAGAAGCTCTTAAGTTAGTAAAGTCCATAGCTCACTCGTGCAAGACTCCAAAGTCGAAAAAGTAAAAGACTTTTACGTCATCACAACAAAGACCCTCAAGTCAAAAGTGCAAAGCAAATAAAAATGGATTGACTTCCAAGTCATCAAAATTTTGGGCTTTCAAGCCGCACTCTAGCTTGCCAAGATCTTCATGTTAGTGGTTTGCTTCAAGTCAGCACCATCAATAGGATACTCAGGGTTGTTGACAACTTTATTCAAGCATGTAAAGTGGGGGCATCCTAGTCGTGTCAGTTGGATTTTGCTCCAAGATGACATACTCGTCCTTCTAATCAGTGGCGCACTCCATTTGGCCCAGCTGAAATTTAGGCACAATAGTATGCCCGCTAAATGCAAATTTTATTCGAGACACAGCCGCTTCAAACACTCAAAATTCGTGTTCGCGACCGACTCACGAAGGGGGCATCTGTAGGAGGCAAAAATTTGTCAACTAATTAAAAAATGGCACGTAGAAAATAAATTAAATTTATTCGGCCAATTACTATCCGCCATGTGTTAAATTAATTACAACGGTCCATTTAATTGAATTTGAAAAGGAAATGCATCCTGACCAATAATATCATAATCCGTGTTAAAGATGATGCAAAAAAATATTAATTATTTCTTTATTTAAAGTTAAAAGAATAATTAATTAACTTGGGCCTAAGCCCAAAGCCCAACTCAAACCCTAGGGGCTAGGCCTCCACAGCCTATAAATAGGGGTCCCCTTTCATTTTGAACCCCCCAGCAGCATTCGACATTCTTCACTCTAGAGGTTTCAGAAGATCAAACTGCCAGCAGCCTCCAGCTACCAAGCGCCAATGATTGAAGTATGCAAAAGCTCAAGTTCGAGTCTCCAAGCCTCTATCACGTCAAGATCAAGAACTGCTACAGAGTTCCTCAACGAGTCCTGCAAAGCCTTCAGAAGATCGAACTACAGACACTCTCCAGCTACAAGCGACAAGGACTAACATTGGCTAGTTCAACAACTTAATTCTGCACTTCGCATCAAAGACTGCAATTGTCTTCCTCATCTAGTTCATCGATCGTGATCAAACACTCAAGCCCTCGCATCCAAGAACTTGAAGAATCGCAACCGACGGCCAACCTGCAGACGGTTAGACTTCGAGCAACCTCCGGCTACCAAGCATCAAGGAGATCAACGCTCAAGATCGCCAGCTCAAGAACTGCTATAGAGCTCTTCGGCTATTCGAGATCGAGATCAAGTGTCCGCGCCCTCGGCTTACCCAAATTTCAGGAGATCGAATCAGAGGATTACTTTATTGTATTCAATACAGAGATTGTATCCAAAATTCTTTGAAATTAATGGAACTATATTTGTTCACTAATTTCTTGTGTTTATTTATTTTAGACCCCGAAATTTGTGTTTACAAATTTGGTACGCTCGGTGGGACGTCTCTGCCTCTAATCTCTTTCTCCAAAAAGTTCAACTCACCTTCGAATCAAGCAACGCGATGACACAAAAAAATGTTTTCTCTCGACTCTCAACAAGAAGGATGGCTCAAGGTTTATCCCTGGGGTCAACAACTACATGTGTATCATCAAGCGGAGTAACGACTCGAAGGACTGCAACTGTTGCCGTTGCCATTTCTACAGCTTTAGAAAAACCAACGGTGAATGCACCAATTCAATCACTGAAGAATCCAACTATCGGCCATCACACTGGGGGCAATTCAAAGGGCTCCTCGCTCTTGGAAGCCAACTACGATTACCTTCGGCTCAAAGCAGACTACACCTCCCGAGTTCTTCCTATTTGAGGACTTTGATGACCCCGGCTACTCCACTCAAGATTCTTTTGAAATCTCTGAAGAAGAATCTATCTTCTCGCAAGCAGAGATTGAATCTACTCATACCTTCTTCATGGCGGTGAGGACAATTGGACCTGTTAAGATGGCAAAAAAAAAAAATCGCCAAGCTAGGTAGAGACTACGTTGAGAATGTTTGCTAGGGAAAGCGAAGAGAAAGACAAAAGAATCGACGAGTAAAGTCAACAAATTTTTAAGACTTTCCTGGTCAAAAAATTCAAGACTGCCAACTCATCCACATAAAGACACAAAGTCAAAAATTCAAGACCTCCAAGTCGTTAAAATCAAGACTCACAGGTCAAAAATTCAAGACTTCTAAGTCATCCAAATCAAGACTCACAGATTAAAACTTCAAGATTTCCAAGTCATCCACAAAATGAAATCCAAATCCCTTGAAAAAGCATTCAAGTCAGTCAACTCATGTATCAACAAGTCTCCTAACTCCCAAGTCAACAAAATGAAAGACTCACAGGTCAACCAAATTCAAATTAAAAAAATGAAAGCGCTCACAAGTCAAGATCACGACTTCCAAGTCAATTAAATTCAAGATTACCATGACAACAATGCATACGACTCTTACATCAGCAAATCCAAAGACTTTCAAGTCAATAAACTTCAGACTCTTAAGTCATCAAACCAACCGACTTCCAACTCAAATAAATTGATGACTTTCAAGTCAGCCAAATTCAAGACAACCAAGTCGTCAAAATCAAATTTTAAGGTGTAGAAAAGGAATTACTCTAAGGTCACTAAAGAAAAGACTCCCAAGTCAGCCGTGATAAAAGATCCCATGAGCTCACGACTCTCAAGTCAAAATGAATGACTCATACGCTAGCGAAATTCAATGACTCACAAGTCAAAAGGATGTAGGACTCCCAAGTCAAGAAAGTTAAAGACTCATATGTCAACAGGATGAAGGACTCCTATGTCAAGATAGATAGAGACTCATAAATTAATAAGAGAGACTCTTAAGTTAGTAAAGTCCATAGCTCACTCGTGCAAGACTCCAAAGTCAAAAAAGTTAAAGACTTTTACGTCATCACAACAAAGACCCTCAACTCAAAAGTGCAAAATAAATAAAAATGTATCAACTTCCAAGTCATCAAAATTTTGGGCTTTCAAGCCGCACTCTAGCTTGCCAAGATCTTCATGTTAGTGGTTTGCTTCAAGTCAGCACCATCAATAGGATACTCAGGCTGGTTGACAACTTAATTCAAGCATGCAAAGTGGGGGCATCCTAGTCGGGTCTGTTGAATTTTTCTCCAAGATGACATACTCGTCCTTCTAGTCAGCGGCGCACTCCATTTGGCCCAGCTGAAATTTAGGAACAATAGTTTGCCCGCTAACCACAAATTTTGATCGAGACACAGTCGCTTCAAACACTCAAAATCCGTGCTCGCGACCGACTCTCAAAGGGGGCATCTGTAGGAGGGAAAAATTTGTCAACTAATTAAAATATGGTACGTGGAAAATAAATTAAATTTATTCGGCCAATTACTATCCGCCACGTGTTAAATTAATTACAGCGGTCCATATAATTGAATTTGAAATAGAAATTCATCCTGACCAATAATATCATAATCCGTGTTAAAGATTATGCAAAAAAATATTAATTATTTCTTTATTTAAAGTTAAAGAAATAATTAATTAACTTGGGCCTAAGCCTAAAGTCCAACTCAAACCCTAGGGGCTAGGCCTCCACAGCTTATAAATGGGGGTCCCCATTCATTTTGAACCCCCCAGCAGCATTCGACATTCTGCACTCTAGAGGTTTCAGAAGATCAAACTGCCAGCAGCCTCCAGCTACCAAGCGCCAAGGATCGAAGTATGCAAACACTCAAGTTCGAGTTTCCAAGCCTCTATCACGTCAAGATCAAGAACTGCTACAGAGTTCCTCAACGAGTCCTGCAAAGCCTTCAGAAGATCGAACTACAGACACTCTCCAGCTACAAGCGACAAGGTCTAACGTCGGCTAGTTCAACAACTTCTGCACTTCGCATCAAAGACTGCAATTGTCTTCCTCATCTAGTTCATCGATCGAGATCAAGCACTCAAGCCCTCGCATGCAAGAACTTGAAGAACTGCAACCGACAGTCAACCTGCAGACGGTTAGACCTCGAGCAACCTCAGGCTACCAAGCATGAAGGAGATCAACGCTCAAGACCGTCAGCTCAAGAACTGCTATAGAGCTCTTCGGCTATTCGAGATCGAGATCAAGTGTCCGCACGCTCGGCTTACCCAAATTTCAGGAGATCGAATCAGAGGACTACTTTATTGTATTCAATAAAGAGATTGTATCCAAAATTCTTTGATATTAATGTAATTATATTTGTTCACTAATTTCTTGTGTTTTTTTTCTTTTAGACCCCGAAATTTGTGTTTACAAATTTGGTACGCTCGGTGGGACCTCTCTGCCTCTCATCTCTTTCTCCAGAAAGTTCAACTCACCTTCGAATCAAGCAACCCGATGACAAAAGAAAGTTGTCTCTCGACTCTCAACAAGAAGGATTGCTCAAGGTTCATCCCTGGGGTCAACAACTACATGTGTAGCATCAAGCGGAGTAACGACTCGAAGGACTGCAACTGTTGCCGTTGCCATTTCTACAACTTTGGAAAAACCAATGGTGGATGCACCAATTCAATCACTGAAGAATCCAACTATCGGCCATCACACTGGGGGCAATTCAAAGGGCTCCTCGCTCTTGGAAGCCAACTACGATTACCTTCGGCTCAAAGCAGACTACACCTCGCGAGCTCTTTCTATTTGAGGGCTTTGATGACCTCGGCTACTCCACTCAAGATTCTTCTGAAATCTCTGAAGAAGAATCTATCTTCTCGCAAGCAGAGAATGATTCTACTCAACCTTCTTCATGGCGGTGATGACAATTGGACCTGTTAAGATGGAAGAAAAAAAAAATCGCCAAGCTAGCTAGAGACTACGTTGAGAATGTTTGCTAGGGAAAGCGAAGAGAAAGGCAAAAGAATCGATGAGTAAAGTCAACAAATTTCAAGACTTTCCTGGTAAAAAAATTCAAGACTTCCAAGTCATCCACATAAAGACTCACAAGTCAAAAATTCAAGACCTCCAAGTCATTGAAATCAAGACTCAAAGGTCAAAAATTCAAGACTTCCAAGTCATCCAAATCAAGACTCACAAGTCAAAAATTCAAGACTTCCAAGTCATACACAAAAAAGAAGACTCACAAGTCAAAAATAAAGACTTCCAAGTCATCCAAATCAAGACTCACAAGTCAAAAATTAAAGACTTCCAAATCATCCACAAAAAAAGACTCACAAGCAAAAATTCAAGACTTCCAAGTCATCCACGTCAAGACTCACAAGTCAAAAATTCAAGACTTCCTAGTCATCCAGAAAAAAAAAAGACTCACAAGTCAAAACTCAAGACTTCCAGGTAATCCACAAAATAAAAAAATTTCGAATTCGAAATCCAAGACTTCCAAGTCATCAACACCAAAGACTTATAAGTCCGAATCCCAAACTTTCAAGAAAAGGGCTCTCAAGTCACCAAAATTAAAGACTGCCAAGTCAAAATCCAAGACTCCCAAGTCATTATCACGAAAGACTCATGGAAGTTCAAACCCAAGGCTTTCAAGTCAAACTCTCAAGTCACCAAAGTTCAAGACTCATATGTCAACAGGATGAAGGACTCCTAAGTCAAGATGAATAAAGACTCATAAATTAATAAGAGAGACTCTTAAGTTAGTAAAGTCCATAGCTCACTCGTGCAAGACTCCAAAGTCGAAAAAGTTAAAAACTTTTACTTCATCACAACAAAGACCCTCAAGTCAAAAGTGCAAAACAAATAAAAATGTATCGACTTCCAAGTCATCAAAATTTTGGGCTTTCAAGCCGCAATCTAGCTTGCCAAGATCTTCATGTTAGTGGTTTGCTTCAAGTCAGCACCATCAATATGATACTCAGGCTGGTTGACAACTTAAATCAAGAATGCAAAGTGTGGGCATCCTAGTCGGGTCTGTTGAATTTCGCTCCAAGATGACATACTCGTCCTTTTAGTCAGCGACACACTCCATTTGGCCCAGCTGAAATTTAGGCACAATAGTATGCCCGCTAAACACAAATTTTATTCGAGACACAGCTGCTTCAAACACTCAAAATTCGTGCTCGCGACTGACTCTCGAAGGGGGCATCAGTAGGAGGCAAAAATTTGTCAACTAATTAAAAATGGCACATGGAAAATAAATTAAATTTATTCGGCCAATTACTATCCGCCACGTGTTAAATTAATTACAGCGGTCCATTTAATTGAATTTGAAAAGGAAATGCATCCTGACACTTAATATCATAATACGTGTCAAAGATGATGCAAAAAAATATTAATTATTTCTTTATTTAAAGTTAAAGGAATAATTAATTAACTTGGGCCTAAGCCCAAAGCCCAACTCAAACCCTAGGAGCTAGGCCTCTACAGCCTATAAATAGGGGTCCCCTTTCATTTTGAACCCCCCAACAGCATTCGACATTCTGCACTCTAGAGGTTTCAGAAGATCAAACTGCCAGCAGCCTCCAGCTACCAAGCGCCAAGGATCGAAGTATGCAAACGCTCAAGTTCGAGTCTCCAAGCCTCTATCACGTCAAGATCAAGAACTGCTACAGAGTTCCTCAATGAGACCTGCAAAGCCTTCAAAAAATCGAACTACAGACACTCTCCAACTACAAGCGACAAGGACTAACATTGGCTAGTTCAACAACTTCTGCACTTCGCATCAAAGACTGCAGTTGTCTTCCTCATCTAGTTCATCGATCGAGATCAAGCACTCAAGCCCTCGCATCCAAGAACTTGAAGAACTGCAACCGACGGTCAACCTGTAGACGGTTAGACTTCGAGCAACCTCCGGCTACCAAGCATCAAGGAGATCAACGCTCATGACCGTCAGCTCAAGAACTGCTATAGAGCTCTTCGGCTATTCGAGATCGTGATCAAGTGTCCGCGCCCTCGACTCACCAAAATTTCAGGAAATCGAATTAGAGGACTACTTTATTGTATTCAATACAGAGATTGTATCCAAAATTCTTTGTAATTAATGCAATTATATTTGTTCACTAATTTCTTGTATTTATTTATTTTAGACCCCGAAATTTGTGTTTACAAATTTGTCACGTTCGGTGGGACCTCTCTGCCTCTCATCTCTTTCTCCAAAAAGTTCAACTCACCTTCGAATCAAGCAACGCGATGACACAAGAAAGTTGTCTCTCGACTCTCAACAAGAAGGATGGCTCAAGGTTCATCCCTAGTGTCAACAACTACATGTGTAGCATCAAGCGGAGTAACTTTACTCGAAGGACTGCAACTGTTGCCGTTGCCATTTCTACTGCTTTAGAAAAACCAACGGTGAAAACACCAATTCCATCACTGAAGAATCCAACTATCGGCCATCACACTGAGGGCAATTCAAAGGACTCCTCGCTCTTGGAAGCCAACTACGATTACTTTCGGCTCAAAACAGACTATACCTCGCGAACTCTTCCTATTTGAGGGCTTTGAAGACCCCGGCTACTCCACTCAAGATTCTTCTGAAATCTCTGATGAAGAATCTATCTTCTCGCAAGCAGAGATTGAATCTACTCATACCTTCTTCATGGCGGTGATGACAATTGGACCTGTTAAGATGGAAAAAAAAAATCGCCAAGCTAGGTAGAGACTACGTTGAGAATGTTTGCTAGAGAAAGCGAAGAGAAAGACAAAAGAATCGACGAGTAAAGTCAACAAATTTTGAAGACTTTCCTGGTCAAATAATTCATGACTGCCAAGTCATCCACATAAAGACTCACAAGTAAAAAATTCAAGACCTCCAAGTCATTAAAATCAACACTCACAGGTCAAAAATTGAAGACTTCCAAGTCATCCAAATAAAGACTCACAAGTCAAAAATTCAAGACTTCCAAGTCATCCACAAAAAAGAAGACTCATAAGTCAAAATTCAAGAGTTCCAAGTCATCCAAATCAAGACTCACAAGTCGAAAATTCAAGACTTCCAAATCATCCACAAAAAAAGACTCACAAGCCAAAATTCAAGACTTCCAAGTCATTCACGTTAAGACTCACAAGTCAAAAATTCAAGACTTCCAAGTCATCCACAAAAAAAAAAGACTCACAAGTCAAAACTCAAGACTTCCAGGTAATCCACAAAATAAAAAAATTCCCAATTCGAAATCCAAGACTTCCAAGTCATCAACACCAAAGACTTATAAGTCCGAATCCCAAACTTTCAAGAAAAGGGCTCTCAAGTCACCAAACACAAAGACTGCCAAGTCAAAATCCAAGACTCCCAAGTCATTATCACGAAAGACTCGTGGAAGTTCAAACCCAAGGCTTTCAAGTCAAACTCTCAAGTCACCAAAGTTAAAGACTCCCAAGTCAAAATACAAAACTTTCAAGCCAAAGACTCACAAGTCATCCAAATTCAAATCAACAAAATGAAAGGCTCAAAAGTCAAGAAAAAAGACCATGAATTCCAAGTCATCAATCTTCAAGATTCGCAAGTCAGCAAAAATTCAAGACTCTCAAATCAACAAATTTCAAGACTCTCAAGTTTCTAAATTCCCCGATTTCCAAGTTAACAAAAATTAAAGACTTCAATGTCAGCAAAAATTCGGGAATTTTAAACCAACAAACTTCAAGACTCTTAAGTCACCAAGTCCCTTGAAATCCATATCAACGACAAGAAAAAGCATCCAAGTCAGTCAAAGTCTTGTACCAACAAGTCTCCTGACTCCAAAGTCAACAAAATGAAAGACTCACAATTCAACCAAATTCAAATTAAAAAAATGAAAGCGCTCACAAGTCAAGATCACGACTTCCAAGTCAATAAAATTTCAAGATTCCCATGTCAACAATGCATACGACTCTTACATCAGCAAATCCAAAGACTTTCATGTCAATAAACTTCAGACTCTTAAGTTATCAAACCAACCGACGTCCAAGTCAAATAAATTGATGACTTTCAAGTCAGCCAAATTCAAGACAACCAAGTCGTCAAAATCAAATTTTAAGGTGTAGAAAAGGAATTACTCTAAGGTCACTAAAGAAAAGACTCCCAAGTCAGCCGTGATAAAAGATCCCATGAGCTCACGACTCTCAAGTCAAAATGAATGACTCATACGCTAGCGAAATTCAATGACTCACAAGTCAACAGGATGTAGGACTCCCAAGTCAAGAAAGTTAAAGACTCATATGTCAACAGGATGAAAGACTCCCAAGTCAAGATAGATAAAGACTCATAAATTAATAAGAGAGACTCTTAAGTTAGTAAAGTCCATAGCTCACT
Source organism: Portulaca oleracea (assembly GCA_029582165.1). Classification (NCBI taxonomy): domain Eukaryota; kingdom Viridiplantae; phylum Streptophyta; class Magnoliopsida; order Caryophyllales; family Portulacaceae; genus Portulaca; species Portulaca oleracea. The sequence goes on from CM055870.1 coordinate 23,757,369, forward strand.
CGTGCAAGACTCCAAAGTCCAAAAAGTTAAAGACTTTTACGTCATCACAACAAAGACCCTCAAGTCAAAAGTGCAAAACAAATAAACATTGATCGACTTCCAAGTCATCAAAATTTTGGGCTTTCAAGCCGCACTCTAGCTTGCCAAGATCTTCATGTTAGTGGTTTGCTTCAAGTCAGCACCATCAATAGGATACTCAGGCTGGTTGACAACTTAATTCAAGCATGCAAAGTGAGGGCATCCCAGTCGGGTCAGTTCAATTTTGCTCCAAGATGACATACTCCCCCTTCTAGTCAGCGGCGCACTCCATTTGGCCCAGCTGAAATTTAGGCACAATAGTATGCCTGCTAAACACAAATTTTATTCGAGACACAGTTGCTTCAAACACTCAAAATCCGTGCTCGCGACCGACTCTCGAAGGGGGCATCTGTAGAAGGCAAAAATTTGTCAACTAATTAAAATATGGCACGTGGAAAATAAATTAAATTTATTCGGCCAATTACTATCCGCCACGTGTTAAATTAATTACAGCGGTCCATTTAATTGAATTTGAAAAGGAAATGCATCCTGACCAATAATATCATAATCCGTGTCAAAGATGATGCAAAAAAATATTAATTATTTCTTTATTTAAAGTTAAAGGAATAATTAATTAACTTGGGCCTAAGCCCAAAGCCTAACTCAAACCCTAGGGGCTAGGCCTCCACAGCCTATAAATAGGGGTCCCCTTTCATTTTGAACCCCCCAGCAGCATTCGACATTCTGCACTCTAGAGGTTTCAGAAGATCAAACTGCCAGCAGCCTCCTGCTACCAAGCGCCAAGGATCGAAGTATGCAAACACCCAAGTTCGAGTCTCCAAGCCTCTATCACGTCAAGATCAAGAACTGCTAGAGAGTTCCTCAACGAGACCTGCAAAGCCTTCAAAAGATCGAACTACAGACACTCTCCAGCTACAAGCGACAAGGACTAACATTGGCTAGTTCAACAACTTTTGCACTTCGCATCAAAGACTGCAGTTGTCTTCCTCATCTAGTTCATCGATCGAGATCAAGCACTCAAGCCCTCGCATCCAAGAACTTGAAGAACTGCAACCGACGGTCAACCTGTAGACGGTTAGACTTCGAGCAACCTCCGGCTACCAAGCATCAAGGAGATCAACGCTCAAGACCGTCAGCTCAAGAACTGCTATAGAGCTCTTTGGCTATTCGAGATCGTGATCAAGTGTCCGCGCCCTCGACTCACCAAAATTTCAGGAAATCGAATTAGAGGACTACTTTATTGTATTAAATACAGAGATTGTATCCAAAATTCTTTGAAATTAATGCAATTATATTTGTTCACTAATTTCTTGTATTTATTTATTTTAGACCCCGAAATTTGTGTTTACAAATTTGTCACGTTCGGTGGGACCTCTCTGCCTCTCATCTCTTTCTCCAAAAAGTTCAACTCACCTTCGAATCAAGCAACGAGATGACACAAGAAAGTTGTCTCTCGACTCTCAAAAAGAAGGATGGCTCAAGGTTCATCCCTGGGGTCAACAACTACATGTGTAGCATCAAGCGGAGTAACTTTACACGAAGGACTGCAACTTTTGCCGTTGCCATTTCTACAGCTTTAGAAAAACCAACGGTGAAAACACCAATTCCATCATTGAAGAATCCAACTATCGGCCATCACACTGAGGGCAATTCAAAGGACTCCTCGCTCTTGGAAGCCAACTACGATTACTTTCGGCTCAAAGCATACTACACCTCGTGAACTCTTCCTATTTGAGGGCTTTGAAGACCCCGGCTACTCCACTCAAGATTCTTCTGAAATCTCTAATGAAGAATCTATCTTCTCGCAAGCAGAGATTGAATCTACTCATACCTTCTTCATGGCGGTGATGACAATTGGACCTGTTAAGATGGAAAAAAAAAAATCGCCAAGCTAGGTAGAGACTACGTTGAGAATGTTTGCTAGGGAAAGCGAAGAGAAAGACCAAAGAACCGACGAGTAAAGTCAACAAATTTTGAAGTATGCAAAAGCTCAAGTTCGAGTCTCCAAGCCTCTATCACGTCAAGATCAAGAACTGCTACAGAGTTCCTCAACGAGACCTGCAAAGCCTTCAAAAGATCGAACTACAGACACTCTCTAGCTACAAGCGACAAGGACTAACATTGGCTAGTTCAACAACTTCTGCTCTTCGCATCAAAGACTGCAGTTGTCTTCCTCATCTAGTTCATCGATCGAGATGAAGCACTCAAGCCCTCGCATCCAAGAACTTGAAGAACTGCAACCGAAGGGTCAACCTTTAGACGGTTAGACTTCGAGCAACCTCCGGCTACCAAGCATCAAGGAGATCAACACTCAAGACCGTCAGCTCAAGAACTGCTATAGAGCTCTTCGGCTATTCGAGATCATGATCAAGTGTCCGCGCCCTCGACTCAACAAAATTCCAGGAGATCGAATCAGAGGACTACTTTATTGTATTCAATACAGAGATTGTACCCAAAATTCTTTGAAATTAATGGAATTATATTTGTTCACTAATTTCTTGTGTTTATTTATTTTAGACCCCGAAATTTGTGTTTACAAATTCGGCACGCTCTGTGGGACCTCTCTGCCTCTCATCTCTTTCTCCAAAAAGTTCATGTCACCATCGAATCAAGCAACGCGATGACACAAGAAAGTTGTCTCTCGACTCTCAACAAGAAGGATGGCTCAAGGTTCATCCCTGGGGTCAACAACTACATGTGTAGCATCAAGTGGAGTAACGACTCGAAGGACTGCAACTTTTGCGGTTGCCATTTCTACAGCTTTAGAAAAATCAATGGTGAATGCACCAATTCAATTACTGAAGAATCCAACTATCGGCCATCACATTAGGGGCGATTCAAAGGGCTCCTCGCTCTTGGAAACCAACTACGATTACCTTCGGCTCAATGCAGACTACACCTCGCGAACTCTTCCTATTTGAGGGCTTTGAAGACCCCGGCTACTCCACTCAAGATTCTTCTGAAATCTCTGAAGAAGAATCTATCTTCTCGCAAGCAGAGATTGAATCTACTCATACCTTCTTCATGGCGGTGAGAACAATTGGACCTGTTAAGATGGCAAAAAAAAAAAATCACCAAGCTAGGTAGAGACTACGTTGAGAATGTTTGCTAGGGAAAGCGAAGAGAAAGACAAAAGAATCGACGAGTAAAGTCAACAAATTTTTAAGACTTTCCTGGTCAAAAAATTCAAGACTGCCAACTCATCCACATAAAGTTTCACAAGTAAAAAATTCAAGACCTCCAAGTCATCAAAATCAAGACTCACAGGTCAAAAATTCAAGACTTCCAAGTCATCCAAATCAAGACTCACAAGTCAAACATTCAAGACTTTCAAGTCATCCACAAAAAAGAAGACTCACAAGTCAAAATTCAAGACTTCCAAGTCATCCACGTCAAGACTCACAAGTCAAAAATTCAAGACTTCCTAGTCGTCCACAAAAAAAAAAAAGACTAACAAGTCAAAACTCTAGACTTCCAAGTCATCCACGTCAAGACTCATAAGTAAAAAATTCAAGACTTCCAAGTTATCCACAAAAACAAAAAAAAGACTCACAAGTCAAAACTCAAGACTTCCAGGTCATCCACAAAATAAATAAAAAATTCCCAATTCGAAATCCAAGACTTCCAAGTCATCAATCTTCAAGATTCACAAGTCACCAAACATAAAGACTGTCAAGTCAAAATCCAAGACTCCCAAGTCATTATCACGAAAGACTCGTGGAAGTTCAAACCCAAGGCTTTCAAGTCAAACTCTCAAGTCACCAAAGTTAAAGACTCCCAAGTCAAAATACAAAACTTTCAAGCCAAAGACTCACAAGTCATCTAAATTCAAATCAACAAAATGAAAGGCTCAAAAGTCAAGAAAAAAGACCATGAATTCCAAGTCATCAATCTTCAAGATTCACAAGTCAGCAAAAATTCAAGACTCTCAAATCAACAAATTTCAAGACTCACAAGTTAATAAATTCCCCGATTTCCAAGTTAACAAAAATTAAAGACTTCAAAGTCAGCAAAAATTCGGGACTTTGAAACCAATAAACTTCAAGACTCTTAAGTCACCAAGTCCCTTGAAATCCAAATCAACGACAAGAAAAGGCATTCAAGTCAGTCAACTCCTGTATCAACAAGTCTCCTGACTCCCAAGTCAACAAAATGAAAGACTCACAAGTCAACCAAATTCTAATTAAAAAAATGAAAGCCCTCACAAGTCAAGATCACGACTTCTAAGTCAATTAAATTCAAGATTCCCATGTCAACAATGCATACGACTCTTAATTCAGCAAATCCAAAGACTTTCAAGTCAATAAACTTCAGACTATAAGTCATCAAACCAACCGACTTCCAAGTCAAATAAATTGATGACTTTCAAGTCAGTCAAATTCAAGACAACCAAGTCGTCAAAATCAAATTTTAAGGTGTAGAAAAGGAATTACTCTAAGGTCACTAAAGAAAAGACTCCCAAGTCAGACGTGATAAAAGATCCCATGAGCTCACGACTCTCAAGTCAAAATGAATGACTCATACGCTAGCGAAATTCAATGACTCACAAGTCAACAGGATGTAGGACTCCCAAGTAAAGAAAGTTAAAGACTCATATGTCAACAGGATGAAGGAATCCCAAGTCAAGATAGATAAAGACTCACAAATTAAATAGAGAGACTCTTAAGTTAGTAAAGTCCATAGCTCACTCGTGCAAGACTCCAAAGTCGAAAAAGTTAAAGACTTTTACGTCATCACAACAAAGACCCTCAAGTCAAAAGTGCAAAACAAATAAAAATTGATCGACTTCCAAGTCATCAAAATTTTGGGCTTTCAAGCCGCACTCTAGCTTACCAAGATCTTCATGTTAGTGGTTTGCTTCAAGTCAGCACCATCAATAGGATACTCAGGCTGGTTGACAACTTAATTCAAGCATGCAAAGTGGGGGCATCCTAGTCGGGTAAGTTGAATTTTGCTCCAAGATGACATACTCCCCCTTCTAGTCAGCGGCGCACTCCATTTGGCTCAACAAAAATTTAGGCACAATAGTATGCCCGCTAAACACAAATTTTATTCGAGACACAGTCGCTTCAAACACTCAAAATCCGTGCTCGTGACCGACTCTCGAAGGGGGCATCTGTAGGAGGCAAAAATTTATCAACCAATTAAAATATGGCACGTGGAAAATAAATTAAATTTATTCGGCCAATTACTATCCGCCACGTGTTAAATTAATTACAGCGGTCCATTTAATTGAATTTGAAAAGGAAATGCATCCTGACCAATAATATCATAATCCGTGTCAAAGATGATGCAAAAAAATATTAATTATTTCTTTATTTAAAGTTAAAGGAATAATTAATTAACTTGGGCCTAAGCCCAAAGCCCAACTCAAACCCTGGGGGCTAGGCCTCCACAGCCTATAAATAGGGGTCCCCTTTCATTTTGAACCCCCCAGCAGCATTCGACATTCTGCACTCTAGAGGTTTCAGAAGATCAAACTGCCAGCAGCCTCTAGCTACCAAGCGCCAAGGATCGAAGTATGCAAAGGCTCAAGTTTGAGTCTCCAAGCCTCTATCACGTCAAGATCAAGAACTGCTACAGAGTTCCTCAACAAGACCTGCAAAGCCTTCAAAAGATCGAACTACAGACACTCTCCAGCTACAAGCGACAAGGACTAACATTGGCTAGTTCAACAACTTCTGCACTTCGCATCAAAGACTGCAGTTGTCTTCCTCATCTAGTTCATCGATCGAGATCAAGCACTCAAGCCCTCGCATCCAAGAACTTGAAGAACTGCAACCGACGGTCAACCTGTAGACGGTTAGACTTCGAGCAACCTCCGGCTACCAAGCATCAAGGAGATCAACGCTCAAGACCGTCAACTCAAGAACTGCTATAGAGCTCTTCGGCTATTCGAGATCGTGATCAAGTGTCCGCGCCCTCGACTCACCAAAATTCCTGGAGATCGAATCAGAGGACTACTTTATTGTATTCAATACAGTGATTGTACCCAAAATTCTTTGAAATTAATGGAATTATATTTGTTCACTAATTTCTTGTGTTTATTTATTTTAGATGCCGAAATTTGTGTTTACAAATTTGGCACGCTCGGTGGGACATCTCTGCCTCTCATCTTTTTCTCCAAAAAGTTCAACTCACCTTCGAATCAAGCAACGCGATGACACAAGAAAATTGTCTCTCGACTCTCAACAAGAAGGATGGCTCAAGGTTCATCCCTGGGGTGAACAACTACATGTGTAGCATCAAGTGGAGTAACGACTCGAAGGACTGCAACTTTTGCCGTTGCCATTTCTACAGCTTTAAGAAAAACCAACGGTGAATGCACCAATTCAATCACTGAAGAATCCAACTATCGGCCATCACATTGGGGGCAATTCAAAGGGCTCCTCGCTCTTGGAAGTCAACTACGATTACCTTCGGCTCAAAGTAGACTACACCTCGCGAACTCTTCCTATTTGAGGGCTTTGAAGACCCCGGCTACTCCACTCAAGATTCTTATGGAATCTCTGAAGAAGAATCTATCTTCTCGCAAGCAGAGATTGAATCTACTCATATCTTCTTCATGGCGGTGATGACAATTGGAGCTGTTACGATGGAAGAAAAAAAAAATCGCCAAGCTAGCTAGAGACTACGTTGAGAATGTTTGCTAGTGAAAGCGAAGAGAAAGACAAAAGAATCGACGAGTAAAGTCAACAAATTTTGAAGACTTTCTTGGTCAAAAAATTCAAGACTGCCAAGTCATCCACATAAAGTCTCACAAGTAAAAAATTCAAGACCTCCAAGTCATCAAAATCAAGACTCACAGGTCAAAAATTCAAGACTTCCAAGTCATCCAAATCAAGACTCACAAGTCAAAAATTCAAGACTTTCAAGTCATCCACAAAAAAGAAGTCTCACAAGTCAAAATTCAAGACTACCAAGTCATCCACGTCAAGACTCACAAGTCAAAAATTCAAGACTTCCAAGTCGTCCACAAAAAAAAAAAAGACTAACAAGTCAAAACTCTAGACTTCCAAGTCATCCACGTCAAGACTCACAAGTAAAAAATTCAAGACTTCCAAGTTATCCACAAAAACAAAAAAAAGACTCATAAGTCAAAACTCAAGACTTCCAGGTCATCCACAAAATAAAAAAAATTCCCAATTCGAAATCCAAGACTTCCAAGTCATCAACACCAAAGACTTATAAGTCCGAATCCCAAACTTTCAAGAAAAGGGCTCTCAAATCACCAAAATTAAAGAGTGCCAAGTCAAAATCCAAGACTCCCAAGTCATTACCACGAAAGACTCGTGGAAGTTCAAACCCACGACTTTCAAGTCAAACTCTCAAGTCACCAAAGTAAAAGACTCCCAAGTCAAAATTTACAACTTTTAAGCCAAAGACTCACAAGTTATCCAAATTCAAATCAACAAAATGAAAGGTTCAAAAGTCTAGAAAAAAGACCATGACTTCCAAGTCAGCAATCTTCAAGATTCGCAAGTCAGCAAAAATTCAAGACTTTCAAATCAACAAATTTCAAGAATCTCAAGTTACTAAATTCCTCGATTTCCAAGTTAACAAAAATTAAAGACTTCAAAGTCAGCAAAAATTTGGGACTTTCAAACCAACAAACTTCATGTCTCTTAAGTCACCAAGTCCCTTGAAATCCAAATCAACGACAAGAAAAAGCATCCAAGTCAGTCAAACTCCTGTATCAACAAGTCTTCTAACTCCCAAGTCGACAAAATGAAAGACTCACAAGTCAACCAAATTCAAATTAAAAAAATGAAAGCGCTCACAAGTCAAGATCACGACTTCCAAGTCAATAAAATTCAAGATTCCCATGTCAGCAATGCATACGACTCTTACATCAGCAAATCCAAAGACTTTCAAGTCAATAAACTTCAGACTCTTAAGTCATCAAACCAACCGACTTCCAAGTCAAATAAATTGATGACTTTCAAGTCAGCCAAATTCAAGACTACCAAGTCGTCAAAATCAAATTTTAAGGTGTAGAAAAGGAATTACTCTAAGGTCACCAAAGAAAAGACTCCCAAGTCACCCGCGATAAAAGATCTATGAGTTCAGGACTCTCAAGTCAAAATGAATGACTTATACGCTAGCAAAATTCAATGACTCACAAGTCAATAGGATGCAGGACTCCCAAGTCCAGAAAGTCAAAGACTCATATGTCAACAGGATGAAGGACTCCCAAGTCAAGATAGGTAAAGACTCATAAATTAATAAGAGAGACTCTTAAGTTAGTAAAGTCCATAGCTCACTCGTGCAAGACTCCAAAGTCGAAAAAGTTAAAGACTTTTACGTCATCACAACAAAGACCCTCAAGTCAAAAGTACAAAACAAATAAAAATGGATCGACTTCCAAGTCATCAAAATTTTGGGCTTTCAAGCCGCACTCTGGCTTGCCAAGATCTTCATGTCAGTGGTTTGCTTCAAGTCAGCACCATCAATAAGATACTCAAGCTGGTTGACAACTTCATTCAAGCATGCAAAGTGGGGGCATCCTAGTCGTGTCAGTTGAATTTCGCTCCAAGATGACATACTCGTCCTTCTAATCAGCGGCACACTCCATATGGCCCAACTGAAATTAAAGCACAATAGTAAGCCCAATAAATACAAATTTTATTCGAGACACAGCCGCTTCAAACACTCAAAATTCGTGTTCGCGACCGACTCTCGAAGGGGGCATCTGTAGGAGGCAAAAATTTGTCAACCAATTAAAAAATGGCACGTGGAAAATAAATTAAATTTATTCGGCCAATTACTATCCGCCACGTGTTAAATTAATTACAGCGGTCCATTTAATTGAATTTGAAATGGAAATTCATCCTGACCAATCATATCATAACACGTGTCAAAGATGATGCAAAAAAATATTAATTATTTCTTTATTTAGAGTTAACGGAATAATTAATTAACTTGGGCCCTAGCACAAAATCCAACTCAAACCCTAGGGGCTACGCCTCCAAAGCCTATAAATAGGGGTCCCCCTTCATTTTGAACCCCCCAGCAGCATTCGACATTCTGCACTCCAGAGATTTCAGAAGATCAAACTGCCAGCAGCCTACAGCTACCAAGCGCCAAGGATCGAAGTATGCAAAAGCTCAAGTTCGAGTCTCCAAGACTCTATCACGTCAAGATCAAGCACTCAAGCCCTCGCATCCAAGAACTTGAAGAACTGCAACCGACGGTCAACCTGCAGACGGTTAGACTTCGAGCAACCTCCGGCTACCAAGCATCAAGGAGATCAACGCTCAAGACCGTCAGCTCAAGAACTGCTATAGAGCTCTTCGGCTATTCGAGATCGAGATCAAGTGTCCGCGCCCTCGGCTCACCCAAATTTCAGGAGATCGAATTAGAGGACTACTTAATTATATTCAATACAGAGATTGTATCCAAAATTCTTTGAAATTAATGCAATTATATTTGTTCACTAATTTCTTGTGTTTATTTATTTTAGACCCCAAAATTTGTGTTTACAATCATCATCATCATCATCATCATCATCATCATATGGTTGATGTTCTCCCCCTTGATACTGACTACATCCATGTATTTTTTGTTGCCAGCTCCGTGGTCTTCTTTCCGATTTATCTCCATCATCATTATATCTCCATGTGGTCGTACCTTGGGTCTTAGGTGCTCTCCTTCTAGTAAAGAGAGCTTGGTCTTCCTCCTTTATCGAGACCTTAGACATTTGTTTGTCCAGGTCTTCTTTATTCACCAAGAGGCTCCCTAATTCAATTAGAGAGGGTTGTGTAGCGGTAATACCCTGGGTATGTGGTTAAAGTGTCGCTTAAAAATATTGAAATGACTATTCATATCACCAAGGTACACCTTTTATGGTAGCTCATCCGTTGGGAACTTCTCAGTTAAGCGTGCTTGGCTGGGAGTAGTCAAAGGATGGGTGACCTCCTGGGATGTTTTCTCAGGCAGCGTGTGAGCGAGGACGAAGCACGCTGGAAAGACTCGTGGTGATTTGTGGGGCCAGTCAGCGATCCTTGAAGCAGTTATCGATAATGTCCGTGGCCCGGGAGGGGTCGGGGCGTTACAGATGGTATCAGAGCCGACCTGCGACCGTGAGCTGCGCCAGTGGACGGGAGAGCCATGGGCAGTCACCTAGTGGGGCAAAGATTCTAGATTGGATTGTGGCACAACGAGGACGTTGTGCGCTTAAGTGGGGGTGACTGTAATACCCCGGGTATGTGGTTAAAGTGTGGCTTAAAAGGATTGAAGCGACTACTTATATCATCAAGGTGCACCTTCTTTTATGGTAGCTCATCCGTTGGGAACTCCTCAGTTAAGCGTGCTTGGTTGGGAGTAGTCAAAGGATGGGTGACCTCCTGTGAAGTTTTCCCAGGTAGCATGTGAGCGAGGACGAAGCACGCTGGAAAGACTCGTGGTGATTTGTGGGGCCAGTCAGCGATCCTTGAAGTAGGTATCGGCAACGTCTGCGGCCTGAGAGGGGGCCGGGGGGTTACAGTAGCCCAACCCCTAGTTGCCGTCACAAGGCCGCTATACATAAGGCTTAAGCCATGAATAATTATCTGCCTCATCCTTGTCTCACTTATTGCACTTTCGGGATCTACTTTTGCAATTTCAACACATAAAGATTTAACTTTAGTAAAGTGTTGACTCATCGTCATGTCTCCCTGCTTAATAGACATAAGCTCGTTTTCCAACTGCTGCAACTTAGCTTCATTCTTCTTGGTGAACAATATAGCCAAGGTATTCCACGCTTCCTCGGGTATCTCACAATCTTTAGTCCGATATAGAGACTCGTCTTCCATAGCGATGGACAGGACATACATTGTCTTTTCTGCCTTGATCTCCCATTTCTTTTTCTCATCCGAATCAGTTGGTGGTGTCTTCTCTTTTCCACCTACGATCACCCATAAGTCTTGTTCCTTCAAGTAGTACTTCATGCGTATACACCAAGTACTATAGTTGCTCCCATTGAGCTTCTCAAGCGAGCTAGCTAATCCCGAAAAATATGCCATAACAACTTGATAAGCGCCCAACACTTAGCCAAGACTTTTGTGGTCCCGAACCAACAACTCCAACAATTATCACAGTCTCTGACTTTTCCGGCAGAATCTCCCTTGTGCTTCGGTCCCTGACCGTGCACACACAATGCACGCTAGATCAACAAGGCCCTTCGAACCTCGCTTTGATACCACTTGTTGAGAAATGGGGAGCAAGTGGTATACTAGAAATTATACTCTTCTTATTACTCAACAATATGACAAGAGTATTGTACACCACTTAGAGACACACAATCACTCAACTTTGTGGGAGATCTCTCATACACTCTTTTTGACACCTCTCTAACCTTCTTGAATGTGGTATGCCTCACCACTCATGCTCTACCTCACTATGACCCCTTACCCCTATTTATACTAACTCCACCTCCTTAATGTGTGGTGGATATTAAACCACATGTCATCATCCTAATGATGATCTAGATACTTCTATTAATATCTTAGATATTCTATGTATCTAGAATAATCTTAGTAAATATCTAGATATTATAGTAGCTAGATTAATCTAGACAAATATCAAGATTTTTCTCTTAACCATAATTATCTCTATCTAGAATTTTCCTAGATATTTCTCTTATAAAATAAGTGATGATATTTTATATCTAACAATCTTACCTCCGAATATGATCTTTGATTCGTAGGTCAGAGTTTTTCTTTATGGTTGTTAGTTTTTTTAAAACTGACTGGTGACTCTTTAAATTATAACTTACATAGTTGAATTTGTACAAATTAAATTTACAAGTTTATGATTCCTAAGAATTGTTAGTATTTTTAATAAATTCTTATTTAAGGATTAAACAAACTTAGTCGACTCCCAGTTTAAGTAGCACTGTAAAATAAATTTTTTGAACGTGAATTTTTCGTGGCCTACAATATATAATAGGTGAAAAGTAGATAGAATTAAAAAAAAATGAAAATGATAAACATCTTGACATAAGATGGCTCTTAACCATCTTGCATTTCTTCTAAATCACTAATAAAGTGAAATATAAGTGTATTTAAATCATTCTAAAGGTACGTTTAATTATTTTTAGGGTTACTACAACTTATAAACAATTTAAAAATAATTATTTATTTATATTTATTTTATAAATATAAAACTATGTACAAAATGTGGATTTTCTACTATGATTGATAAAATTAGGCCATAATTATATTTTTTCACCTAGCTAATAAGTATTATATTATTATAATTGATAAATATATATTATTAAAGAAAATATTAATAAAAATGAAAATTCTACCATAGTTGAATTTATTTTCAACTATGGTAGTTGAAAATTTTATATCATTCATTTATTAAAAATAAATCATATATTTTAAAAAAATTTATATCCTCCTAAACATGGTTAATTATTGTATTAAATTACTTTAATCAACCTAAATTGATTTTGAATTTTTATAGTAAAATTAATGATATTTTTACTTTTCAACTACGATAGTTGACATCTTGAATCAAGATGGTTATCATGGTGAAAAAAAAAAACATACTGATGTTAAATGTAAATGCAAAGATCGAATATTTATTACTTTTGGGCCTAGCTAGGGCTTTAGGCTTGTGAGCTATCTTCCACACATATGATATTGGTCAAGTCTTGCTCAACATAACAAGTGGAACTCATGGCAATTGAAAGCGTACAGTAGAATACTAGAATGCAATTAATACGGGCAAGACACAAATAGATTCTAATGCAATTAATTATATGGATTCTAGAGGGTTACAATCTTGCTCCTTTAGAAAGGTAAGTAGAAATAGTGTAAAGGAGGTTCATATATTATTTAGGCAACGTTAGCCCCGAAAAGGCTACCTCTGTAGACTGTAATGCATCTATTTATGTATTTTGACCATCTGTAAAAAAAAAAAAAAAAATTATACAAACTATATTGCTAAATAATTGTCAATTTGACTAAACTTTGACCGTTGATTACTCACAAATTACAATGAGTTACAATATAAAATTAATATTATTGTAATTTTTAGTACTATATTTTTCTAATGGTGATAATTTTACTCCCTCCGTTCCATATTAATTGTCATAGTTTTGACTTCCATGGTCTACAATATCATTTTTTGATTGATAATTTCTTGCATAATATGTTATTAACAATTGCAATATTGTACTTTTTTGATAGTATTTTTCATTACGAATCTAATGGTGGTAATTTTATATAACAACTCATTGTATATATTGAGAAATTTACGGTCAAAATTTTTAAAATTTGACTGCACAATTTTCAAAGACGACAGTTAATATGGAACGGAGGGAGTATATTGTAACTCATTGCAATTTATGAGTAATCGACAGTCAAAGTTTTGTCAAATGGATAATTATTTAAGGACAGAGATAGTATTCATTAAGTAGGCATAGCGTTTAAGTTGGATCGATTTATTTGGCGATTTCTCAGGCACTTATGTACGTCCATGAAGTAAATGTACATTCACGATCCATCTAATCATATAAATGTAAATCATAATAGATATTAATCACTTTCTATTAGTGGGAGTACGTAGGTAGCTCCGAAACTATGGTGTAAATATTTTTGTAAATTTTCACTTTATTGAACAACTTTAATTATGAAATTATTATAGCATATTTGTTTTCCACCTTCTCTCCCCAAAATAAGGCAAACCATAAAATAATATGCCTAAATCTTTGGAAGTTTGGACTTATTAAGGTAGTCAAACTCTTGTGACTAACTAGAAATGTTCAATATAACTATAAAGAAATACTCCTTAGTAGTATCAACAAAATAAAATTAGAATGCCATGCCGCTTCAAAAAAAAAAAAAAAAAAGAGAATGCAGTGGATATATTAAAAAATAACTTTTATACGACAAATAAATCCCCTTAATCCTTCGAGTAAAATAATAAACATATTGATGCAAGATCGTTAATTATCATCTTATATTTCACTTAAATTCAAATATATTTAAATTATTATAAGGGTATGTTTCATTACTTTAAGTGTTATTACAACTTACAAATAATATAAAAATAATTATTTATTTATATTTTTTCATAAATATAAAACTAGACATAAAATATGTAATTTCTACTATGATTGATAAAACTAGGTTATTATTTATATCTTTTGACCTAACTAATTAGTATTATACTTGATAAACTTATATAATTATTAAAGTAAATATTATTAAAAGGTAGAAAAGTGTGAAATATTAGCCGTACATTATGCTTTATTTATTAGCAAAAATTAAAAAATAATCTTAATAATCATGAAAAAAACGCGGCATTTAATTTATGACGTCATGGTTTGCATCAGAACATAACTGAACTTGCCCCCCACTCCATCTTTCTCTCCTATATATTTGTTGATTAGCAACCTCAGTTTCATTTTCATACTCCAACTAAATTGGCACAAATTAACAAAAAAAACAACATATTTAATTGGTTATATATGTGCACATGATCTCGTACATCCTCCGTAATCCCTATGCAATGAAGAACCACAATTACAACTTTAATCCCATGAATCTTCCATGCACATCGGAGCATGGAATAACAAACATGGTCCATTTCTTACTCCTGCTTCTCTCCCCGCCGTTGATCCCATGCGTTAACGCACACACGCCAAGGGACTGGAACGGGGACGACAATTTCAGCGTAGATCTGTCGACAGTGGCAGTGATTGTAACCCTGTTAGTATTAGCCATTTTCATCGCTGCCATGATCTCCGTTTACATCCATCTGTATTGCGCCCAGCCTGCTCCTCCTACTCGGTCACCTGTCGACCAGATTTCCGTCTCCAAGAGAGAATCAATCGGAGTTGACAAAGCCATGATCGAGAGACTTCCGACCTTCTTTTTCTCGGCGGTGCAAGAACTTAACATCAGGGAAGGGTCATTGCTGGAATGCGCAGTTTGTCTCAACGAATTCGAAGATGACCATGACGATCAGGTTCTTAGATTGCTTCCGAAATGCGATCATGTATTCCATTCAAATTGTATCGACGCATGGCTTGCCGGACATGTTACCTGCCCTGTTTGCCGCGACTATGTTGTTCCATTACGGCCTGATTCGACACTGCCCCCGGAAGACGAGTTTGAGGGCAACGAGGGCTGGGGATTAATCTGATTACCAAGTTGTCGAGGTCACACAGCACGGGTCACTTACTGAGTCAAAAAGGGGAGGATTGGGAGAGATTCACGCTAAGATTGCCGGTTGAGGTTCAGACCCAGCTGGTGGCTCGTGCCAAGCTGAAGCGAGCCACCAGCATGGGAGCACTGTCTGCCGAATCCAGTTCCCGACAGGGAGTTTTGTTAAGTTAAAATAGAAGGTTCATGGGCATGATGACGAAGACGTAATTATGTCGCCGGAAACTGCCGGTACAAATGCATTTACGGAGAACAGCAGCACAATGCTTTTGGAATCGTAGTAGCTCATACTTGAGGCAGAAATATAGGTTATATGACACTTCTAAAAATAGTTTTTTTTTTTTAATCCATAGTATTTTTTGCGTAGTTCTTTCTAAGGAGTAACTTGTAATTTTCTTTTTCTAGTTAGAATGATAGTAGATTGGTAGTTGTGGAGTGTCCTACATAAATGTATGTAGTATAAGCGAGTTTTCATTTAAATAAATTTGTTCTTTCTGGCAAAATTGGCAATGTTTTACTCTGTCTCTAAACCAAACCCAAAAATATATCATTGGGGCCAACATTTAAGCCCTTTCACGGTGTGGGTGATGGCCGATGAACGGCCATCGCGGACATTACTGTACCCCGATCTATTCAATTCTAGTAGTAGTTTTCTGTTGTAGCCTGGTTTTTAGCTCTCCTTCAATCAAGAAGTGTCCTGTGAGTGGGGCATTGCAAAGGTTCGCATCCAACTATTGGTAACCAGTGGCAGCAGACGAGTTTCTCTGGTGGGCATAGTTTTAAGGGGACTACAAGAAGTGAGCACGGAGTATCACAGCCATTTATAGTCGGGTCTGCCAAGCCATAGGTTGGGACTACGGTCGACTTCGGTTTCCAGTAAGGCCTTTCCCTATGGCCTTATTGGTGTTCTTTTCGACCTTTGTAGGAAGGTGGGTTGGGTTCCATAGGTGGCGTGTTTTCCTTAATCAATAGTTTGTTTTTCTACTAGTTTGATTTTGTTTGATTTGGTGAACTAGGGAAGCTCAATCTCAAGACATCTTTCTAGTTTGGGTGTAGAGTGGTTGGATGCTTTAGTAAGTCTTGCATGTTGTTTGTTGAGTGTTGGTGATGCGCAGTAGTAGGGTCTTCCGTTCATTCAGTTTATCTCTTCGTTTGTAACGTAGGACCTTGGTCTTTTGCCTATTGTGGGCTTTATCTTGGGTACGGTGTATGGGTTCTGCCTACCTTTTCATATAGATGAGATAAATCCTTGCTCATCTATGCTTGAGTCTATGGATAAAGATTTTGATGACTATGTCATTAATCTTTTGGCTCAAACAGGTCATCCCCGTGAGGCAATCCTCAAAGCAAAAACACTTAAAGATGATAGGAACAAGTTATTTTCAGATAGGAAATTTGATTCTGCTGCCAAGTTGTCCATAAAAGCCCTGCAATTTGTTTGTGCAAATCTACCTACAAGTGAAGAGGATTACTTGCTCTTGTGGAACTTGGCTATTTCGATTAACCTCAACTACGTAACCTGTGAATTAAAGTTGGGAGACTTTTAGAAAACCGATGAACTATGTGGGTATGTGCTAAAATTTGACCCCCACAATGTCAAAGCTCTATATACAAGTGGTGTAGCTCTAGCCGAGATTGGACAATTAGAGAAGGCCAACAAAGCGTTAGCGAGAGCTGATAAGTGTATATTTTATAGTCTTTATTAGGTATTTAATAAGTATATTTTAACAAATTTTGCAATGTAAACTTGTCACTTTATATCGAATTCCATGATTTCTTCACTTGGTTTAGAGATTGGTAAGTCTTGCGGATTTGATGGAAAAATCTAACAAAAATCAAGGAAATGAAGACATAAAAGAGTTCAAGGAAGAATGCAACCTAAACCAACACCGGCCAGGCCGAATTGCACGCCAGGCCCAGGCGTTGGCTTCGTCCTTCCTGGCACAAGTTGCGCTTGGGGCAGACAGAAGCTGTGGAGAAAAAGGAAGGCACCGCCAGCGTCTAGCAGACACGTACTAGCGGTGCCTGGAAATTTCCTATAGCACCAAAACAAGCTCGCCCAACGCCAGAAGACAAAGAAACATGCTCTTAAGGAGAGGCACAGCCAACGCCACACCTAACGCAGCTTGCGCCTCTACCCTGATTCCTTTTGTTTTACACGTGTTATAAAATGGCATGTCGCAGATATCAAATGGGGTGCTTTTTCGGTTCTTCTTTTCGGAGGCCTAGGGTTGAGAGAGAACTTTTCAATTCCGCCGTTCAATTCTCAATTTTATCATAATTTCCCATTATTCTAAAGGAAACCACGAAGAGGAGAAAAGGAGGATCGACTTGGGTGACATAAGGAGATTGGAATCGACTCTTCAAATTGTGGTTAATTCTATCTATTTTCATTATGTTTCCTAGTTTAGATTTCATTATCGTTTTGTGTCCTATTAACAATTATGGGTAGTTAGCTCAATTGTTTAGGGGACACACTCGATGTTAACTGATTGAAGTTTGGTGTTTAATTTAAGTATGAAGTAGTAAATTCAGTTTGTTTAATCTTTGTGGTTTGATTGATCACCATTCACTTGGTTTAGATTCTTAATATCGGGTTAAAAGATTGTTCTTTTGAATCAGATTAATAAAGATTAAATAGGTGTAGAACTTAATTAAAAATATTGTGTTCATGCTTAGGGTCGTTATATAATCTATTATTATCTTTGATTGAATTAAATAGCCATGAGAATAGGTGTTTAGCTTAACCATTGCAATCACCACGGATCGAAAGATTGTTGTGATAGGCCTTAACACTATTATAGACCCTAAACGCTATCAAAACTACTAATTATTGAGATTAACACCTAATTGATTAGTTAACTAGAGTGGACTCCCCTAAATGCCTCTGATTATCTTTTAAAATCCTAAAAGTTTATTGCTTATTTAGTTTTAGTTTAGTAACTAGCTAGAAGAAAATCAGCCTCTAGACGACCTATGATCCCTTGCAGTGAGATAGTTTAGTGTGCAGTCTGAGCAAGTCTTCGAGAGAACAACCTTGAAATACTGCACAATACCCCGTGCACAACGTATCAAGTTTTTGGCGCCGTTGTCGGGGACTTGTTTCTCTAGATGTCATTAAACGAAGACACTATGGTTGATTAGTTTTTTATCGCTTTTCTGAAAAAACTAAAAAAATCAATTATAAATATAAAGAATCAAAAATTTTAAAAAATATGGCAATTATTGATTTCCCTCAATATGAATATGAATTAATTTGGCGTTATTTTGTTCTATTACGTGCTATTCATGTTCGATATGGTGTTATGTCAGGGAAACCAGAATTTCTTGACATTGTTGTCGGCAGTGTATGTGAATATAGAAACCCGTAGTCTTTTAGAATATTCAGGTTTTTATGATAATCTATTGACGAAGTTTGGGATTTACTTGAAT
Source organism: Portulaca oleracea (assembly GCA_029582165.1). Classification (NCBI taxonomy): domain Eukaryota; kingdom Viridiplantae; phylum Streptophyta; class Magnoliopsida; order Caryophyllales; family Portulacaceae; genus Portulaca; species Portulaca oleracea. The sequence goes on from CM055870.1 coordinate 23,775,998, forward strand.
GGCTTGTATACGACACATATAATTTTGAAAATTCTAGTTGTGCATCCAAGTACCTTTTCCCTAATCCTTGTCTATCTCATTCTAGTTCATATGTTCAACCTTGCAGCTTGATTTCTTGCACTCTATGTTCTTCTTTTGATCATAATGACTCTATTTACCCTAGTAATGCTATATTTGATTTTTAATGAAGGCAATGCTAGAGAAACAAATTGAAACAATTGACTTCATGTGAGGGTATGACTTGTTGCATGACATTGACCATAGTTCTAATTCTTCCTATTCGAATGATGAAATATGTGATGATAGTAAGTCTACCATCCCTTTAGAGGTTAGAAAATAATACAAGTATTTTGGTTACATGGTGTTTAAATCCTTAACGGTATGTTAATGTTTGTTAGTAACGTCCTCATTGAGTGTGCAGAATTTCAATAACCTTATTTACCCCCTCCCCCTCTAGGGTTCTTTCAAGTGGTATAAGAGCAGGTCACTTAAGAAGAGACTAACCGCTCTGTGGAAAAGATTATGGTTCGGATCGAAGATGGTTATATGGGACAAGGACGTTGCTTGAGCACACCCCCATTATTTCGAGGATCAAACTTTACCCACTGGAAGAACCGTATGCAAGCATTCATCATGGATCGAGACCATGATCTATGGGACATAATTGAGAATGAAGACTTTGTTTCTATGATCATAGAGGGAGATACCATTAAACCTAAAATTAGATCTAAATATACTATCAAGGAAGGAGAAAAGGCAAATAAAAATGTTAAAACCTTACATACTCTCTATTGTGGACTTTATTCTAATGAGATTGAATATGTCTTTGCATGTGATACGTCGAAGTAGGTGTGAGATGCCTTATAAACCACATATGAAGGAACGAGCCTAGTTCAAGAAATAAGGCTTGATAATTATGTCAAACTGTAATGCCTTAGAAATGGCTTGTGATTTCTCTTCTTTGTGAGTGGGTGTTCTACCTCTACTCTTTGTGACATTTCTTAGGTGTTTTAAGACTCTTTGCTTGTGGAAGATTCTTGTGCAAGTGTTTGAACATCTTAGTTCCATTTGGTGAGATTTTTCTCTTTAGAATTTTCCATATCATTTAATTTCGTTATTATCTCCATAAATCCCAAAACCCTAAAAGCATTAGTTGTTGTGTTTATGAGTTCTATGGGTGGATTTTCATCATCTACGTGATTATCTACATATCCTCAGTCCCCTTCCTCTACAAATAATAATCACAATCCAAGAGAAAGAGAATAACCAAGCTTGGAACACCAAAAGAATTGGATATGAACTTGGAGAAAGGTTAGGCCAAGACCAAAAACTAGAAATCTACTGTGAATTTGTTAAAAGAAATCCACCTCAAATTAAATATAGGAGAGACTTGCAACAACACCATAAAATAGCAATAATGGATAAAGTAAATAAGATTTAAGGGAGAATGAGAGCCATTAGCTTAACTATTCTATTCATAAGCAAAGTTATAAAAAATCATAAAAAATTCCCTTACAAAAGATAACCTTGGGATATATATAGAAACATGGGAAAATAACAAAAAATTAAGCTTGGATCAAGCACGTCGCGTGTGCGACAAAGGCCGTCGCAGCCACGACCTCTATTTCTTGCACAAGGGGCCACTAGACCCGAAGGAAGTTAGAGGCGTGACCTATGAGTTCATAGGCGTGACACATGACATCATAGTCATCACCCTAGAGGTCATGGTCGTGACAAAGGTGCTTGTGAGAAACTATGCCAAGGGACTTCGCAGATGTGACCACCGAGGTCACGACCGTGACTGCTTCTGGGCATTTTTTTCTGTCGACTTCCAACGCGCATAACTTCTTCGTCCAGACCCCATTTCAGGCTCATAATATATCGATGTAAAGCACTCAATATCTGCTTTAAGTGCTCAACATTTGAAGGCCATTGGAGTTGTCTTGAAGGATTTATGATCGGAAGAGTGAAGACACATCCTTTTTAGCTTTTCGGGTTGACCTCTCTTGCTTATTCTTGCGAAAGATTATGAGCCCCTTTAAAGGCCTCAAGTAGGTTCCGATGAGGACTTCTAGCGCCACTATCATGGTCTGGGGTCCCCCTTATAGTGGACTCCACACCCAACATCGGTCAAGTCGAAGGTTGTTAGAATTGGGATCCTAACTCGGATCCAATGGATAGTTAGGATCAGAGTTAACCCACGTAAGATCGTGGATCAAAATCTAGATAGTAGAATTGCATCGAAGATTTTGGATCATAAAGTTGTAGGCTCGTAGATCAGGATCAGAATCTTAATAACTATGGTCAAGTCATGCGTACAAGGTCTCAGGTCCGTCTTAAAATGGACACGAGACTCAACTTGGAAGTGAATTTGATCAGGTTTTTCAAAGGAGGATCGAGGGCATTTGACGATCCCGGATTTTGAAGCTCGGAGTCTACATCTCTACCCCGATACGGTTCATACTCCCCTTCTTGAAAAAGAGCCGCCCTTAACTCTTGGGAGTAAAAACTGAGGCGCCCTCCATAATTTGCCACCATAAAGCTCTGAACATCCCGATTGCCATGAGTAATCACACGAGGTGCCTAACAAGCATCGAACCCTACAACGTACCCATCATCCAAATAAAAGAAGGTGGTTAGAGGCTTGTTGTGTGGAGATAGGGGATTAAGGGAGGGAATAAGATAATTTTGTGGAGTTTGGGAATGCTCATTCTAACTTGGCTTACTACTAGGAAAAGACAAAGCCACAGGTAGCTTGTCCTCACCAAGAGCACACTCATCCCATGTTTCGCTCACTTGGAGATTCCACAACTCATTTCCTATCCGGGGTTTGATTTGATGCGTAGCTAAGGGACTCAAGTAACATACCAAACTTCCTATAGCACCCAATCAACAACATATCCTCGAATAACCAATGACGACAAGACAACGTGTATGACCCATTCAAAGAGTTCATATCAAACCAACCAACATTCAAGCAATACTCACTGAGAGACAATACAAATGATGAGCTCAAAGTTATTGGGTGAACTAGAATCAAGGTATCACGAAATAAAATTTGTCATTTAACACGAATTGAACACCAAGATTCCTAATATGCTAACAATCACTCTTAAAGATTATACATGATGCACTCAAGGACTTCATGGCACAACATCCAACATCCAAGAAAGACTTAATGAACTTCATAGGTGAGTATTTAGTTACCTCATTCTCCTCATTGAGAAGATCAAAAGTGGACAAGTCATGAGAAATGATGAAGCCAACTCCATTGTTGCTAGGCTCCTCAATTGATAGATTTGAGATGAATAATGGTACTTCTTCTTAGGTTTCTTCTGTTGGGAATGTCGCGACAATGTTCGATACACACGGAGATTAAACCAAAGTAATATAGTAATTATATGTCTTGCTAGAGACCTCTATAATTAGTAATTAAATATGTTTAATTACAACTATATTATTTGGTCCTACTGGGTCACACAAGTCAGTGCCCTGGAACAATGTATGTAACCTAAATGATATTGTATCAGGTTTAGAAAAGTTGGAAACTGATTTATGTGAAAAATCAGCCCAACACGGACCGAATTGGGGTCAACACGGTCCATGTTGACCCAACACGGTCCGTGTTGGGACACCACGGTCCGTGTTGACCGTGGGCCGAATGTTTGGACTTTCTGGAGTCCAACACGGACCGTGTTGTTTCGACACGACCGTGTTGAGCCCGTAAATCGCGCTGTTTTTTCGCCCTTTAGGTTTTGAACCCTATCCTAGGTTTTCTAAACACTATATAAAGGGGTCTCTGGAGAGATTATTCCACACCATCGCTTCGACTCTTAGAGAAACACCAGAGTAGTTTCCTAAGTTCTTCTCTCCCTTTCGTTCTAGTTTCAGAAAACTATCGCCTCAAAACTATCTCACATACATCTTAGATTGAGATTCGTCTCGACGGTCGATCTAGCAATCGGGTTCGGAGTCTGCGTGGACTTTTCAAGAGAGGATTTCAAAGATTGGAATATGGAGGAGGTTTCAGATTGGAATCGGAAGGTCAACCTCTTCTTCACAGGAATTAGCGACTGTATAATTACTAAAGCCTCTGCAGCTTGTTATGATTAATTGTTTATAATCATTATAATATTCCGCCAATTAATCTGTATCTGTTTAGGAAATAGATAACCTAAAAACTCAACAGTGGTATCAGAGCCACCAATTGCATGCTAAAGTATTGTACTTGTATTCATAATTAATTTTGTCAATAGTTGAATTATATTATGAATATGCTAGACTAGATTTATGCCTAAAATTTTGAATCTTTATGAAAGTTTTAATCTTTAATATTCATGATAATAAATCTGAGATTTTATTGTAAAATTTCATGCTTTGTTATTATTGCCTTTAATTAATCGATTTTATGTTTGTTTAATTAATAAATATAACATGAACTCGATTTAATTTTGAATGTTTTAGAAACAATCATGTTTAATATTGTTAAACAGTAGGCAATACATGAAATAGGTTTAGATTCGCAAAATAGGGTTTTGTAGAATTAATTTTCTGATTTAGTTTATTTACGGTAAACATGAAAAATCGAAATAAACTATCAAACGAAAATTTCTGAAATTTTTACAGTAGCACATTAGATGAACCTATTGTATGGGAAAATTATAAAATTTGATTTTAAACTTATCGGACTGTTGTTATTTATTTTCCTCTTAAATGGAGAATTAAAAATGTTTAATTCCCTAAAATTTTACAATCTTTTGAAAATTGTTAAAATTCTGGAAAATATTCATATTGGGTTATTAGATAACGCTGTGATATGAAATCTTTAAATTCGATAAGTTACGATAGTTTTATTTAAGTTTTTCATTCACGAAATTGACCGAAACTGGGAAGCGACACGGACCGTGTTAGTTCAACACGGACCGTGTTGCCAGCAGTTTTGGTGAATTCGTGTGTTTTAGGGTTTGTAATTAATTTTAGAAATTAATTATTAAATCCTATTACTACTTAATCAGATAATAGGCATAAAATCTATTACTTTGTAAAGTTTAGGAAACTTGCAAATAATTTTGAAAGATATAGTATCTTTTAGACTCCTTGATTTTAAGAAATTCAAGTATTTTGTATGTGTAGGTATAAAATCCTAAATCTGTTTAGGTAACTAAGATAAAATTTGGATTTTATTTACTTTATTAGTCATGCAAACCTTTTAGGAAATTTTATTAGTATTTATTTCCTTATGTATTATATTGCAATTATTTATATGCCTTTATAAATTTGTTATTTAAGCATGTGTTTTTTTTTTGCAATATTACATGTTTGCATGTGCTTCTAGTATGGCCATAGATAGTCGGTTTTACCGGTCTGCGTATCGGGTTGGGTGAAATACGGTCTGCGAATTAAATTTAAAATTAAATTTAAAATTTCAGTTAAGTTTATTTCTCAATTGTGAGGTCCAAAATTGTAAATTGGTTGTAATTGGAGACATCAATTTGAGTGGGAGCCCAACAGCAATGGAGGTGGTGATTCGAGTGGGAGCCCATCCAATGGAGTTGCATGACCCAAGAAGGCTTTCTTGAAGACTATCAAGGCTTAGTTAAATTAGTTGATTGAGTCTAGGTGGCCATACTAGGGGTTTTACTTATGCTTTAATTTTGTTATTGCATGTTTTATTATGCCTTTTATGCTTTTCGAAAGAGTTCACCTAGAATCGCATGCTTAGGATAATAAAACCTACTCTCATAATTGAATTATTGCTCAACCTACCGAAACACCACTTAGATGGATAAATAAAGAAAGCCAAAGCGAATTATTTGTCCATCATTAATAAGTAGGGTGTGAGCTAGGTCAATTCAAATTGGCTATCAAAATAGTTTTGGGCCAAGAGCAGAGGAAAAGAAATATTGTATTCGATAAAAATTTCTTGCCAAGAGTCATTTTGAATGATCGATCATAAGATGATCCACCAAAGACAACATGGGACCAAGTTTTGTTGGGCCAAAGTCCACTTGAAGCCATGGGTCTTGTGGGTCTTGGTTAAATTAAAACACTAAGTGAGAGTTGATAAAGTGTTTTAATTTGAAGTTAAAATTAGTTTAATTTCTTTGATGAATAATAACTAAAATTGAACCTTTATGTCTTGTCAGAATCAAATATGTCTAACACACTCACCAATAACACTGTCAACCTCCGTTCTCTTTTGGAAAAAGAGAAACTCACCGGGGCCAATTTCCTTGATTGGCACCGAAACCTGAGGATCGTCCTTAGGGCAGAGCAGAAAGAATATGTTCTAGAAAGAGCCTTGAAGAACAAACCCAAAGAAAATGCGACTCAAGCTGAAAAAGACAAATGGCAGCGTCATTCTGATGATGATGATCAAGTCAGCTGTATCATGTTGGCTACTATGACTCCTGAGCTTCAAAGACAGTTTGAAAACAAAAGGGCACATGAAACAATCACTCAACTGAAAGGCATGTTTCAAGAACATGCTCGAATTGAGAGATGTCAGATCAATGAGCAAATTGTTCGCACCCGTCTTGAGATTGGCAAGCCCGTTGGGCCCCTGTATTGAAGATGATTGGTCTTTTTGAGTCCATGGAGCGACTAGGGTTCCCCTACACTCCAGAGTTAGCTACTGACATTCTACTTAGCTCACTGCATGAAGGATTCAGCACCTTCAAGCTGAATTACAACATGCAGGGGCATAATAAGTCTCTAATGGATCTTCATGCGATGTTGGTTACGGCAGAGAGGGACATTAAGATAACCCATAAGGTTAACTCGAATGTCCTAGTGGTCAGCAAGGGGAAAGGAAAATTCAAGAAGGCTAACAAGAGCGAGAAAGGACCTGCAAGTAAGAATGGCAAGAACAAAACTGTTGTCCCAGCCAAACCTAAAGCAGGACCTAAGCCAGATGAAGAGTGCTTTTACTGTAAAGGCAAAGGACACTGGAAAAGAAACTGCCCCACCTACTTAGATGATCTGAAGACTGGAAAGGTCGTCAAAGCAGGTATAGATGTGATCGATATAAATCTTACTGTTTCTACTTTATGGGTATTAGATACCGGTTGTGAAGCTCACATTTGTGGAAATGTACAGGGCCTAAGCAGAAGTAGACGAGTCAGCAAGAATGAAGTAAACCTACGCACAGGAAACGGGCAAAGAGTTGCGGCTGTCTTCGTAGGAACTTATAGTTTATCTTTACCTTCAGGACTTATATTAGAACTAAATAATTGTTATTTTGTTCCCACTATTAGTCAGAATTTAATTTCAGTAGCTGTACTTGAGATTGAAGGTTATTCTTTTAGTATTATGAATGGTCGTTTTTCATTTACAAAGAATGGAATCTTTTATGGTGCAGGTATTCGCATGAATGGCCTCTACATATTAGATTTAGATAAACAAATTTGTCAGATCAAATTCAAAAAGGCTAAAACAAAAGACTCAAATGAAACATACCTTTGGCACTGTAGGCTAGGTCATATTAATCAGAATCGCATCCAGAAGCTGCAAAGTACATGAGTTCTGGAAAACTTAAACTTTAAAAGGTTTGAAGTTTGTGAGGCATGTCTGATGGGAAAAATGACTAAGTCACCCTTTACTGGAACTGGTGAACGGGCCAATGACTTATTAGGGCTCATACATACTGATGTATGCGGACCAATGAGCACAAATGCTAGAGGAGGATTCTACTATTTCATTACTTTTACTGATGACTTCAGTAGATATGGGTATATCTACCTAATGCGTCATAAATCTGAATCTTTTGAAAAGTTCAAAGAATTCCAGAATGAAGTACAGAATCAACTTGGTAAAACAATAAAAACTCTTCGATCAGATCGAGGAGGAGAATATTTAAGCCAAAAATTCATTAACCATCTAAGTACTTGTGGGATTGTCTCACAGTTGTCTCCTCCAGGAACACCACAACACAATGGTGTATCTGAAAGGAGAAATCGCACCCTATTAGATATGGTACGATCAATGATGGCAGAGTCAGATTTACCACTTAGCTTTTGGGGGCATGCTCTTGAAACTGCATCGCTCATTCTAAACATGACTCCGACTAAAGCTACTGAAAAGACACCATATAAGATATGGAGAGGAAGAGTTCCCAGTTTGTCTTTTCTAAAGATTTGGGGATGTGAAGCCTATGTTAAGGTTTTACCTGACAGCAAGCTTGCACCCAGATCTGAAAAGGTTTTCTTTGTGGGCTATCCTAAGGAAACCAAAGGGTATTACTTCTACAACCGTTCTGAGAACAAAGTGTTTGTGTCTCGGAATGCTTTCTTCTTAGAGAACGAGTTTGTCTCTAAGAGAAAGAGTGGGAGAGAAATTGAACTAGGTGAAGTTCAAGAGCCACAAACCACTTCGAATCTTATCCCACACCCCGTCACCCACTACTTACATTCCAATCTCCGTTGATCCTCAACAAGAAAGGAATGATGAGCAAGTAGTCGGGGGACAGGTCGATGAAGAAGTAGGGAATGTGGACATACCCCTTCGCAGGTCCAGTAGGGACATTCACCCTCCTGAGAGATACGGTTATCTCATGACATCGGATATCAACATATTCCTTGTAGAATATGATGAGCCCGAGACCTACAAACAAGCTTTAGCGAGCCCAGATTCCAAGAAATGGCTCGAAGCCATGAAATCCGAGATAGACTCCATGTACGAAAACAAGGTTTGGACCTTGGTTGACTTGCCTGAAGGCGCTAGATCCATCAGAAACAAATGGGTCTTCAAAGTGAAAACCGACATGGATGGTAAACCTAGTGTTTACAAAGCACGGCTGGTGGCAAAAGGTTTCACTCAAATTCATGGTATTGACTATGAAGAGACTTTTTCCCCAGTAGCGGCTTTTGAATCTATCAGGATACTCCTTGCCATAGCTGCATGGTATGACTATGAAATATGGAAAATGGACGTCAAGACTGCATTCTTGAATGGGATTCTGGAAAAGGAAGTGTATATGACACAACCTGAAGGTTTTGAAGATCCCATAGGTTTTGGGAAGGTCTGTAAGCTGCAAAGGGCCATTTATGGCCTCAAGCAAGCTTCAAGGAGTTGGAATCAAAGGTTTAATCAAGTAATCAAAGAGTTTGGTTTCTTGAAAAACCAAGAAGAGCCTTGTGTTTTTAGAAAACTCAGTGGGAGCAAAATAGTCTTTCTAGTTCTGTATGTGGATGATATACTTCTCATTGGAAATGACATTCCTATGCTGGAGTCTTGTAAGACATGGCTTAGGAAAAATTTCCAAATGAAGGATCTCGGTGAGGCCCAGTACATTCTTGGAGTAAAGATCTATAGAGATAGATCAAGGCGTTTGATTGCATTAAATCAAACAACTTATATTGATAAAGTGTTGAATCGGTTCAACATGCAGAACTCCAAGAAAGGGTTCATTCCCATGGTTCATGGCACATCACTTGGTAAAACAGATTGTCCTCAGACATCTGAAGACCAGGAAAAGATGAAAAATATACCTTATGCTTCGGCTGTAGGGTCTATAATGTATGCTATGAGATGTACAAGGCCAGATATAGCTTTTGCTTTAAGTATGTGCAGCAGGTTTCAAGCCAACCCAGGTGAGAAACACTGGACTGCTGTGAAGAACATACTTAAGTATCTGAATAGAACTAAGGAGTTGTCCTTAATCTATGGAGGTGAGAAACAGCTAAGTGTAAAAGGTTACACTGATGCTAGTTTCATGACGGATAAGGATGACTACAGTAGCCAATCTGGATACGTCTTTTGTTTAAATGGTGGGGCAGTGAGCTGGAAGAGTTCCAAGCAAAACACTGTCGCTGATTCTACAACTGAGGCAGAATACATCGCAGCATCTGAAGCTGCGAAGGAGGCAAGGTGGGTGAAGAAGTTCATCAAGGAGCTTGAAGTTGTGCCTAGTATTGCGGAAGGCGTGGACCTGTACTGTGACAACAGTGGGGCCATTGCTCAGGCAAAGGAACCTAGAGCACACAACAAAGCTAAACATGTGTCCAGAAAGTATCACATCATTCGAAAGTTCATCGAGGAAGGTGATATTAATGTGTGCAAGGTTCATACGGATGAGAACGTCGCCGATCCGCTTACTAAACCCCTGTCGCAAGCGAAGTATGAGAGTCTTACTCATGCAATAGGAATTAGACATCTTAAATGATGTTATTAAGTTACATTTTGAACATTAGATGACTCATGGTTTGTAACCGTTATTTATTCATCATTTATTAATAAAATCAAAACTTTACATAATTTTGGTTTAGAATTATGTGAATGTCCAAAAAGGTTAGCGTATTCAAAATGGGAAATTGGATGAGGTTCGATTTCTGAAACCCCATTAGTGAACTTGATAACGCTAATCTTGGTCGACAGTCGACCTGGTTCCTAATTGTATTATCACGTAGGAACAGTGATAATATCAACGCAATTAGCATGTAGGATTGAGGTGATGATCAAGTTTCGTGATCATAGTGATGTGATGACATCATAAATCAATCACATGGGTACTGTTGAGAACAACTACCGAACTGACCCGCAGTGGGAGCTCTTTAAGTTAGGAATGTCATAAAAGCTCTCACTACTCAAAATTCCTAAATCCTGAGTTCAATACATAGACTACATGGTCTGCTGTGACTTTGGAGCGCGTCAAACGTCTTTCGTAACAGTAGGCTATAAAGGCGGTGTCTGGGTTACAGTTGGATCATGTGAGAATGTGTGTCTGAACAAGATGGCATTGTCCTCCCTATTAGGGACAGTTGTCTCGTTGGCCACTCGGTGAGAATGGACTGAAAATGCTTGGCCGAGCTCAGTTGAATCAATAGTTGATCATCTGTTATTTCAAAGTCTAAACTCGGAGATCGAGGAACGTTTCGGACCTTACATAAGGATGACATCAGCTTACCTTATCCGAACTAGAGACAGTAAGTGACAAGGGAATTCAAGGTATCGAACACTTGTGGGACAAGTGGGAGATTGTTGGGAATGTCCCGACAATGTTCGATACACACGGAGATTAAACCAAAGTAATATAGTAATTATATGTCTTGCTAGAGACCTCTATAATTAGTAATTAAATATGTTTAATTACAACTATATTATTTGGTCCTACTGGGTCACACAAGTCAGTGCCCTGGAACAATGTATGTAACCTAAATGATATTGTATCAGGTTTAGAAAAGTTGGAAACTGCTTTATGTGAAAAATCACCCCAACACGGACCGAATTGGGGTCAACACGGTCCGTGTTGACCCAACACGGTCGGTATTGGGACACCACGGTCCGTGTTGACCGTGGGCCGAATGTTTGGACTTTCTGGAGTCCAACACGGACCGTGTTGTTTCGACACGGACCGTGTTGAGCCCAGAAATCGCGCCGTTGCTTTTTTCGGCCCTTTAGGGTTTTGAACCCTATCCCTAGGTTTTCTAAACACTATATAAAGGGGTCTCTGGGAGAGATTATTCCACACCATCTGCCTTCGACTCTTAGAGAAACACTAGAGTGGTTTCCTAAGTTCTTCTCTCCCCTTTCTGTTCTAGTTTCAGGAAAACTATCAGTTTCCTGAAACTATCTCACATACATCTTAGATTGAGATTCGTCTCGATCGGGTCGATCTAGCAATCGGGTTCCTGGAGTGCTGCGTGGACTTTTCAGTAGAGGATTTCAACATTGGAATCTGGAGGAGGGTTTCAGCATTGGAATCAGGAAGGTCAACCTCTTCTTCAGCAGGAATTAGCGATCAGGTATAATTACTAAAGCCTCTGCAGTTGTTATGATTAATTGTTTATAACTGTTATAATATTCCGCCAATTAATCTGTATCTGTTTAGGAAATAGATAACCTAAAAACCCAACATCTTCAACACGAATGAGGGGAAGATCAAAGTCAGTCTTATCATACTTCTCTTGGCATGGAACACCCATAATTACTTCAATGGTCCAATACAGTTAAATAGGTTCTCTTTCATTGGCTACGAGGACAATAATTTCATCTCTTGAACCTTCTTCCTTCTCAACCTCCTCAAATCCTCCTAGTGTGGAAGTGAGGTTTTGCTCATCAACTTCTTTTACCACGTCACCCATAGGCTCTTCCACACCAAAAGATTCCTCAATCCAAGCTCTAACCATGGCCATTTGTGGGCATTGGAAAAAATCATGTCCCACACGCCTACAATTAATACACTTTTGGGACGAAATTGCCCTTAGTGGGAATATAGGAAGGAAACATTCTGGCTGAAATCATCTCTTCGTCTTCCTCTAAGCTGAGATTGGCCTTGGAGACGTGCGAATATTCTCTCAAGATGGTTCACAATGACATTACGAGTATTTTCATTGTTCGAGAATCGACTCTCAAAACTCGGATTAGGGGCCATATCAAGAAAAGGGTGAAGGATAAATTGTGTTTGAGGAATTTTTGTTGAGTTTTGGATTCTTTTGTAGTTGGTTTCTGTGTTTGGCTTAGGGTTCTTTGTAGTTTTGCACAAGAGAAACAATAGGGAGATATCCAAGTAGAAGAAGCAAGAAACCACAATGAAATTCAATCATCAAAACACGATCACCACAATAGTATTACAACAAATCGATCACCACAATATGATCACCACCCAACACTACTCCAATTCCTTTGTTGTTGGTTGATGAAGTGAGGAACTAGAGTAGTGTTGGATTGTGAGTGTGTTGTGGTGATCATGTTGTGGTGATCGTGTTGTGGTGATTAGATTTTGGTGTGGCTTCTTGCTCTTTCCTCTTGGATATCTCCCTATTATCTCCCTTGTGCAAAAACTACATAGAACCCTAAGCCACACACACACACACACACACAGAACAATATAAAAGAACCCAAAATTCCACAAAAATTCCCCAAACATAATCCGTCCTTCACAAGAGATCAGGATATATACACACCAGGAAAGAAAAAGGAAATACAAAAGGGGAGGGAGATGGCCCAAGCCCCCAAGATTACAGTGCTAAGACAATATCAGTAATTTTCCTGTATCTATGGTGATGCTTCGCCATTACTAGACGACGAGTTTGGACACTCTCAACTATGTTTTGAACTGTATCTTTTGGGCTGTCATGTTTCCCACCATGGATTCTTGCATTCTGTTGCTTCCAAATGTGATAGCTAACTTCGTCGAAAATTGTATATTTGTAATGGCGCTTCCAAATAGGCCCTTTGCTGCTTGTAGTTTTACTCGATCACAAGATCCTCCAGACTTTGCAGGTTACTGTAGTCTTCACAGAATTTCCAACCACTTACATGGCCATGAACTTCACGGGTATAATTGCAGTGGACAAACAAGTGATCCATGGGCAGAAGATGCATGATGCGTCTCTCCCGTCCCATTTGCAGGTTTTAGCTTTCACAGGCAATCGGTGGAGAAGCAGAACCCACGTGATGAAAGCATGGCGAGAGAGAATCAAACTGTTCCAGGGGTGATGAACCCACTCCGGGGTTTGTCCTTGTGCACCATCTGTACCCTTCTGAGACTCTATACTTTCCATCATTGGAACCTTCCCAATGCCAACGGACTCCAAGACGACATCCCCATTTGAACTCATCCCTCACTTCACAGATTTTCTTGAAGTATGGGCAAGTATCATATGGAGGGGAGTAGGACCACCATGAGTTAGTCTTGATATATTTCGTATGGACCCATTTGATCCACATCACTTCCTTGCATTGTTGGATGTCCCAGGAAAGCTTTCCAACAAAGGCTATGTTCGATGCATGTAGGTTTCTCAGACCGAGCCCTCCCTGGTCCTTCGGCTTGCACGTGTTTCCCCAAGAAACATAAGGGGGTCGGGAGTAATTGTGGGAAGCCCCCAAAAGAAAATCCCTATAGTACTTGTTTAACTCATCAATAGTATGCTGGGGGATAATTAAGATTCTAGCCCAGAAGGTGTATACACCCATTAGAATGCTATTAATCAATGCTGCTCTCCCGGCATATGAAATAGTGCTGGTAGACCAAGTTTTGATTCGTGCTATGATCTTCTCCACCAAGATGTTGCAGTCCGATTTAGAGAGGTTACAAGCTGAGATAGGCATGCTGAGATACTTGAACGGAAGAGAGCCATGTTCAAAACCTGTTTCACTCAATAAAGTTGATTCAAGAACATTATCAGCGCCTCCCACTACCAATTATGATTTTGCATGATTTGCTACAAGGCTGGTAACATCCGAGAAATGCTTGCTTGAAAGCCTTCATTATGGTTCAATGGATTTTTTCGTGGCGGCTGCAAAGAGGATTAGGTCGTCTGCAAACATCATGTGAGTAAGCCTAAGGCTTCTGTAGTTTGGATGATACTTGAACCCCGGTTGAGTGTCAGTAAAATGCTCTAAGGAACGGGAGAGGTATTCCATTGTCAGAACAAACAAAAGAGGGGACATGGGATCCCCTTGGCGAAGTCCACTACCTCCTTGAAATTTCTCAATTGGCATACCATTGGCACAGATTGTGAAAGTTGGGGTCGTCTTGCACTCCATGATGTATTTTATGATCTAGTTGGGAAACATGAGAGCTTTGAGGGCCTCTTCAATGTATTCCCAGTGCACCGAATCAAATGCTTTCTTGAGGTCGATTTTCATTATGCAGCAGGGAGATATGGTCTGCGTGTATATCCTCGGGCTATCTCTTGACATAAAAGGACATTGTGTAATAGCTCCCGCCCAGGAACGAAAGCACTCTAGCTCAATTTCACAATAGAAGGAAGTACCTCTCGGAGCCTTAAGGCCAAAATTTTGGTAACACACTTATAGAAGGTGTTACAACAGGATATCGGTCGAAACTCAGTTGGTTTTTTCGGATTCTGAACTTTTGGGATGAGTGCAAGGTTTGTGGAATTAAAGCTTTTTAGGAGTCTCCCAATGATGAAAAATTCCTGGCCAGCTTTACTTACCAATTGGAGCGTGGCGCGATGGGAGTATTGATGATTTAGCTTGAGTTGGAACTTTGATTCAACAATCGAACAAAACTTGAACAATAAAGGAAGGATATGACCTTCTGGCTAGGTAATCCACAACCCAAAGGCCTAACACTCCACAATTATTATCTAAGGTAATCCACTAAATAATCACAAGGAATGGCTTGCTAACACCACCATCCACAAAAGGAATAGGTAAGAACAAGATTTTTGAGAAAACAAGGGAGAAACCCTAACCAATGCATAAGCATCACAATAATATTCAGCAAAAACTCCTTGGAAAATGGGAAAACAAGCTATGTATACCAAACAAAATCTACGCCAAAACTCAGCAGCAACGTAATCAGAAATGTGCGTGTTCGCTGACCGATCGCAGGCGCAACGAAGGCTTACGCGGGCGCGACGGTCTTCTGCCTCCCCAGCTTTACGTCCTGCCGTGGAATGACGCGGGTGCCACAATTTGTGTCGCGGGCACGCGCGACGATTCGACCAGCACGCTGTCACAGGCGCGACGGTCTAGTAGCGGCGAACTCGATCGCCAAATCTCCTCTTACGCTAGATGGCGTCCCGGTGCGACGCCACGCCACGCGGCGATCGCCTCGCCTCTAACGCTTCCTTGCTTGTTGCGGCTCTTGAACTTTCATGCTCTTGAGACTACACCCGAACCCCAATTCTTCGATGGTTCTCATCCCGAGACGGCTCGGCATAATCCCGAGGCCCATGGGGTTGGTGGGGCTAAACCCGAGCCTCTCCACTCTCCGACGTCGGACGACTTACCTTAACCATTTCATCTTGCTACTCATCAATCCACCCTTTGAAAAGGTATACCGGCTCTTGAACATGCCCGGATGAGTTGGTTTCGTGTGGAAATGTCGGTTCGGGATACCTCCCTTCTTGTCATCATCTACGAGCCCCGCTTTGGTAGCTCGAACCCGAACCCGATACGGTTCATACTCCTCTCTTGAAAAAGAGTTGTCCTCAACTCTTGGGGTCAAAACCGATGCATACTCCATCAATTGACTCCATGAAGCTCCGAACTTTACGAATGCAACGAACATTCACCTTAGCCATCAAACAAGCACCGAACCCCACAATGTACCCATCATCCAAATGAAAGAAAGTAAAAGGAGGCTTGTTTTGTGAAAGTGAGGGGTTAAGGGGCGGTAGAGGAAATTTATGTGGTGCTTGGGAACTCTCAATCTCACTAAGCTTGCTACAAGGCAAAGACAAAGTAAGAGGGAACTCGTCCTCACCAAGAACACTCTCATCTCGTGTTTCGCTCATCATGAGAAGGTTCCTCAACTCACTACCCATCCCGGCTTTTGAAGTCACGGTTCCTCGGGGAGAAATGAGAAGTAGCTTGATCTTCTTACCTTTATGGGTGAATGTGTAAGTATTGTTCAACTCGTTGTGCATAGTTTTCTTGTCGTATTGCCATGGTCGACCCAATAAAATATGACAAGTGCTCATAGGAACAACATCACAAAAAAGGGAATCATCGTAGTTAGATCCAAAAGAAAAATTCACTAAGACTTGCCTAGTTATCTTGACGCCATTGTGATTGTTGAGCCAATGGAGCGAGTAAGGTCGAGGGTGCGATAGTAGTGGCAAGTCAAGCTTCTTGACCATAGTGGTAGACGCAACGTTCGTGCAACTCCCTCTATCAATGCAAGAGTAAACACTTTTCCACCCACGAAGCATCGCGTTTGGAACAACATTCCCCTTTGGGCCTTGTCGAGAGGAGTCTTATGGGTATGCAAAGCTCTCCTCAAAACAAGTGCGCGTCCACGTACGGGGGGAATGGGGGCGACATTCTCCTACTCACTAGTAACCGCATCTTCAACCACCACTTCGGACTCGACTTGAGCCATTTGATGCTCTTCATCGATCTCTTGTACCTCTTGTAGAGTCAAAGTACATCGATTTGGACAATCGGCTTGCAAATGTCCCTAACCATGACACTTAAAACACTTCCGGCCTTACGTCCGTCAAGGAGGTTCCGTTGGAGTCACCGTAGCAAGTCTGTTTAGAACCAATTTTGTTTCTAAATACCGCCTAAATCCTTAGGCTTTTGACTTGTTTCATAGCTTAATTTAATAACTTTTAATGCATTTTTGGTAATTTTGTAGATTTCGCAGTTTTTACTCAAAACGTGGTAAAAAGGGCCATTTTGCACCTATTTTGGGAATCCCGAGATTTCCCGAGTCTTGGTCGAGTCAAAGGTGAAGGAAACGGAAAGGCCGGACATGTCAAGAAGCTCGAAAGGGAGTAAACTTGCTGAAGTTCATCGAAGCGTAGCCCCCGCCACGCCCGTGGTAGGGGGCGCTACCCTTCCGTCATCCCTTGGTTTTTGAACACTCCAAGGCGTAGCCCTCGTTACCACTTTCGTAGCGGGCGCTACGCCCAGAAGCCCTTTCGAAGCCGAGCTGGACCGTGGCCACGGTCAAGTTGACCGTAGCTACGGTGGGATCAAGCTACGCCCAGAAGAAGTGGGAGCCGAGCTGGACCGTGGCCACGGTCAAGTTGACCGCAGCTACGGTGGGATCAAGCTACGCCCAGAAGAAGTGGGAGCCGAGCTGGACCGTGGCCACGGTCAGGTTGGTCACAACCACGGTGGGTTCATGACTTGTCCAAGGGAAGAAGTAGCCGAGCAAGACCGTGGCCACGGTCTTGGGAGACCGTAGCCACGACGGTGCGAAGAAGCGAAAACTTGTCTGCCCTAAATCGCCAGACCGTATCCACGGTCCAGGAACACCGTGCCCACAGTGTTGCGAAGAGAAGAGAGAATTTGCCTTCACTACGCAGGACCGTGGCCACGGTCTCATAGACCGTGCCCACGGTCCCCTGCAGATGCGATTTTCTTGTTGAGTAAAGTGACGAGTTTTGAGTAACAAACTTGGCTTTTATATATTGCTTTTAGGTCTTTTAGCTGAGGAGGATCTATTATCATATCTTAGCACATACTTTATCATACTTTTATCACATTTAAGCTTTCAATTAGAGTGATTAGTGAGAGTTTCACTTGGATTATTGTTCTTGCACTGGATTCTATTCGATTTCTATTAAAGTTTTGAAGACTTTTCTTATTATTGGAGCATTGGAGTTTTATTATTATGGAGCATTTTCCTTTGGCATCAAAATCAATGAACATTTCTTAACTCTTTCTCTCTTTAGTCCATTATTTACTTGTTAATCTCTGTTTTTGTTATTAGAATTGTTGGTGTTTGTTGATTGTTGATTATTGTTAATTTGATTATCCTTTTAAGCATGAATGTAGTTATTAATGTTATTAGCATGTTAGATAGGATGTTTAGAGGCTAGAACCCTAATGGGTTAGGGAGATATTAAGGATTTGAATGGTATATTTGGATTAGGTTAGCAATTTTAGGAGTAATTTGTAGTGGAATCAACTTCCCACTGCTATCCTTCCCTCAAGTAGGATGTGTTTGGGGTACGAAAGACCCCGAATACATCCAACACTTGAGTTGGAAGGTTGGAATTGGGATAGTTAGTATTCTATTCGCGAAAGCGAATAGAAGCTAACTAGAGAATCCCGTTTCTTTAACCGTCCGGGTCTGTCGATGGACTTTGGGGAAGTTAATCCAGATTATCTTTGAAAAGGGAAACCCGGTTAGTTGTGAAACCTTCGTCCTAATTTCCGTTTGCTTCCCGAAATCTCCCGACACCCATTGTTTCCCCTTTTTGACCAAACCATAGTGTGTTTGTTCTGTTTTCACCCTAAACCTCTCATTATCTCATGATCGTAAACCTTACCTAGAGTCAAGTAGTCATAGCTCAGGCCCCTAGCTCCCTAAGAAAGAACGATAAAAACTGAGGTCTACAAACCACGTTACACAAAATGGCGCCGTTGCCGGGGAGCAAGCGCACCTAGCATAGCTCTTTGTCTTTTGGTTGTTTAAGATCATTTCACTTGCTAGAGATTTTGTTATCCTTGGTTATTGGAAATTTGATTCTTCCGTTTGTTCCTTTTGTGCATGCGGACTCGATCTCGACGAGGCCAAACTCCTATAACTCCACCGAATCCGAACCCGGAGAGTATTATTCGCCAAGCTAACTCCGGCTTGAGAAGAAGAAGACAACAAAGAGAGCGAGAGACGATCGAAATTCCAATATCTGAAGGAGAGCAAGATCCACCCTGTACCTTAGCATCATATTCCTTACCATCGTCGGGTACGGGAGGCGATCCCATCATATTGCCTGCATTACCACCGAACGCATCGTTCGAGTTCAAGCCATATTTGTTGGAGATATTCGAGAACACTCCGTACCATGGAGGAGAGCATGAAAATCCTATTGAACACATCAACAAATTCGAGCAACGCATTGGTTTCGTACAAATGAATGGAGTCTCCGCCGAATACATGAAGCTGAAGTTTTTCCTTCTCACTTTGAAAGGGAAAGCACTATTATGGCTCAACACGTGTCCGCCCGGAACCTATTCTGCATGGGATGCCCTTAGATGCGACTTTCTTCAAAGGTTTTTCCCCAATGATGAGACGTGTCGGTTGAGGCAAGCCATCATGAGCTTCAAGCAAGAGTCCGATGAGTCGTTATTCGAAGCATGGGGGAGATTCAAGGGTCTCCAACGGAGGTGTCCACACCACAATCTTGAGGATTGGCTATTATTGCATCATTTTTATTCCGGACTGAGTAGCTCTTTGCGAGAATCCATCGATCATGCCTCGGGGGGCATGTTCCTCAAGAACACGGTGAAGGAAGCAAACGTATTTCCTCACGAGTTATCTCAAAACTCTCCTCATTGGGGAGGCGGTCGTGGTCCAAGAGATGGTCCTTCTCTAGAAAGCAATCCTACTATTAAATTTCTCATGAATGTTGTTCTTGAGATGCAACAAAAGTCGACTTTGAAAAAGACCACGAGGCAAGTAAAGGCAACTCAAGAAGTACCTATGCTTATTCCGGATGCGCCAGTTCTTGTATGTGATTTTTGTGGAGGGCCACATTCTTTGAAGCGGTATGAAGAGTATCAAGCCGATAGATGTCACTAGGATGGTGGAAGAGGATGTTTTGGGTGACAAAGAGGGTGATGTGGTAGATGTCACGGAGGAGGAAGATCCGATAGAGGAGCGGGAGAGTGAGTTAGTCTTGGGTGAGGGAGATGATGGAGTGCATGAGGAGGAGTTGGAAGAATCAAGTAAAGAAAGAGAGGAGATGAAGAAGGTAAGGAAAGGGAAAGGAAAGATGGTGGAAGAAGAGCCGATCCAAACCATTGAGAAGCCAAAGCTACCGCCGGTCCCTTTTCCCGAGCGGTTAGTAAAGCCCATCCGATGCGAAGTTTTCAAAGTTCATTGGGATGCTCAAAAAGCTTCAAGTGAACATTCCATTTCTTGATGCTATTTTCGAGGTCCCATCTTTCAAGAAGCATTTGAAGGAGCTTCTCACAAGCAAAAGGAGGATTCAAGAGAGATCTACGATCCATTTGACAGTGGATTGTAGTGCCATTATTGATAACAAATCACCGGAGAAGTTAGCCGACCCCAGAAGTTTTTCTATTCTGTGCACCATTGGTGACATGCGGATTGGCCGTGCTTTATGTGATCTAGGAGCGAGTATAAGCGTCATGCCTCATTCGATTTGTAAGAAGTTTAATCTCGACGATCTAGCTCCTACAACAATTAACCTCCAATTGGCCGACCATTCCGTGCGAAGATCATTGGGAATATTGGAGGACATCCCGGTCCAAGTGGGGCGATTTTTTATTCCGTGTGATTTTGTGATCTTGGAGATGGAGGAAGACAACAATATCCCTATCATTTTGGGAAGGTTGTTCCTTGCCACGGCGGGAGCAATAATTGATGTGAAGAATGGAAGCATGTCGTTGAATGTCGGTGACGAAAGCATCATTTTTCAACTTGAGGGGTCATTGAAAGGTCCTTCGTATGGGGACTCATGCTATGCTATTGATATGATGGAGTTTCTTGTTGATGAGTATATTGAGGACTCTCATCTACTTGAGTCTACTTGCAACGATCCCTTGGGAGCTTGCCTATTGGAATCTTTCCAATTTGAGACCGACGGCACCGATATTACCTTCTTCACCAACCTTCTTGACTCATCACCCATGCATGAAGATATTATTATTGACGAGCCATATATGGAGTGCATGGAGATTCAAGATGTGATCTACAAGGGTATGTCTTCTTCTCAAATTCAATCCTCTTTTCCTTTAGAGCTTGAACCTTTGCGCCCTTCCCTCCAATATGCTTTCTTGGATGATGAGAAATCTTATCCTGTCATTGTGAATGCGAAATTGAATGATTCTGAATTGTCCATGTTGCTTGATTTGCTTAGAAAACATAGGGGTGCACTAGGTTATAAGATAGAGGAATTGAAAGGTTCGTCCCCTTCTATATGCATGCATCCGATTGACTTGTTAGAGGATGCAAAGCCTACTAGGCAACCCCAGCACCGATTAAATCCCAATATGCAAGAGGTGGTTAAAAAGGAAGTAGTAAAGTTACTAGCTGCTGGGATCATCTTCCCCATCGCAAATAGCGAATGGGTAAGCCCGGTTCAATGTGTACCCAAGAAGGGTGGAATGACTGTGATTGAAAATGAAAAGAAAGAACTAGTTAGCACCCGGACCGTCACCGGTTGGCGGATGTGTATTGATTACCGCCAACTAAACAAAGTAACAAAGAAGGACCATTTCCCCCTTCCCTTTATTGACCATATGTTGGAACGGTTGGCGGGTCACTCGTATTTTTTCTTTTTGGATGGGTACTCGGGTTTCTTTCAAATTCCAATCCACGCCTCACATCAAGAGAAAACTACTTTCACTTGCCTGTATGGTACTTTTGTTTATGTCGCATGCCTTTTGGGTTATGTAATGCACCGGGGACATTTCAACGTTGCATGATGGCTATCTTTAGTGATTTCATTGAGAAATGCATGGAAGTCTTTATGGACGATTTTTCTGTCTATGGTAATACCTTTGATTATTGTTTGCTGAATTTGGAGAAAGTTCTAACCCGTTGTGAGGAAGTTGACTTAGTGTTGAATTGGGAGAAATACCACTTCATGGTGGAAGAAGGTATTGTGTTGGGTCATTTAATTTCTTCTAAGGGCATCGAAGTGGACATGGCTAAAGTTGAGGTTATAGAGCGCCTACCACCCCCAGTTTACGTTAAGAAGTGCGTAGCTTCGCCATGCCGGCTTTTATCACGGTTTTTCCAATTCCAAAATCGCTCGACCTTTAACTGATCTCTTGTGCAAGGATGCCCCATTCTCTTTTACTGATGAGCTCCTTGAGTCATTTTATAGGTTAAAGCAAGCCTTGATTTCCGCTCCGGTAGTTCAACCTCCGGATTGGACACTACCCTTCGAAATCATGGCCGATGCAAGTGATTTCGCTGTGGGAGCGTGTTTGGCTCAAACAATAGAGAAGAAGCCAAGAGTAATCTACTACGCAACCCATGCGCTTGATAGTGCACAAAAGAATTACACGACCATGGAGAAGGAGCTTTTGGCAATCATCTTTGCTCTCAACAAATTCTGACAATACCTTATGTTCTCCAAGGTGGTGGTTTACACGGATCATGCCGCGATTAAATATTTGATGGGAAAGAAAGAAACGAAGCCGAGGCTTATACGGTGGGTCTTGCTTATGCAAGAGTTCGATTTGGAAATTCGCGACAAGGCCGGCACGAAGAATGTAGTAGCCGATCACCTATCAGGATTCTTGCTGATTTGGGGGATACCCAACCGATTGTAGATTCTTTCCCGGATGAGCGACTCATGGCTATCAAGCACTCTCACCCGTGGTATGCCGACATCATAAACTACTTGTCTAGTGAGGTTATTCCTCCAAATCTGAACCCTCATCAAAAGAAGAAGTTCTTTCACGACATGAAACATTTCTTTTAGGACGATCCATTCCTATTCCGGTTGTGCAACAACAGGATGTATAGACGATGTCTACCCGAGAGCTAGGTGAAATCTGTTTTGACACATTATCATGAATTCCCAATTGGAAGTCACGGTGGCTCTCAAAAGACGGCGGCAAGAGTCTTACAGGTCGGCTATTGGTTGCCGACTCTCTTTCGCGATGCCCATCATCATGTCAAGCAATGTGACAAATACCAAAGGTCCGGAAATATTTCCCGGAAGAATGAAGCACCATTGAACTTCATCCTTGAGGTAGAGGTTTTCGATGTAAGGGGGTTAGATTTCATGGGTCCCTTTCCGTCATCACGAGGTTTTCAATACATCCTAGTGGCAGTAGACTATGTTTCGAAATGGGTCGAAGCTATCCCATGTGTGAAGTGCGATGGCAAGTCCGTATCAAGATTCTTGAAGAAGATTTTATTCCCAAGATTTGGCATTCCAAGGGTTATCATTAGTGACAACGGATCCCACATCATCGAGAAGAAGTTTGAGTCCCTCCTAGCAAAGTATGGTATCAATCACAAGAAGGGGCACCCCTATCATCCTCAAACGCAAGGGCAAGTAGAGATCTTAAATCGTGCTATCAAGGAGAATTTGGAGAAGACAGTCATCTCTTCACGGAAGGATTGGGCGGAGAAATTAGATGAAGTCTTGTGGGCATATCGCACCGCCTTCAAAACACCGATTTGGACTACTCCGTATCGTCTTGTCTACGGGAAAGCATGTCATTTTCCCGTAGAACTTGCGCACAAAACGATGTGGGCGATCAAGAAATTGAATTTCGATCACAAGGCGGCCGGAGCAAGTCGTTTATTTCAATTGGAAGAGCTTGAGGAGCTACGACGTCATGCCTATGAAAATAATAGGATCTACAAAGAGCGTACAAAAGCATGGCATGATAAAAGATTGAACCGTCGCGAGTTTGTAGTGGGTGATAGAGTCCTCATCTTCAACTCAAGGCTCAAACTATTCTTCGGGAAGCTGAGATCAAGGTGGTCCGAGCCCTTTGAAATAGTGAGGATTCTTCCCGCCAAGGTGGTTGAACTCAAGAATGCACAGGGCAATTGTTTCAAGGTGAACTCATCAAAGCTTAAGCCATACTTCATGGGCGAGGAATACGCGGGGACCGTTGTGGTGTACCTCGCCAACTTTGAAGGTTGAAAGCATCGGAGTAGGTCAAGCTAGGACCAAAAACAAGCACCCGGGAAAGGTACAAGCTACTTCCCCTTCTTTTAGTGTTTTCTTTCATTTTCTTCATTTTATTTCTTTAGTCTTAGCATTTTCATTTTCGTTTTGTTAAAGTTTGAGAAAAAAGAAAGAAAAGAGTGAAAAAAAAATTGAAAAAGTTGAAAAAAAATCGTGAGTGAAAAGAGGTTCTATGAAGGACGTGATTCAAAGTGGTTTTGAATGTTGAAAGGTGTCCTTGAAAGTTGTTGAGTGAGAAAGAAAAGAGGGTGGATAATACGAGAGTAGAATTTTAGGACTTAACAAATTTTCCAAGTTTTTGAATCTTGTAGGTGCAGGGGAGTGACCGAAGAGGACCGTACCCACGATGGTCTTCACCGTGGCCACGGTCCATTTATGCACGTTTTACTCAGTTCTCATTCCCGAGTGAGACCGTAGCCACGGTCTATTTCACTGCACTCCACGCCTCAAAGCTCGACCGACCCCACGGTGGGTGTCACCGTAGCCACGGTATCAAGCCAACAATTTTTTTTTTGCCCCAGTTTTACCCGAGTTAAACCGTACCCACGGTCTCATCGACCGTGGCCACGGTGTGTCGATGCGCTGCAATTTCTATCGGGGCTTATACCCTTTCTCCCTCATTTCTCTTTCAATTTCCCCCTTTCCCTCTCACTCGAAACACTCTGTCCCAACCTCATACCCTAAATTCCTTGCCTAAATTGCTAATTCCTTTACAAAATCCTTCCCTACTCTCCATTTTCTCACAAGATTTTTACCCTAGCTGCGCCGCATCTGCTCCTACTCGCCATTTTCCGGGTTCCTCAAGCAAAATTTCTGGGTTTTTGTTCTTGTTGGGGCTCGAATTTGTCAAGAAAACGCTTCCAAGTCTTCAACTGAGGTACTTCTTGTTAATTGGTGCATCAAACTTCGTTTTTATTGCTAATTTGGGTCCATTCTTTGTGCACAATTTCGTGGGTCTTGGTTGGATGCTCTTGGTTGAGTTTGGGGGTGCCAATTTGGGTGATTAGCTTGTTGATTGGAGTGTAGTTAGTGAAATTCTTGGTTGGAATTTTGTTGTTCTTTGGGATTTTGGGACATTGCTGTTGCTGTACTTTTTGTTGTGGTCGTATTGCTCTTAGTTTGTTTCAATGGGACGAGCAAAGCGTGCTTGGTCCGAGCCAGAACCGACCCCTGCCCCATCTACTTCAGCAGAACCCGACAAGACCCGCTACAAGGGTCAACCCGCCTCCTTAATCCAATGTGACCCGAAAGTGAAAGTCCACTTCAAGACGATATTCATAAGGCGAGGTACGAAAGGTTGAAAAAGCGGAAAATTTGTGCTCCGGACTTGTATCACGAGAAGACGGCACGGGATGTTTATTGTAAACCCAGCATGGACTTCTTCATTAAAGTCATGGGTTGGGAAATTTTTACCACAATCAACGAGCCCATCATCGAACAACCGGTGCTTGAATTTCTGAGTTCTCTTGTGGTTCGGGAAGACGGCACATCCAATGCCACTTTCTCTTACATTATAGCCAAGAAGGAGGTAGAGTGTATGGTTCAGGACCTTTCCAATGCTCTCGGCCTTCTTGAGGATGGTATCTTCTATGGGGAATGTGTCAACTTTGATGAGCAAGAAGCCATGAGAGCCCTCACCTGTTGGAGGAGACGGTATCCCAAGGTCCGGACTCGAAAACTACAAGTCCATTGCCCGAGCAATTCAAAGGCCAGAGACTTTTGCAATCTAAGTGTTCGCATCTTTCACCGTATCATTTCAAGCTCAGTCTTCGGCCGCGACACCGGACGTTCAAGCATTCGAAAAGACGACCTCTTCATCCTCCACAACGCGATCAATGGTCACCGGGTGAACACCGGTTCATGCATCCTTCACTGTCTTCGGAAGATAAGCCTTGAAACCCGAAACATGACCCTTGGCATGGGTCACATCATCCACCATTTTCTTAAGAAGCAGGGGTTCGAGTCTTATCTAGCCAAGTGGACTCCACGGTACTTCCCTGATCCCATCGACGGTGTTCGCCTACGGAAAATGGAATTCTTGGAGAAAAATAAAATGCGAACACTTTACCGCCTGTTCGATCTCGTTCCAAGCCGAATTTCTTCTTCTTTTATAGGGTATATTTGCTTGTTTTAACCCCTATTTATATTTTAGATATAATGATTTAGTGTTTTGTAGGAAACTAAGGAGTTAGAAGAAGTTTGGGCTTAATTGAAGGTTTTTAGGGAATCCCGAGCTATTTCCCGAGTCAAACCAAGTCAACCCAAGCCGAGAGCCGAGTCAAACCAAGTCAACTCGAGCCGAGAGCCGAGGCGAAACCGATGCCGGAAATTCCATATCAAGATGGGCGCAAAACAGGGGAACGGTACAAACTCAAAGGTTTGAAATACGTGGTCCTTCCCTCTTTAGGTCATAACTCCTTTGTTACAACTCTGATTGGTTTGAAATTTTGGAAGCTTAAAGTACACACCGAGAGCTTTCCATCGATATCTTACGGGCTTAAAATAGAGTTCGGATGAAGAAGTTATGCGCGTTTGAAGTCGACAGGGAAAAGCTGCCCAGAACAGTGGCTCGCCCGAGCCATCTGCTGGCTCGCCCGAGCTAGGCTTCTGGGGCAACAAAGACATAAGCCAAGAGAGCCGGACAGTAGGCTTGCTCGCCCGAGCCACCCCAATGGCTCGCCCGAGCCACTCTGTCTGCAGAAAAATTGTTGCGCGTGCTGCGATTAAAGTCCTAGGGTTTGGGTTGTATTTTTCCTTCTTCTATAAATACCCACTTGTATTCATCCAAGAAAAAAATCAATTAGCCTAGGTAGTTTTAGGAGTAGATTAGATTTAATTGCTTTCTTTAATTGCTTTCTTTAATTGTTCTTCAAGTTTTCTCCATTGTTCTTCAAGCTTTCTTTAAGTTTTCTTGCAATTGTTATTGAACTCTTCTTTCAAGCATTTTCATTGAAGTTTTACAAGCTTTCTCAATCTCTCTCTCTCTCGCTCTCTCTCTCTCTCTCTCTCTCTCTCTCTCTCTCTATTATCCATTGTTGTTGATTCAAAAGCTTTCTAGGGTTAGCCACATCAAATCCATCTTTTAGTGGGGAGCAGGGTCAAGGAATTCCAACTCTACTTCCTAGTGAGAATTTGGGAGATCCTTGGTAATCCAATCCACAATTTCTTGTTTGTTCGGGGGAAATTGCAAAGGTAGATTGAAGGTTAGAAGATTTTTGGTCATCAAAGGTATAATTTCTTGTCTCTAATTTCATTGTTCATTCTAGATTTCCATTCCTTGTTTAATTGCTTTATTTGATTTCATGCTTTTAATTGCTTTCTTTGATTCATGTCTAGGTTAGTTTTATTGCTTTCATTTACATAATTTATTGCTTTCCGCATTGAGAAAAACCCTTTTACACAAACCGATTACCTCAATCAAGCCTAACACCCATCCCTGTGGACCGACAACCTTAACTTATAAAACCACAAAAATTACAACCGAACAATGGCGCCGTTGCCGGGGATGGCGTTATTTGGTAGATTAGGCTATTGGTTTGTGTGTACATAGTTTATTGCTTTCTCGATTATGCTAGAAAAATGTAGCGAAAAAAATTGAATATCGAAAAATAAAGAGAGAAAAGAAACCAAAAAAAAAAGAAAATTATAAAATTGAAAAAAGAGAGTGATGGAAAGTCCCCAATTCCCCCAATTTGAGCATGAGATATTTTGGAGGTATTTTGCTAGATTACATGATTACCATGGTCAATGTGAATTATATGGTGTCTTCTATGATACTTTGGATCTTTTGGGAATTGTGAATGAGGGTGTGAGTTATGAGACCCGAAACCTTTTAGAATATTACGGGTTTTCCAGTTTAGGAGAAGAACCAGCATGGGAGTTACTTAAATGGTTGTCTAGGGATTCCTATGAGTTTCAACAACAAAATGTTAGTCCTAGCTTCCAACCTCCTTATGCACCACCCTTTGGGACAGAAACTGAACAATCATGTGAATACCCCGTGTATGTTGATGATCAATCTTATAATGGGGAATATGTGGAAAACTGTTATGAACTTTCCCAAAGTGCCGATGAGTCTCCTTCCGTGTGCTCCTTGTGTGATTCGCCGTATCATAGTTCAATTTCTTGTTTGCAAGCTACAGTGGCTTCCTTCGAGGCAGAAGTAGAAAAGTTATGTGTGAACATGAATAAGTATATGCGTGAATTTGTCCATGAGAGTAATCATAGGGTAGAAACTCCGTCTTCACAAATGGTTGATTCGAATGTTGAAGTAGGTCATTCATCGTCTTTTAGTCCTGAAATGCAAGTTGATTTTTCTGTGTATGATGAGGATGATGACTATTATAACTGACCATGCCTTGGACTATTTAGTGATTCCTTAGCTATAGCCCCACCTAGTGAGCATGAGGAACTTGTTGATTCTATGTGTGATGATGTTGAAATTGATGAAAACATGTTAGACGATGAACCATTGTCCACACCATTGTCCATGCGTTTATGTGAAGAAAATATTGAGTTTAGTGAATGCCATGATGCTTGTGATGTAATTGAGCATGAGCTTGTTGAGGGTGAAATTGAATCTGTTGTGATTGAATGTGTGCTTGACACCGATTTGTTCACTTTCATTGAGGATCATTGCATTAGTGAGGCATTAGCAACCCTTATATATGAATCCATTGATGTGCATTCTTGTGATGATGAGCATAATTCTTTGGGGATTGATCATGATTGTTTGAACTTGGATTCTGACAATGTTGTTTTTGATGATGACATGCTTTATGAATCATTCACAATGAGTTATGACCCGGAGCCTTCCACTTTCACTTTTAATGTCGTTTTGAATGATGTACCTTTGTCTTTTGATGTTGATAGTTCTTCTAGTGAGTTTGATATTAACGAAGATGAAGATGTGCTTGTGTGTGATGTTGGGAGTGTTATGAAGTGGTCTAACCCTCTGTTTTCCTTATCACCTATTGACGATTATGATGATTATTTGGATGAAAGTTGTGATGGAATCTGTGTTTGATGAAAATTGCATGGAAATTGAGTTTGAACCATTGTTTGCATCCAAGTCTTCGCATGAGCATGTCCATGAATGTGTTGTATTGCACCCTCCCGTTGATTTGTATACCCAATCTCCATTTACGAGTCAACGGGAGGAGCCTTTTGTCATGTCTCACTTCACCATGCCTAGGAAAGTCTTGTACATTCCTATAGTTCGTTCTTTTTATGACTTTTCTAAGGCATTCGATAAACTGTTAAGAGCACTAATGTTTGTTGATGTGTTATTGCGAGTGTGCTCTTACCTACACCACTCTGAGATGCATGAGAGGATGCATGATTTGTTACTCCGGGCGCTGAATTGTTCTGACTTGGTGCCCGATATCGTGAGGTGAGAAGGAATGATTTCTTGATAAAACACCTTCTAGGTAAAATCCTTCCTCACCTTTTGTGTATATTTAATGAGTCGGCTTTCTTTTCTTCTTTTATTTTCTTTTTGTATGTTTCTTTTTCTTTAATTTTGGGGTGCTTGCTTACCTTTTTCTTTTTCCATTTTGAGGACACGACAGCCTTTTTGTGTTGGAGTGGGATGGTAGTATGCATTCCGGTTTTTGAGTCCAAAGAAAAGAAAAAAAAGAGTAAAAGTCGTTTTGTAAATATTTTAGTTTAGTTTCTTAATTCTTTAGTCCTTAGAGTCTTGTATAGTTTGTTTTTCCTTTTGATCTTGCATGTGAACCATCACACATAGTATGCTTTTCTTGTTTATTTCTAAGCTTGGTGTGATGTTCCTTGGATCGTGGATTGAATATGCTTGATTGAAGACTTCGAGGTAACTTCTTTCCACCCTCTCTTTATGTGAATATATCGATGATCCATGATGCATGCTTGCTTTTCTTTTTGGTTGGCGAACCCCTTGAGTGTGAATGTTTGTAATATTTTGTTGTTGGAGTCGTGTGGGTTCTGATCGCCACCGCTATTTATGTGATAAGTGTTTTGTTTATATATGTTTTTCTTGGTTTTCTACCTTACTTGTGACACCCTTCTCACAATGGGGACATTGTGGTGTCTTGTGTTGGAGTGGGGGTGCTATTTTCCATTTGTCATGGGTAGATCACCTAGTTTTTGAGTCTTTTGTTTTTGTTTTTCTTAGTTTGTCTCCAAAAATCTAAAAATATTTTTTTGTGTGAAAGAAAAAAAAAGGGGAGAAATGTTGTGAAAAACCCAAAAGTTGTTTTTCTTTTTTAGGATGTTTCCGTTCACAGTTGTGTAGATAGTTGTCTAATTTGCTGATTTAGTCAGTTGGAAGCGGCCGTTATGAATAATGATGTAGGAAGGATTTTTGCCATGGCTTATCTCTATTAGACCTCTACATGGAATGGGAAAGCGGATTCCTCAAATCTTACACGCTTTGACGGTGAGTTCTTACCTAAGTTAGACGGTTTTAGTTGTTCAATTGCTTAAGCTCTTAATTAATGCATTAAAATAATTACTGTCGGGCCTACCGTCATGGGTTGGTTTGGGTGGATCGGCACCCTATGCCCCTTAAGTGCAATGACTCACGTATGGAGAAACCCAGCAGGGAGGGTAATCCTTTGCGAAGGCTGGTGTTTAAATCCCGCAAAACCAGACACAAACACTCTAAAAGACACAAAACGGATTGAGTGGAAATAAAAGAGCGTAGGTTTTGAAAAAGAAAGAAAATAGCGAAGCAAGAAAAAGAAAAAAAGAGTTGAGCAAAAGAATGGTAAGAAAGAGAAAAGTAAAAAAAGAAAAGAGCAAAGTAAGAAAAGAGAGCAAAGTAAGAAAAAGAAAGAAAAGAGAGGTTGAAAGAAAAACCAAGAGTGAAGTAGGATAGATAATCCCGAGCTTGAGCATGAGAACAACTCTGATTGTCTGGTTTAGGATAGGAAGGACCGACTAGAGCCCACTTGCACATATGCACGAGGTGTTTTGCTCATCAGGAAGTGTTCTGGTTCAAAATCTCAAAGATTGGCAGTTTTCCAACCTTCGTGTCTTAATTTATTTATACTTGCTTTTTCCAATTGATTGTTGAGGCGGGTTGGGGAACTAGGTGCATGATTGGGGACGGGAATATTTTCTTTGCTTTTGTTTTGTTTCGGTTTTCAGTTTTCGCTTCTTTTTCTTTCCCCTTTTTCTTTTCTCGTGGCTCTTATGGGTAGAGTTGCTATAAACCCTCACGAGACCTACCTCGTCCACCCGGGCTGCCGGGGAGTTTAAAGGGCATGATGCATACGCTAAATGCATCCGCGATTCCTGCGAAAGTGAGTTAGTTTTTTTAGTTTTTCTTTCTAGTCCTTTTCTTTGTTTTTAGTTTGCTCACGGAGAGAAAACCCTTTTGTTGGAGTGGCCACGGGAACGATTCCCATAGCGTCGTGGTTCATTTGAGCGACGATCATGCCGAGAAGCGATTAGATGTCACTGACCAACGCAATTGGTCGTGTGGCCAAACATTTAGGAGTCGTTTTGTGTTGGGTGGTCCCGGGGAGCCCGAGGAGGAAGGTGAAGAAGAGGATGAGGAAGTGGAAGAAGAGAATGAAGAAGAGCAAGAGGAAGAAGCCGGACCGAGCCAAGCAAGGGATGCCGCCTTGGAGCGTATCAGTTAACAACTCCAGGAGCTTCACGATGAATTTCAAGAACAGCGGGAGCTTATTCAAAACCAACAGACCCTGATCGAGAACTTGCAAGGGCTGATTGAGACCCAACAAGAGATGGTTGTTAGCATCCAATCGCAGCTTCAACCTCGTCCTCCTCTAGGAGGATCCGCTTGAGGACCGTTTGTAAGCATTCCCACCCCCACCCGATCTTTATCACTGTTTTTACATACTTTATAGTGTGAAGTATAAGTGTAGGGGGATGCTTCATTGAGGTTTGGATGCAAGGTCTGGTGGTTTTGGTTTGTTGGTGTCTCGGGTTCTTTTGGCATGTTTTGGCATGTTTGGGGGTTGTTTTTAGGATGCTCGGGTTTGGCTTGTGTTGTTTGTCTTTTGATTGTAGTGGGGATGTCTTTTGGTTGTATGATGATTGACTTTGTGGGCTAGGGACGGTTTGTTTCGTCATGCTTTGAATGTATTTTGGTTGTGGCTGGGGATGTAAGCAAATGTTGTTTGAAGTTAATGCAATAAATCGATTGTTTTGGTCAGTGTGTATTGAATTTCACCCTTATTTCCCGCCTCAGTGAGTGAGATTCGGGGATAAGGTAAGTAATTGGCAATGTACATATTGTTTATAGTTTATTTTCATCTTGTAGTTTTTGTTCAACGTCTAGTTAGTTAATTTTTCTTTGATTTTATTTTTGATCTCGCATGCGAATTTTGTCGTTGGTAAAGTCATCTTTTGCTCTAATATCGTTTTGATTCACTTGAACGACGACTTTGGATCAAAGTTTCAACGCTTATGAAGAGCTCGAGGTACTATCTTTCCACCTTGCTCTTTCTTATGTGAATTATCATCATGATCCGTCGCATGCTTGATTTTCTTTTGGGTGGCGAACCCCTTTTGAGTGTCTGTGTTGGGAATATTTTGTCGTTGGAGCCGTGTAGGCTCGGGTCGCCACCATTTTTCCTTGCTAGTTGCTTTTTTTTGTTTGTTTTTGTAGGTTCTCTACCCTTTTCATGAGGCACCTTCCCACAATACGGACATTGTAGCGTTTTAAGTTTGTGAGGGGGGGGGAGATATTCTGTTTTAAGGGTAGATCACATAGATGTTTTGATTTTTGTTTTCTTAGTTTTTGCCTAAAATTTGAAAAATTTTCGTGTGAAAAAGGAGAAAAAAAGGGAGTGAAAGCCTTAAAAGCTTTTTCTTTCAGTTTTGTTTTCGCTTTGTTTTGCTTTGTGTCTTGGATCTTGTTGTCGAAATTGAGAAGTAGTTCTTAATCTTCTTTAAAAGTAACCGGACTGAGCATTTTCGACCCTGTCTCGGGTTCTAGTCAAGACTTACCTAAATAGACTCCCTTCATTGAGTGTCTAATGAGACCCCCGATTCCTTTCACGTTCCGATTGGAACCGGTAGATTCTAGGGGTTTGTGTCCGAGCTTGTTTTGTTTTCTTGTTTAGAAAAAGCAAAAGCAAAAAGTTCAAAAAGAAAGAAAAAGAATTCATAAGATACAATAACCTGATTAAGTGGAGCGTGTCGCTAAATGACATTAACCACCATACACTTAGCCAACCTACACGTGCCCGGTATCAGTGGCACGGCACGGATACCCCTTAACCCTCCTCCTATATAAATTTGCGACGGAGAGGTGAATGGAAAAGACCGTGTTGGGAGGGTATACCCCATTTTTGGGCCGTCCAATTCCCGAAAGTAAGGCTAATACCAATCTTTAAAAAGAAAATAAGAAAAATTTCGTTGGTAAAACCAACCCAAAAAGAAAAGAAAGTTTTTGCTTCTAAAAGAGTGGAGCCTCTCCTTGCATCACCTACGGCCCTCACCAAGCCAAGGGCGACCAAATGCGAGGAAGGGCAATGCTTCTCTTGGTTGTTTCGTTGTTTTTGAGTTCGGACACGAGTCTTTAGAGTCTTTTGGTTTCGGTTAGAACCCACTTGCACATATTGCACATGGGGTTTTGCTGGGCATAAGGTGTAGGGGGGTTGAAAATCTTCAAGATTGGCTTTTATTTTAGATAGGTGTCTGTGAGATGTTCCTAACGGTTGCTTTTGGAGGCTTAATAACGTTTTCTTAGTTTAGGTTGCTAGATCTTTTGAATCAAAGCCTTTGTTTTTCTTTCCTTTTGTTTTCTTCGGTTTTGTTTTCACTTTTCCTCTCTCCTTTTTGTTTGCCTTTTGTGGGCACAGCCGCTACAAACCCTCACGAGTCCATCTCGTCCACCCGGGCTGTCGGGGGGTTCAAAGGGCTTGGTACATACGCTAAATGCACACATTTCTCTCCCACGACAGAGGAGTTAGTGTTAGGCTTTTTTAGTTTTTGTACTGTTTTGCTCGGGACGAGCAAAAGTTTAAGTGTGGGGGGTGTTTAACCCAATTTTGTGTCTAAATACCGCCTAAATCCTTACACTTTTGACTTGTTTCGTAGCTTAATTTAATAACTTTTAATGCGTTTTTGGTAATTTTGTAGATTTCGGAGTTTTTACTCAAAACGTGGTAAAAAGGGTCATTTTGCACCTATTTTGGGAATCCCAAGATTTCCCGAGTCTTGGTCGAGTCAAAGGCGAAGGAAACGGAAAGGCCGGACATGTCAAGAAGCTCTAAAGGGAGTAAACTTACTGAAGTTCATCGAAGCGTAGCCTCCGCCACGCCCGTGGTAAGGGGCCCTACCCTTCCGTCATCCCTTAGTTGTTGAACACTCCAAGGCGTAGCCCTCGTTACCACTTTTGAAGCCGAGCTGGACCGTGGCCAAGGTCAAGTTGACCGCAGCTACGGTGGGATCAAGCTACGCCCAGAAGAAGTGGGAGCCGAGCTGGACCGTAGCCACGATCAGGTTGGCCACAGCCACGGTGGGTTCATGACTTGTCCAAGGGAAGAAGTAGCCGAGCAAGACCGTGGCCACGGTCTTGGGAGACCGTAGCCACGACGGTGCGAAGGAGCGAAAACTTGTCTGCCCTAAATCGCCAGACCGTATCCACGGTCCAGGAACACCGTGCCCACAGTGTTGCGTAGAGAAGAGAGAACTTGCCTTCACTACGCAGGACCGTGGCCACGGTCTCATAGACCGTGCCCACGGTCCCCTGCAGATGCGATTTTCATGTTGAGTAAAGTGACGAGTTTTGAGTAACAAACTTGGCTTTTATATATTGTTTTTAGGTCTTTTAGCTGAGGAGGATCTATTATCATATCTTAGCACATACTTTATCATACTTTTATCACATTTAAGCTTTCAATTAGAGTGATTAGTGAGAGTTTCACTTGGATTATTGTTCTTGCACTGGATTCTATTCGATTTCTATTGAAGTTTTGAAGACTTTTCTTATTATTGGAACATTGGAGTTTTATTATTATGGAGCATTTTCCTTTGGCATCAAAATCAATGAACATTTCTTAACTCTTTCTCTCTTTAGTTCATTATTTACTTGTTAATCTCTGTTTTTGTTATTAGAATTGTTGGTGTTTGTTGATTGTTGATTATTGTTAATTTGATTATCCTTTTAAGCATGAATGAAGTTATTAATGTTATTAGCATGTTAGATAGGATGTTTAGAGGCTAGAACCCTAATGGATTAGGGAGATATTAAGGATTTGAATGGTATATTTGGATTAGGTTAGCAATTTTAGGAGTAATTTGTAGTGGAATCAACTTCCCACTCCTATCCTTCCCTCAAGTAGGATGTGTTTGGGGTACGAAAGACCCCGAATACATCCAACACTTGAGTTGGAAGGTTTGAATTGGGATAGTTAGTATTCTATTCGCGAAAGCAAATAGAAGCTAACTAGAGAATCACGTTTCTTTAACCCTCCGGGTCTGTCGATGGACTTTGGGGAAGTTAATCCGGATTATCCTTGAAAAGGAAAATCCGGGGGGTTTATCTTAACGGGATTGTCATTTCATTCTACTATCTTATTGCCTCCTAGTTGTGAAACCTTCGTTTTAATAGCCGTTTGCATCCCGAAATCTCCCGACACCCTTTGTTTCCCCTTTTTGACCGAACCATAGTGTGTTTGTTCTGTTTTCACCCTAAACCTCTCATTATCTCATGATCTTAAACCTTACCTAGAGTCAAGTAGTCATAGCTAAGGCCCCTAGCTCCCTGAGAAAGAACGATAAAAACCGAGGTCTACAAACCACGTTACAAAGTCCCTTTCCTTTGTCAAGTCTTGGTACAGTGTGGACTTGGGTGTCTCGCTAGACTTTAGAGTGTTTGAATTCGGAGGGGGTCGGCTAGATGATGAGTAGACGGATCTAGACAAGGGTTTGGTGTCGGACCTTTCCATTCTTCATCGCTCAACTCGGAGAGCCAAACTACACAAATCACCATCGAAGACTAGGGTTGAACCTCAACCTTGTTGGCAACAGCAGGATCTAACCCATTCAAGAATCGCATCATGGTTTGCTCTTGAAGGCCACTTTTAATAAGAAGTTTCTCGAACTCTGTGATGTAATCACCGACGGATCTTTTGCCTTGGGTAAGAGCATATAGCCTCCATAGGACGTCTTGTTTGTAAGTGTGGGGCAAGTAACGGCGATTCATCACTTGTTTGAGCCGTGTCCAACTAGAAATCCTTGTCTTTCCTTCACGAACCCGTTGTACCTTCATATTCTCAAACCAAAGCGAGGTGGCCTTGGTGAGTTTCAAGATCGCGACCTTATAAGCCTTCTCATCATCATAATCCTTGGTCTCAATGATCATATCCATCAATTGGACCCATTCGATGTAGTCATCCGGAACATTGGACCCATTGAATTCGGGGATGTCAATGTTGACGTCTTGGAATTCTTCACGAGGGGGTCGATCATGCACTTCTCGACGTGGACGGCGTCGAGGGGAGCCTCTAGCATCGTCACTCGACTCAAAGTTGGGAGGAGGACGGATAGGGCTCGGTGCACACCTTGATCATTCAACTCGGGGTGGAGCTTGACGCTCTAGGGCGAGGTTGTCCAACCGCACCATAATTGCATTAAGGTTGCGATCAGTGGTGGAGAACCGGTCGTCATGGGTGGTGAGTCGGCTCTCAATAGCCCGAAGTTGAGGGCTGCTCCGGTGGCTCGATTCCTCTCGATTGGAATTTACTTGTCCATCCATATCGAGGAAAGGGTAAAGGACAGTATGTGTTTGGGAATATTTTGTGGAATTTGGGGGTTTTTTTGTAGTTGGCTTGTGTTTGGCTAAGGGTTCTTTGTGTTTTTCTCACTTGGGCGTTTTATCGAACATCTTGCAGGCACAAATTTCCAACTTCACCTCAAAGCTTCAAATGACTTCAAATCCAACAAATACAAACAAAATACAAAGTATTCCAACACTCTTGGATAGTACAGGGAATGGGGGACACCAATATTCAATCAAATTCAACAAAAGAAATCACTACTAGTAAGAACAACAATGAAAACTCAAGCTAGAACAAACCGTAGCTCTGATACCAAATGGAGCGTGGCGCGATGGGAGTATTGATGATTTAGCTTCAGTTGGAACTTTGATTCAACAATCGAACAAAACTTGAACAATAAAGGAAGGATATGACCTTGTGGCTAGGTAATCCACAACCCAAAAGCCTAACACTCCACAATGATTATCCAAGGTAATCCACTAAATAATCACAAGGAATGACTTGCTAACACCACCATCCACAAAAGGAATAGGTAAGAACAAGATTTTTGAGAAAACAAGGGAGAAACCCTAACCAATGCATAAGCATCACAATAATATTCAACAAAAACTCCATGAAAAACTGGAAAACAAGCTATTTATACTAAGCAAAATCTAGGCCAAAACTCACCAGCAACATAATCAGACACGCGCATGTTCGCTGACCGGCCGCGGGCGCGACGAAGGCTCGTGCGGGTGCAACGGTCTTCTGCCTCCCCAGCCCAGCGTTTTGCCGTGGAGTGTCGCGGGTGCCACAATCCGTGTCGCGGCCGCGACGCTTTGACCAGCGCGTTGTCACAGGCGCGATGGTCTAGTAGCGGGCGTGACTCAGTGCTGCCCCAGATCTCCTCTTCTAGCCAGACAGCCATCCCGGGCGCGACTACCCCCTGTCTCCGACGCTCCCTTGCTTACTGCGGCTCTTGAACTTTGATGCTCTTGGGACTACACTCGAACCCCGATTCTTCGATGCTTCTCGTCCCGAGACGGCTCGACATGATCCCGAAGCCTATGGGGTTGGTGGTGCTAAACCCGAGCTTCTCCACGCTCCAACGTCGAACGACTATCGTTAACCATTTCATCCCACTACTCATCAATCCACCCTTTGAAAAGGTATATCAGCTCTTGAGCATTCCCGGATGAGAGGGTTTAGTGTGGAAATGTCGATTCGGGATTCCTCCCTTCTTGCCATCATCTACGAGCCCGACTTTGGTAGCTCAGACCCAAACCCGACACGGTTCACCAACCCTCCTACGATATCCCAAGTTTCTTTGAAGAAACTGCTTGTGTATCCGTCAAGCCCAAGGGTCTTGTCATTAGGAATAGAAAATATTGCATCCCGTATTTCCTTCTCTGTGATAGGCCGGCTAACGGAGACTTTTTGCTCCACAGTTAGGCAATGACCACTTTCCATGATTTCCTCTCTCATCCTGATTCTGTGAGTTTGTTGGGAACCAAGCAAATTACGGTAGAAAGCATCCAACACTTGAATGACTTCTTGATAACCCTCAACAACATCTCCATTATCATTCTCTATTC
Source organism: Portulaca oleracea (assembly GCA_029582165.1). Taxonomy (NCBI): domain Eukaryota; kingdom Viridiplantae; phylum Streptophyta; class Magnoliopsida; order Caryophyllales; family Portulacaceae; genus Portulaca; species Portulaca oleracea. The sequence goes on from CM055870.1 coordinate 23,814,365, forward strand.
TATAAACTTAGTTTGCATTCGCCTTTGTCTCAATTTTGCGAAGAAGTGTTTAGAACAGCTGTCTCCCAAAAACGACCAGTCAATCTTGCTTTGTTGCTTACGCATTTGAAGAGCCGAATGAAGAATGTCTGTGTATTGTACCCTGACATCTTTTTCTTTTCCAAGCAACTCATGGTTTCCAGGGTCAACCTGCAGCTGAGCTTGGATGCTTGTCAAATTGTCTCTCATAATTGTTTCTTGCACATGTATATCCTGAAACTTATCTCAGTGCAAAGCCTTCAATTTGGCTTTTAGGTTCTTGAGAAGATGATAAAGCTGGAACTGGTAATGACCCTCTGGAACTTGATGTAGGCTGCTTAGGACCACATCTCGAAAAGCTGGTTGCATGCACCACATATTACAGTACCTGAAGGGAGATTTCGGCCGAAGACAGCTGGGAAAAGAGAATTCATTTGCAGCATGATATGAGAGCCCCGTCGTTCTGAAATGCACTTGGATTTGTTCAGCAATTAAGTACCAATATGAATTCACCAGAATCCTGTCTATACGAGACCAGATATGATGATTCGTCCAAGTATGATAACCACCAATATATGTAGGTTCAGGTAGATGGCAATCTTGAATGCATTGAGAGAAGGGACGTGTTGTGAATGCTTCAACCTCAACACCTCCCACATGCTCATCTAGTTTAGTAATAGCATAGAAATCTCCCATGACTGCCCACAGCTCAACCATGCCATCTGCAATGCTTCTGAGATTTGCCCAAAGTATTTCTCTATCCTGCATGTCATTACTTCCATATACACAAGTGAGATAAAAATAGGTAGAGTTGTGAACCATATTCAACTGACTGTCATGCTTGATGTGTTCTACATGATTCTGATTCTGCTATTCTGTTCCATATTTGTCACATTATGCCAACCAGGAAGAACATTGCTAACGATTTGATCAACTGAATGAGGAAGAATCTTGGTTTCATATAAAGCAATGAGCCTCACTCCCCTCTGATGCAAGAAGACCCTTAAGTCTTCTTGCTTTTCAGGTGTATTCAGACCCCGAATGTTCCAGCTGATGATGTTCGACATCATTGACTTGTTGAATTTGGTCGACATTATTATCCTCAACCTGGATTTCATCTTGTTCTCCCCCTTCCAGAGCTTCAAATTTGTTACTTATCTCTACTGTTGCATGATTAGTCACTTTCCTCCATGTCTGTTTGTATTTTGGTCTAATAAACCCAAGTTATCCACCCTAGGCTCTGCATCATTGTTCAATTAGGTGCTTTTTGGCCTACTAGCTTTCTTTTTCCTGCAATCTGTTTCCAAGTGCCCAACTTTCTTGAAATGCACTAGTAGAATTTAACCCTAAATGTGTCTGTAAATAGCGTCTGGAAAGGGGTTAAACAAAAGCCAAAATTATTTTGGCGTCTGATTAAAACGGGCGCCAAAACCTAGTACGCCTTTTTTAAAAAAGCGTCTGTAAATGGCGTCTGTTTCAATCAGACGCCAAAATTGTTGCAGACTACGAGGGTTGTGTCGGATTTAGATTGGCGTCAGCATGAAATGCACGCTGTTTTTACATAAAAAGCGTCTGCTTCATGCCGCATGACGCCAATTTCAATTAAATTCTGAAAACAAAAAACTTAAATGATATATATATAAAATAAAGCGTGAATTCAATAATGAAAATAATTAGAATAAATAGTATATTTTGAGTGTTCTAATTATAAAATAAAGCGTAAAAATTAAATTTTTGTATTTGTAATTAAATTGTTTAATAAGAATTGTGGAGACATTAATAATGAAAATAAATACATTTTATATAATAATAAATGATATATATGTGTGCAAATATTCATGTATGTACAATTTCATATATATATATATATATATATATATATATATATATATATATATATATATATACATTTTATAGAAATAACAACAATAAAATGATAATGAATATATTTTTTGACAAATAAAAAAATATAATAAAATTTTATTAATGATATTTTTTACTAAATTAAATGATACAAACAAAATAAAAACCTAAATTACAATTAATATATGATTTCAATATTTTTCAATATTGATTTTTCAATCTTCAATCTTGTATCTTCAATCTTCAATCTTGTATCTTAAATCTTCAATCTCCAATGTTCATCAATCTTGGATGGATTTGTGGTGTTGTGAAGGTTTAGAGGAAATGAGAGAATTGATGAGAGAAGATGAGAGAAATGAAATGGAGATGGGTGGGAAAAATTTCGGAGGGAAGTTTGAGGGCTTAAGGTTTATATAGATGCTGGCAAAATGGCATCTGTTTTCCCGCCAAACAGACGCCATTTTCAATTTCAATAACTTGGGCCTCTGTTTGGAGGGAAAACAGACGCCAAAATTGGTTAATTTTTTGAATATTTGTCATTCTGGTCAAGGCTACAGATTATTTGGGCATCTGTTTGGCGGGAAAACAGACGCCCAAATTGGGTAAATTTTCAAAAAAATTTCGCTGCTGGCTGGCGCGCGCTATTATTATTATTATTATTATTATTATTATTATTATTATTATTGATATTATAATTGATATTATTATTATTATTGATACTATTACTGTTATATATTCTTAATTTTAGTTATAACTAATTATGATGTATATATGTGTATATTTTTTAGGTATAGTTAATTATTAATTATTATTATTGTTAGTTATATTGTAATTTTTTCTAGGTAGATAATTTAATTTATATATATATGTTTCACTCTCGATTATGTTGTTAATTATAATTATTCTCATGTGTACGTACGTGTTATTATATATATATATATATATATATATATATGTTAATTAATTAAGTTAATTAATTTGTACGTACGTATGTGCGCAAACATAATGGAAAATATTTCGATGTTTGGATTAAATATGTACTAGCTAATAAGTATGAATGTAATTAAGAAAGAGTTTAAATATTTAGTTCGTCTATACAATGTAAAATATAAACACAATTAAAATGATCGATTAATGTCGTCACACGGCGGCGGCATCGTCATCATCACTTTCGCTCTCCTCCTCATCGTCGTCATTATCACCCTGATTCTGGCGTTGTGTCAATTCTTCGAGGCTATGGAATAGGTATTGGCCTCCTGGGATACAACAACAATTTGGAAATTAAAGGTATGAAATACAATCAAAATGAATTAAGTAATTTATTGGAACGTGTAATTAGTAATTTAATTTTGTGTTTATGGAAAAAAATATGCTTACCTGGGTAAGCATATAACGAGTCCTCGGGAGGAACGGTGGGCTGAGGTTGTGGGGTTTGAGAGACGGGGGTCCGACGAGAAGTACTGCGGCGGCGGGGCGGCGGTGGAGGAGGCTGTCCAGTGTATGGCACTTGACTTCCAGAGGAAGATCCAGCGAGGAAAGGGGCTTGCCAGCTCTGACTTGTTTGCTGTTGCATCATTCTTTGCATTTGCAACATTTGTTGCATTACTTGTTGCCTCACCTTCTCTTCCAAGGCTGCGTCAGATCGGCGCCGTTGTTCCTCTAATTCTCTCTGGAATTGTTCCTGCAGCATGCGCTTATCTTGTTCGCGCTGTTGCCTCTCTTCCTCGAGTTGACGCTGAAGCTCTCTGTTCAGCTCCGTAATAGAGGCTCGGACGTCGACGTTATCGGTGTTATTACGACGTCGTGGACGTCTCCTCGATGAGATGTGGGGGAACTGCGTCTTCATAGCTTCCCCCACAACCCCTATCCCCACGACGTGTCCCCGACTTTGCAGTTGTTTGTCCAACCAGAACTCGTCTCCATACATAATGGGAGTTTCTGGTTGACCGTCCTCCCGTTGCTTTGCCTCCATCTCTCTTCTGTACGATTCATAATCACTATGCATCGTCTCCTGGTCGATACAAAGAAAGAGTAGTTGGAATGAGTGAATTAAAGTTAATGTTCATACGCAAATGCACGATTATAATAACTTAAATATTGGATGATGAAGGTTTTACCCCAAGTCGGGCGGAACTGCGTACCGCTGATTGGTGCCCTGCTTCATGTGGGTCGCTTGGAATTGCTCCCATATGTCAGGGTCCTTTCCATCATATTTTTCTTTCTGTACGTAAGTGCGAATATAAATTAAACGTTAAATTAAACCATAATTAAAGTCATAATTAAATTCATAATTAACTTACCAACTTCTCTCTGACGATGCCGAAGGAAACTGGGCCCCTTGTGTGTGACGGTGGGCCCTTATCTTGGTTCATTTTCCTCGCCTTGCTCATATTCTTGCTCTTCTCAACGAATTTGGGGTCTTGCCAATGGGCAATGAATTTCTCCCAAATCTCGTCGTCGACAATCCATTTGGGTTTGCCCCTCCCCGACAACCATCTTTTTTTGGATTTGCCGATAGCGTCGGCGTACTCTTTTTGGGCCCTCCTAAGGAACCAATCACGCATATAGGTCTCGTGTTGGTCTTCCCACCAAAAATTTTTCTGTATTCAAACCATACATGAAGAATTAAACATGCAAATAAATTAAACCATTGCACTATACACTAATTCATATTAATATATCCGAACGGCCACACACCGGATAACCATACACAAACATACACGTACGCATTATATATATACAAACATACACCAATACGAAAGACAACGTACGTATGCAAAAATCTAAAGAGATAAAAAATGTGAGAGTTTTACCCTGAACTCGTCGTATATCAAATCCACCGTCCTCCTGGGCACTTTGCTCCATACCGCGTAACCTCGAAAATTCTCGCTTACTATGTCCATGATGGCCCTGGTTGCGTGTGCCCCATATGGCGCCACACTTAAATCAATTTGAAATGAAACATCGATTAGATTGAGGCATACAAAATTATATATATTTAAACACAAATTAAGTTATAAATGCATAATCAAAGTTTAGATTGATACTCACGCGTCATTACAAGGTCTAATGATGAACCTCTCATCCGGTATTTTTTGAGCGTCCGCCCGAACGTCCAGTTGAATTCGATATCGATCGGAGATATCGTTCCCCGACGTTTGGGTAGTGTCGCCTCCCTTCGATCTGCGCCCACCTCGCCCGGGTCCATCCCCTTCAGCTTGGGTACCCCCAACATCAGTTTGGTCACCCCCATCATCAGTTTGGGCCCCTCCCTGAAGCCCCTGAGCATAAAACCCGCCCATCGTCTCGTTCCCTGCTGGCACAGTACTACCCGCAAAGAACGGCATGAGCTCCATCGTGGATGGGTCTAGCTGTGAAAAGAAGTCGTAGTTGCATCCCTCGGGTTGAGAAGCAGCTTCATGGCCTGGATCAAACTGGGGAATGTATGGAGTCTGTGGGGCCGATGAAGAACCACCCCTCGTGTTCGGTCTAGACCCACCATGAATCCGAGGTCTGCGTGATCCGTCTCTTCCTGACATAATGCAACTGCAAAATAAAAGTAGAATAAACATTGAGTTAGTATCAGGATGCACGAAATAAAATGGTTGGTACTGTGAACTAGTAACCACTCCCAAACAATACAATGTATATTGTTATTTAATAGTCTTCATTGTCTTCATCGTCCTCATCAACCTCGTCATCGTCACCCTCATCATCTTCGTCATCCTCGATGTCTTCATCGTCCTCATTGGCTACATCAGACGTATTACCACCCACTATCAATTGTGCGTTGTCCATGTCCGCAACCTCATCGAACACCCCTTCAATAGCGAGTACTTGTGATACGGTACCGTCATTGGGGTTGATCGGGACAACAGCTCTTGGTTGGTCATCTTGGATGGCCAACGGAAGGGTGAACTGCTTGTACTGTGCATATGATGGTTTGTTTGGAACCACAACCCACCAGTTAGCTTTATCTCGTATCCCTGTCGGGTAATTCATGAAAAACACTTGGGTTGCGCATCCTGCCATGATAAATGGGTCATACTTCCAATATCGTCTGTCCTTGTGTAATTCAACAAACGGGCATAACCTTGGTGAACGTACACCTCGTATCGGGGTATTGTCAAACCAATCACATCTAAACAGTATGCTTTTCTTGTTGACAAGCCCAACATATTCGGCAATGACTTCGAGAACACCATAGAAGTCATCGACAAATCCACCGCCACGGTGCCTTTGACACACACCCGCACTATACGAAGCCACCGAGTTACTCCTTGTGTGTGAAATAAGAACCCGTTGATTCGTAAGCACTCGGTAGTCACTTTAGGGAAGGCATTCGCTAATCGATAAAGGTGTTCATGACGCCATCTTCGTATAACCAAACGCTTCCCAATTTTCCTACATTTGGAGAACCGCATAAGAAGTTGAATGGTTTAAGTTTTGGCTACATATGGTCAAAATTGAAATTATGTAAATGATTGTTTTACTCACAGATAGCTGATAAAACCATTGAGCGAACTCTGCTTCGATCATCTGATCCAATTGAGTGTCCGTGGTGTTCGGAAATGAAGTCAACTTGTAATTCTTAAACAAGCTGCGAGGGAAGCAAGCTCATTAATTACACTTATAATACATATAAATTTAATGAAGTCGGTAGTGAGCATTATTGCTTACTCTAAGTAGTGGTTGACTTCTTTGCAGTTCAGTAGAACATGAAGGTGTGCTGCTTTATACTCTTGATCGCTGAGCCACCTCGTGTTTACACCTCCCACAGGGCTCCCACTGTCCTTAAAAACCGACAATAACATAGGCTCATCCCCATCGTCCTCGTTACGCATACTTGTTGATGTAGAAGACGATACATTATCCGTCCCAAAGTATGTAGATGCGAATTGGGAAATCTCAAACATGAGGTACGCTTGGGCCATAGATCCTTCAGGGTGTGCCTTGTTCTTTATTTTCTTCTTCAACCACCCGAAATACCTCTCAAAGGGATACATCCAACGATATTGAACAGGACCACCAAAGAATGCCTCCTGGACCAGATGAATGGGCAAGTGTTCCATTACGTTGAAGAAGCCGGGTGGAAATATGGTCTCCAGCTTGCATATTATTATGGGAATTTCTTTTTCAAGCCGGACTAAGTCACTGTGCTTCAATGTTGTGGAGCACAAGCTTAACTGAACGAGTGGCTCCAACACATCATCGGGAAGTGCCCGGAACGCAACAGGTAACAATGTCTGCATGAACACATGACAGTCATGGCTTTTAAAGTTCTGAAACCTTTTACCTAATGCATCAACACGCCATGGTTCAAGCATAAGCGTCCGAAACGCATTGTTGTGCCCGATAAACGTCTGCTCGCTTATCCTCGGGAAGAGCATATTCGCTCGGGTCAGAGGGGTTTACCGTTAGGACCGGGCAATAGATGGAGTTCCGGCCAATCACATATGTCCGCCACGTCCCTCCTTGCATTTCCATCATCCTTCGTTTTTCCGTCCACCCCTGTCACCGTGTTAACGATGTTGTCCACAAAGTTCTTCTCAATGTGCATCACATCTAAGTTGTGTGGAACCATGTGATCCTTCCAATAAGACAACTCCCAAAATATACTTTGTTTTTTCCAATTATGAGCATTCTCTCTGAATCCCGGGACAACAAAGTCGCCATTGGTAGTCACCTTGGGGAAGTGTTTCACCTCCTCGTAGATTTCATAACCGTTTTTCCTACACGGTGGGACAGTTCTATCTGGGCAAGTGTATCCCTTTCGAAATGCCTTTCGATTTCTTCTCAAAGCATGCCCCTTTGCAAGAAATCGCGGTGTGATCAAACCACGAGGCTTTCCTCCCATGCTTGCAATTGCTTTCAAACCATCCATGCAAACAGGACACGACATAGCACCATGCGTGCTCCACCCAGAAAGCATGCCAAAGGCCGGAAAATCATTCACCGTCCACATCAAAGATGCCCTCATGTTAAAATTCTGTCTTTTGGAGATGTCATATGTTTCAACACCAACCCATAAGCGTTGCAGCTCGTCCACCAAGGGTTGGAGGAAGACATCAATTTTATTTCCGGGGTTCTTCGGACCTGGAATAATACACGTAAGAAACATGTACGGTGTTGTCATGCACAATTCAGGTGGTAAGTTGTAAGGAGTAACTACAACCGTCCATATCGAATAAGACCTCCCTGTCATGTTGAACGGGCTAAACCCATCCGCACACAGGCCCAGCCTTACATTTCGTGTTTCCCCCGCGAACTCTGGATGCACGATGTCGAACATTTTCCAAGAGGCGTCGTCCGACGGATGGCAAAGTACACCTTCCTTGTGCTTGTTCTCCGCGTGCCATCTCATATGCCCGGCCGTATTCTTCGAGGCATACAGACGCTGCAATCTAGGCGTCAAGGGAAAGTAAAACATTTTCTTGTACGGGACGCCTTTCTTTGTCGTGGTTGACGATTTCTGTGGCTTATACCTAGGATGGCCACAAAATTTACATTGAGTGAGATGTGCATCGTCCTTATAGTATATCATGCATCCAGTGGGGCAACAATCAATTGTTTCATAGCCCATCCCCAACTTCTTAACCTTCTTTTTCAACTCATCGTAGTTTCTAGGCACTAGGTTGGTGGGGCGGCTCTCGCTCATCAGTTCCATGATATCGTTCATTGCTGCTCACAAATTGTGCTTCGACTTGACTTATCAACCTCACGGCGTTGACAACTCGATATGGGTCGTACACCCTTCCCACAGGGCCATTGAGCAGATTGTAGCATATCATAAAATTGTTGAGCTCCTGCATTAGGCGCCTCATTCGCCATGATGAAATCATTCATCATCTCTTCCGTTCTGTCGATGAACGGTGGCTGATTCGGTTCCTCGTTTGTCGGAGGACTATCTGCAGACGGTTCCCAATCACCTTCCGCATCGTCATCACTGTCATCCTCATCATCAAAGTCACCCCATTCTTCACCATGGCTCGTCCAACACCAATATTGTTCCATAAACCCTCGTCTATACAAATGTTCTTTAACTTCTTCAGGACTAAGTCCGCTCTTATTCTTGCACTTCACACATGGGCACCGATACTTTCCAGTCCTCGGATACTCATACGAATTACTCTTTGCAAATTCATCAAACATAGCTACCCCAGCAGCCCATTCAGCCCTGATAACCCTCCTACCCGGTTCAAACCTCTCGTACATCCAACGGCGATGTGGGGGCCCGTCCATAATGTACGTGAATCTATTATTCAAGCCCACCATGAATTTAATTAATAATCAAAAATAAATTATTCAAGCCGACCATGAATTTAATTAAGCTATGTCACTAGGCAAGAGGATCATGTTATTATCCAAGGAGAGTGTGTTTGTTAACTGTTAATCTATGGCTGAAAAAGACTTTCATGAGTCGTACCGACTCTCCTTTATTCGTCTGGTTCCCAGAAAGCAGCGCAATTTTCCTAAGTGAACTTGCACGAGGGCTATACAGTGCTCTGGGAGTAAGAAACATCTCTGATTCGATACAATGGAGTACGTGTTTATATTGCGCAGATTGAGGGGTAGCAAGACAAGGTGGGGTTGAAAGAGAAGCTCTTCGTAAAAGGTCTAATAGAAATGCATGGTGTTGGATTTCTATATATTAGACCTTTTACTATATAGAAATCCAACACCATGCATTTCTATTAGACCTTTTACGAAGAGCTTCTCTTTCAAACCTACCTTGTCTTGCTACCCCTCAATCTGCGCAATATAAACACGTACTCCATTGTATCGAATCAGAGATGTTTCTTACTCTCAGAGCACTGTATAGTCCTCGTGCAAGTTCACTTAGGAAAATTACGCTGCTTTTTAGGAACCAAACGAATAAAGGAGAGTCAACACGCCTCATGCAAGTCCCTTTCAGCCATAGATTATCAGATCACGAAACACACACTCGTTGGACACTAACAGGATCCAAACTCAACCTCTTTTTATGACATATATATATAAATTCCCCTACTTACTACCTAAATTACCATCATAAATAACCTATTCACTAAGTATGTAGCTACTGGTTGTTGAGTACTTACGTAAGTAAATATAGATGTACGTGACATAATTATTTACATAATTTATGTCTTCGTTTGGAGTTATGAATAATTAAGTTAGCATTTAGGTTGGATTAGCAGCAAATTTCACGCGCAACCAACTTTAAACGCTAACTCACTTACTAATAACAACCAAAATCATCCAAACTCAACCTCCTTTTATGACAACTAATTCTTATAAACTTATTAACAAAACTAAACAATTATAAATAGTTTTATAATTAAATTTAATACGTACGTAATAATAGTTTATATATAATAATTTTTTTAATATTATGAACTTATTAACTAAACAAATTGAATTATAAATTCAGCCAAAATTGAATAATAATTTATATACAAACTAAATATGTATTCCTAGCTAATTGTATATTTCTAACTAATTAAATAGTTTTTAAATTTCCTAAAAACCATCCTAAAATATAACATATTTTTTACTCAATCAAAACACATTATAATTTCCCACAAATTTAGAACATACAAAACATTCAAAATTCATATATATTACATACTAACGTTTACATAATGCTCAAAGTTAAACAAATTTTACATGCATTAATATATATTCTCTTTTGGAACAATAAATATAATAATGCATATTTTAATTTACTTCAAAACATATAAAATTCAACATTATACGCAATCTAAACATATTTACTTATATACTTTACAACATTATAAATTAAAACTAAAACTTAAACTTAAACATAACATACACACAATCAATTAAACTCAAACTAAAACATACAAACAATACATCACGAGCCCTAATTTCACAAATAAAATTCGAATACAACATCCAAAATATATTACAATTCATACAAATTAACTAAAACTGCTCAATTTCTCAATTTATACTCACTCAACTAATATCAAACTCAACAAAAACGAAACAAACATACAAATATTCAAACTACTCGTTTTTTATCATATTTAATCTATTATTTAATCAATTTTCATAATATTAATCATAATATAACAGATCTGAAACAAAAATAAGCGATAAAATTACGATTTTTGGTTGAATTTACGCTGCACCGAGTTTCTCCTTCAAAATTCTCTCGCTTCCTCTTCCTCTTAAAGCAAAATGGCAAATACAATCAACAACCCTAATTTTTTCCCGTTTAAACACAATGGCGTCTCTTTAATTGGTGTGACGCATAAATCTTTGCAATGATCGGCCTTGACAACAACGAGACGTGTTTTTTTATATTATCTAAAATTTCGGCGTCTCTTGTCTGGGAAAAAGACGCCGAAATTTTTTTCTTTCTTTTTTTTTATTTTGTTTCATTTGTTTAGCGTCTGATATTTTGAGAGACGCCAATTTTCAGACGTTTTTTGGTATGAATTCTACTAGTGATGGTTGCAAATAAGCTTCTTCCTGCATTGTTCAGCTTCATGCCCATTCATCAAACAATGTGTGCAGCGTATCGGTTTTCAATCATTTTGAATCGGCTGCCGAATCAGGCTATCACGATGATACAGAAAATCTACATAGTATATACTCCTTCCGTCCCAAATTAATTGTCACTTTGACAAAATTTTGACCGTTAATTACTCACAAATTACAATGAGTTACAATATGAAATTATCATCATTAAAAAGATACTTTACTAAAAATTACAATGGAGGTAATTTCATATTGTAAGTCATTATAATTTGTGAATAATTAACGGTCAAAATTTCGTCAAAGTGTCAATTAATTTTCGACGGAGGGAGTATATATATATATATATATATATATATATATATATATATATATATATATATATATATAGGATTTTTGGACGCTAATATACTGAACTTTTGGGGTATTGGACAATAATACACTGAACTTTGACCTTGGACAATAACAAATTGTACTTTAGGGGGTGTTAGACAATAGTGTACCCTGAAAGGTTCCGACAGTGGTTAACTTGGTGGTGATCCTACGTAGCAGGCGGCCCACCTAGGATTGCCACCAAGTCAGCGACCACCGGAATTGCTATGAGTGCATTACTATCCAACACCCCCAAAAGTATAGTGCATTATTGTTCAAGGTCAAAATTCAGTGTATTATTGTCCAATAATCTAAAAGTTCAGTATATTATCGTCCAAAAATCCATATATAAGTATAGTGCATTATTGTTCAAGGTCAAAATTCAGTGTATTATTGTCCAATAACCTAAAAGTTCAGTATATTACCGTCCAAAAATCCATATATATATATATATATATATATATATATATATATATATATATATATATATATATATATATATATATATATATATATATATGTTCAACGTCTGAAGCAGCGTTGACCGACAATTATAAATATAAAATGTAAAAATTTATGTTAAATAGATTTTTTTACATAAACTAAAATTTTGAGTCAATTATTTTCTTATGTAAAATTTATAGTGAATATGTAAACCAAATTAATATTATTATGATAACTAGCACAAAATAAATATTTTATTTGGACTTTTACTAACATAATGTTTCATATAAACACAAGTTAAAAATGCACTGAAACATAATTATTAGTTTTAGATGTTTCTCAAGTATTATGCGAGAGAATAAGAAATGTTGTCACCAACCTATGTATAATACAATAGTATTAATAATTAGTATATAATGAGTTTAGAAAACTGTTGAATGTCATTACGTGTTATAGTGTCTATATATAGACATAAGTATTGCTAAAGAGCAAATGTAATCAAATTAAATCATAAACACAACTATTGACTTGTGAATAGATTAACAATATCTACATGTAAACCTCGTATATAATTCATCTCGATTATTCACATTGTCTAGCATATAATAATATGCTCATATTAGCAATTTCAAATATTACCATTTGAAGCTATATTGACATTTATCATCATTTATTATATCTTCATCACAAAAATTCATTATGCAATAAAATCGCGAAAAGAGTTAGGTCAATACATTATTTTCAATTAAATCATGTTTATATTATACATTAGTACAATATAATTAGGACTATTGAAAATTCAATTACATTTTGATTATACAATAAGAAAACCTACTCATCTAAAAGTATAATTAAGTTTAATTACTATAAATGAATATGACTCAATTAAATTTAACAAACGATCTTACAATTTATGAGGCAGTAAACTACTCCACAATAATGAATATAAAGAAAATATAAAAGACACTTGAAATAAAATAAATATAAAAGAGCTAAGAGAATATATTTAGGCTAGGCTTATAAACATGATTTAATAATAATAATAATAATAATAAGAATAAGATCGCCAAAGTATGATATCATAAGGGTAAGTCAAAAATTGATAAATGAATAGGTGAATTAACTTTCAAGAAGGTAAGATTTGATTTATTAAAAGAGATTAGTACATAATTACTCTCTCTGTTACATATTAATTGTCATTTTTGAAAATTGTGCAGTCAAATTTCAAAACTTTTGACCATAAATTTCTCAATATATACAATGAATTGCTATATAAAACTACCACTATTAGGTTCGTATCAAAAAATACTATCATAAAAGTATAATATTGCAATTGTTAATAACATATTATATGTAAGAAATTATCAATCAAAGAGTGACATAGGAGACCGTAAAAATCAAAATAATGACAATTAATATGGAATGGAGGGAGTACATCATAAGATAGCATAAATCAATATTCTTGACATAGTTAGAGTTAGTTTCTTTTGATAGGATGGTAGATAGACTTGTCCATTCGGACGGACATGTTAAATACAGGTCATGTGTATTTCAAGTTCAGGTAAATAAGGGTGGTGTATTTTTATTTTGGGTCAATCCAATGAATTATGACCACGACCTTTTCCCGTATTTTCTTTGAAAAGAATTGTAAGTACTATATATATTTTGTACAATCTACATAATTAAATATCATTGTCGTCTAAAAACAATAGATTATTATGAAAATTTAATATCTAACTAAATAATAAATCTTCCATAAAAAATAATAGTAATAATAACAATAATAAAGACAATAATTTTTAAGGTTTATGGTCATTATAGAAAACTTGACAAAAATATATTAAACAATGAAAAAGGAATATTAATAATACAACTAAGAATAATAATAATAATAATAATAATAATAATAATAATTTAAAAGTTTCTAGTCAATATATAAGGTTAGAAAAAAAGATAAATAAAATAATGAAAAAAATGAAAACAATAATATGACATCATAAGGGTTGTTTAGGAAATTAAATATTATTTAAGTAAATGATTAACATAATGGAGGGTACAATGGTAATTCAACTTTGGGACAATTGATTCTTATACTCTTTTATAGTAGTGTATACAATAAGAAAACCTACCCATTAAAAGTATAATTAAGTTTAATTACTATAAATGAATATGACTCAATTAAGTTTAACAAACGATCTTACAATTTATGAGGCAGTAAACTACTCCACAATAATGAATATAAAGAAAATATAAAAGGCATTTGAAATAAAATAAATATAAAAGAGCTAAGAGAATATATTTAGGTTAGGCTTATAAATATAATTTAATAATAATAATAATGATAATAATAATAATAATAATAATAATAATAAGATCGCCAAAGTATGATATCATAAGGGTAGGTCAAAAATTGATAGTGGAATAGGCAAATTAACTTTCAAGAAGGTAAGATTTGATTTATTAAAAGAGACTAATACATAATTACTTCCTCTGCTTACATATTAATTGTCATCTTTGAAAATTGTGCAGTCAAATTTCAAAACTTTTGACCATAAATTTCTCAATATATACAATGAATTGCTATATAAAATTACCACTATTAGGTTCGTATCGAAAAATACTATCATAAAAGTATAATATTGCAATTGTTAATAACATATTATATGTAAGAAATTACCAATTAAAGAGTGACATAGGAGACCGTAAAAATCAAAATAATGACAATTAATATGGAATGGAGGGAGTACATCATAAAAGAGCATAAAAAGGAATCAATATTCTTGACATAGTTAGAGTTAGTTTCTTTTGATAGGATGGTAAATAGATTTGTCCATTCAGACAGACGTGTTAAATACAGATCATGTGTATTTCAGGTTCAGGTAAATAAGGGTGGTGTATTTCGATTTTGGGTCAATCCAATGGGTTATAGCCATGACCTTTTCCCGTATTTTCTTTGAAAAGAATGCAAGTACTATATATATTTTGTACAACCTACATAATTAAATATCATTATCTTCTAGAAACAATAGATTATTATGAAAATTTAATATCTAACTAAATAATAAATCTTCCATAAAAAAAATAATAGTAATAATGACGATAATAATTGACAATAATTTTTAAGGTTTATGGTCATTATAGAAAACTTGACAAAAATATATTAAACAATGAAAAAGGAATATTAATAATACAACTAAGAGTAACAATAATAATAATAATAAGAATAATAGTAATAATAATAATAATTATTTGAAAGTTTCTAGTCATTATATAAGGTTAGAAAAAAATAAATAAATAAATGAAAAAAATGAAAACAATAATGATATCATAAGGGTTGTTTAGGAAATTAAATATTATTTAAATAAAAGATTAACATAATGAAGGGTATAATGGTAATTAAATTTGGGACAATTGATTCTTATGCTCTTTTATAGTAGTGTCTTATGCTCATTTATAGTAGTGTATAGATATGTTACGTTTGTATTTGTTTGCTCATGTTTTTTTTTTTTTTTTTTTGTCTTTGTTTTTCGGTTATCTCCTTTTGAAAAAGGATCAAATGAGTAGTAAAGAATGTACCTGATATATTTGAAGAAAGAGGAAAGAACTTTGAAGAGTTTGTATGATGTATAATATCAATCATTTGTCATCTGGTTGAGTTTTATGTTGTTCAATGTCCTACTCCTCAATTTATAATTTTTCATATAATATTTTCTTATCAATCATAATTTTGTACTTTTTAGATACCATTTTTCTCTAAAATCTTATATTAGTAATTTTATATGACGAATCATTATATATATTAGAAAGTTTTTCATTAAAATATTTAAAATTTCGTCAATACAATTTTCAATATTGATGTCATTACTTGCCTTGTTGCCTTATTAGTTTTCTCCAACTATTCAAATAGTTGATTGAATTGACCAAAAGGGAGGACAGAACCTAAATCTTGCGAGTAACCTTTTGAAATCACATATAAATGGTGCTTTTGCTCCGCCAATTAAAAAAGAAAAAAGAAATCACATTTAGCTTTTGTTGTCTACGAGGGTTTGAACTTTGAATTTAGAGCCAGTATGACAATTCTTTTTAGCCAAGGAAAGAAAAGAATCAAGCTATATTTGAATGAAGTTGGCTCTTAGACCTTATACACACTTTCATGTACGTACATACATAATTCTTGAATATAAATTTTATTTTATAAATTACTTATCCACAATCCATCGTCCTCAAAGAATTTTAATGAAAGATAAACAAATTCTTCAATTATACGATTAATTTAATACAATAAAGCTTATCTAATTTGTAGAGTATTTATTTATAGGAGTTCAAATAAAGCAACACGAAAACCCAACTTTTCTGGGTCAAGCAACATGCATAGGGTTATTATATCTAAAAAATAGCAACTAATTTTGGGGGAAGAAGGAATCATTTGGCTGCTTGCAATATACACTACCTTGTTGACCAACCAATCAAGGACCTTATTGGCCATATAAGATCACATTACATGACCCTGGTCAGTAAAATTAGTGTTTAGATAGCGGATAATGGTTTATATAGTGTATAGCGGTTTAAGTAGCGGAATAGCGGATGACTGTTCAAATGAGAATTGTGTTCGGTAAATTTAGCGATTTACTTAACAAATTAATGTGAATTGACATAAAAGGGTATCAATAATTTCCAAAGATAAATTTTACAAAGGGTATTTTTTGACCGAAAAATATGAAACGCTACTCCAAACGCTAAACGTTAACTTTATTAGTGTTCACAAACGCTCCATAAAATGTTAAACGCTCCTCAAAACGCTAGCTTACCGAACGTTAATATTTATACCATTAGAATTTGGCCTTGGTCAAAACGTTAAACGCTACCCCAAACGCTATTGCCGAACACAGCCTATGTCATTTAATTTGAGCATTACAAAGAGATTTTGGCTCCAATTAATCTGTATTTATGATTGAAAATAATTTATATTAACTTTTTGGTTGACATTGTGTTGTACTCTTAATCTATTTACTGTCACTGAGCATTTTTTCTATTTTAATCACTAAATTTTAGATTTTTAATTGCTAAAAATAGAAAAAAAAAAGTTTAGTCATAATCATAGTAAATAGATTAAAAGTGTTTGGATTATTTCCATTTGCTAACCTATGAATACAGATTAATTGAAGCCAAAATTCCAAAATTTTATTGGTCATAATCATAGTTATTAAATCTTGATCCTGATTAACGATCCTACAATTTTATGATCTAAAATCTTCGATGCGATTCTACTATCTACATTCAGATCCACAATTCTATGTGGGTTAATTCCGATCCTAACTATGCCATGGTTCCGAATTACGATCTCGATTGTAACAAGTTTGGTCATAATCATCAACATGATATTTTATTTTCAGATCTAAATATAAACCAACAGATTTTTAAGTTACTCTTTAATAAATATTATGTGTTGAAGTACTTTTTTTTTACAATGGAAAGCGGTCACTGTTTGGCCCTATCTCGAGTCTAACCAGTGGGCCTTTATTGGGTGGGGATGGGGGTGTTGATTCGCTGTTGGCGGCCTTGCTACATGCTTAAATGCGCTAGTAAGCTAGGAATCTTTCACGGATTCAAACACTAGTGGGAGGGGAGAGAAGGTGGTGTTCCTTGCCTATTGTTGAAGTACTTAACTACTATATCAATAAATAACTCTTGTGCAAATCACGTATTGTTTTTGTAAAACATAAAGTCTTCAAATAAATTTTAATATTCATAGCTAAATTATTTTTCCACCATTTCTTAATACTCTCTACGTTCTGTTTTATCTGTCATTTTAACTAACTTTTCTCGTTTCTAATTATCAGTCATTTTGTAATCCCAATAACCTATTAATAACTAATTTAACTAGTTTACCTAGACTTGTCAATTCGGTCGGGCAACGGGTTTCGGGTGGGGCATATATCGGGTTCGGGTGCATTTCAGCTTTTGGTAAAAATAAATAAAATAATAAAAAATGGGTGGTATGTTTCGGTTTCGGGTCAATCCAACGGGTTATGATTGCGACCTTTTCCATTTTTCTTTTTGAAAAATGTTATCTAAATACTACTTTTTGTACAATATGCATGATAAAATATGATTATCTTCTAGTAACAATATATTATTGTAACTATTTTAACTTAAATTAGAGAAATAACAAATGAAAATAAGTTGCACTAATAGTTTAATAGTTAAAATTTTCAATGAAAAGTCACAAATTTTAATAATGTTGAACTTACAAAATTAGCTTTTCGGGTCTAACGGGCGGGTCGGGTTTGACCCGTTAACTTTCGGGTTCAGTGTATTTTCTGGTTTAGTTGAGAAAACCATGTTCAAACCCAGAAATTTTGGGTCGCGCTCGGGTCGAGTTATCCGGTCAGATCAGAAATTGTCATATCTAATTTTACCCTTGATAATTATTATGGTAGGATGTGAGATATTAAAAACGAACAAGTTCATTCTAGTTGCCCATAACTACCCCATAAACATTAGGGGCATTGATATTAGCAAATTACCTTCAAACATAGGGAGTATTTGTTATTTTTTACTTTTGGCAATCTCCAATGTAAAGTTTTAACCATCATTTACTTTAATATATATATTTTCAAAATAATTGTAAAATTACATTTTTTTATGCAAGTATTTTTTTTACTATAAATTAAATAATACTATTTTGACATGTTAAAATCATGATGTATATTGAAAAACTTATAATCTAACACTTTTGAAAGTTTCCAGATGGCAAATATTGAGAAATAAAAAGAGTGCCTCCTTCTTTCACATTAATGATTGTTTGAGGATACTGAAAAATGTGCTAAAACTCAAACAATTTAGAGAGTATCATGATTTGTTATTTATTGGGAATGTAAAAGGTATAAAAGGAAATTAAATATAATTATTTATAAAGGGTAAAATGAGTAAAATAATTATTAAAAAGGTAATGTAATACTCCCTCCGTCCCTTTTTAAGTGTCAATTTTTTTAACTATATTGTCCCTTTTTATTTGTCAATTTTACAATTTCAATAATCAAAATACCCAAAATACCCTTAATTAATGAATTTTAATTTTATTTACCTTTTAAAATTCCCATTCATTACTCTCTTTACATTGAAATTAGTCGAAGGGTATATTTGTCCATACACAATTTTTTTACTCTATTTCCAGTGAACATTGATTTTGTAAAGTTAGGTAATGTGACACTTAAAAAGGGACGGAGGGAGTAATTATTATGATTAAAAAATTAATTATTATAATAAAACATGGAAAGTGTTAATTGTTATGTGAAAAAAATGTAAGATTGTCGTGGACCATGACAATATTAATGTACCAGCAACAGTATATAAATCTTTGAACACATGTACGGGCTTATTATTGATTATAGCAGTGGAAATGAGTCAAGTCGAGCTCGAGGCTGTAAGACTTGAGGCTTGACTTGCTATTTTCTGGGCGAATTTGAGCTTGGCTTGTATCTTGCTGAGCTTGAATATATTCGGTTTAGACTTGACTTGTCAAAGGTCGTGGGCTTGGCTTGTGGCTTGGTCCTGACGACAAATAATAATAATTTACAATTTAAGTACTTGAAGCTTGGCATGTTAGTTTTTGGGCCAGTTTGAGCTTGGCTTGTAGCTTGCCAAGCTTGAATATATTCAGTTTAGACTTGATTTGTTAAGGCTTGTGGGCTTGGTTTGGGGTTTGGTCCTTACAACAAATAATAGTCATTTACATTTTAAATACTAAATAATTTGCAGGATAAATTTAATTTTACTATGAATACAGAATTATATATGATGTTTTGATTTGGTTGTAGTGTCATGCAACAGTAATATCCTAATACAAATTTAGGTGATAAGTTACCTCTCTAGAATTTTATAATGGTTTTAACAATTTAATTGACCTCTTTAATCAAATATTTAAATATACATAAGTCAACAGAAACATGTCAATGAATTGTAATATTAGAATACACACACAAGCTTAATTATTAGGCTTGCCAAGCCTAACGAGCCGAGCTTCTCGTGGCTTAGCTTGGCTTGGCTTGCCTAATTCACGAGCTCAAGCCCGAGCCGAGCTACAAGAGCTTTGCGTTGAGCCGGCTTGTGAAGGCTCATGAGATGGCTTGGGTCATTTCCGCACCTAATTGGCTACTTTGGTTGAGACTGCGTGTCAAGTATATTTATTGATTTTTAATCATGAGTAAACAACAAAAGTGTTAGGAAAACCTTCTCTTAAAAGATCTACCAAATATATTTAAGACATATTCTTTTGGGTTGGATAAATAGAGTTGGAAGGAGTTGGAAATAGTTGGTCAAAGCTGTAAGGAGCTGGAAGAAGTTTAAAAGAAATGGAAAGAGTTTGAAATAATTAAATAGCTGAAAGGAGTTTAAAAGAATTTAAATTTGTTTTAATAAATATATATTTACTTTAATAGATATATAATAAAAGTAATTTTTTTCTCTTGTTTTGCTTGTAAAAAAATTAAAAGTACAAGTACAAGTACAAGCAAAAGTAAAAATAAAAATAAAAATAAAAATAAATTTAAAATTTAAATATAAATATAAATTTAAATTTAAATTTAAATTTAAACTAAAAGGAAAATTAAAACTAAAATTAAACGTGGAATTTAAATTATAAAAGTCTACATATATCCAAGTAGCCAACAAAAAAAATAGTAATAAACTAATACGGCGAAAATGACAAAAGTTTTGATAACTATCATCCCATATGAGATTGATTTATATTATATAATACTAGGCTTCGACCCGTGCGATGCACGGAACGAACTCAATTAGCTAATTTTGAAATTTTATAAAAGTCATGGATAAATAACTGTCCATACAAATAAACCAAACGAAATATTAATGAAATTGTTACATGGAAAACATCATGATAATTTTTTCCGACAAAACATGTAATTCAACAATAGAAAATTTCCTAAAATGTGAATGATTCCTATTATGATATATAGATTATTATTATTATTATTATTATTATTATCATTATCATTATTATTATTATTATTATTATTATTATTATAGGCAACACCAAAATAATTATTGTTATTTGCACCAAAATAATTTAATTTAGAGTCCAAAGTAGTCAAGGATTAGTGATAATTTATGGGTTTTTAAATTTTAAAATAAAATCTGGATTGAAAATTAAAAAAAATTGAAAATAGAAAAAATTATAATTTTCTACGTTGTTATTGGCAAATTCCCCTACAGTCACTTCCGTGTCTCTATTTCGTGGGACGCACAATGATTTCTATTATAATATACAGATTATTATTATTATTATTATTATTATTATTATTATTATTATTATTATTATAGGTAACACCAAAATAATTTAATTCTGATCCAGCGATCAAGGATTAGTGATACTTTCTGGTTTTTTTAATTTTGAAATTAAATCTGGATTGAAATTAAAAAAAAATTGAAAATAGTAAAAATAATATAATTTTATACGTTATGATTGGCCAATTCCCCTACAGTCACTCCCGTGGCTCTATTTTGCGGGACCCACAATGATTTCTATTATAATATATATAGATATGGAACAGTTGGAAACGTTATCAAAGTCCAAAGCCGTATGGGATTTGTAATAGTTTTTTTAATTCTAAAATAAAATTAAATTTAAAACAGTTATAGAATAGTTGTAATTGGTGTCAGAGTCCCAAGCAACTTAGGTTTGTAATAAAATCCGCTTGAAAATAAAATCAAAAATTATTAAAAATTGGGTCTTTTTTTTTAATTGTGATTGGTTGAGACTCCTTGAAATGCTCTCGTTGCAGTATTTGCTGGATCCACATAGATTGTCATTATAAGTATATAGATTATAGGCAACACCAAAATAATTTAATTCAAAGTCCAAAGCAGTCAAGGATTAGTGATACTTTCTAGTTTTTTTATTTTTGAAATAAAATCTGGATTGAAATTAAAAAGAAATTGAAAATAGTAAAAAAAATATAATTTTATACGTTATCATAGGCCAATTCCCCGACAGTCACTCCCGTGACTCTATTTTGCGGAACCCACAATGATTTTTATTATAATATATATAGATATGGAACAGTTGGAAACGTTATCAAAGTCCAAAGCCACATGGGATTTGTAATAGTTTTTTTTAATTATAAAAGAAAATTTAATTTAAAACAACTATGGGATAGCTGTAATTGGTGTCAGAGTCCCAAGCAGCTTAGGTTTATAATAAAATCTGTATTTTTTGGGTCCCACATAGATTGTCATTATAAGTATATAGATTATAGGCAACACCAAAATAATTTAATTCAGAGTCCAATGCAGTCAAGGATTAGCGATACTTTCTGGTTTTTTTAGTTTTGAAATAAAATCTGGATTCAAATTTAAAAAAATTGAAAATAGTAAAAAAAACAAAATTTTATACGTTATGATTGACCAATTCCTCTATAGTCACTCCCAGGGCTCTATTTTGCGCGACCCACAATGATTTCTATTATAATATATATAGATATGGAACAGTTGGAAACGTTATCAAAGTCCAAAGCCGTATGAGATTTTTAATAGTTTTTTTTAATTATAAAATAAAATTAAATTTAAAACAGCTATGGGACAACTATAATTGGTATCAGAGTCCCAAACAGCTTAGGTTTATACTAAAATCCGGTTGAAAATAAAATAAAAAAGTATTAAAAATTGGATCCTTTTTTTCTTAATTGTAATTGGTTGAGACTCCTTGAAATGCTCTCGTTGCAGTATTTGTTGGGTCCCACATATATTGTCATTATAAGTATATAATATAGATTATTATTATTATTGTAGGCAACACCAAAATAATTAATATTATTTACCAAAATAATTTAATTCAGAGTCCAAAGGAGTCAAGGATTAGTGACCCATTCTGTTTTTTTAATTTTAAAATAAAATCCGGATTGAAAATTAAAAAAAATTGAAAATAGAAAAAAATTTAATTTTCTATGTTGTGATTTGTCAAATCCCCTACTGTCACTCCCGTGGCTCTATTTCGTGGGACCCAAATATTTCTATTATAATATATAAATTATATCAAGAATGGTGATATGAATTGAATATGTAGAATTCAAAGTAGTTTTTGAATATATCAATTACAATGAATGCAATCAATGTAGAACCCAATAGGTTTGAATATCTATATAATAATGATTTGAAACTTACCTTAATGAGAGTATTAATTGGGAATGTCAATAACCAATTGAGACGAATATGGCGAAGATCAATTGTGATTCTGGCTGGTATGTGAAAGTATTGTATTTATATGTTTTGGAAAAAGTAATGAACGTAACCTAGCTACAATTGTGCCGAATATTTTAACTGGATATTTTAACAGTTGTAAACGTGATCAAACTCCAAAGCCATATGGGATTTGTAAAAGTTTTTTTTAATTCTATAATAAAATTAAATCCGAAACAGTTATGTAACAACTGTAAATGGGGTCAGAGTCCAGAGCAGCCAAGGTTTCAAATAAAATCCGGTTTAAAATAAAATAAAAAATTATTGAAAATGGGGTCAGAGTCCAATGCAGCCTAAGTTTTGATTTTCATCGATTATTATTATTATTTTCTGAAATTATTAAAAAAATTTCTAAAAATTATATTTTTCTTAATTGTGATTGGTTGAAATTCCTTGAAACGCTCTCGTTGCAGTATTTGCTGGGCCCCACAAAGATTGTCATTATAAGTATATAGATTAGGTTTTTGAATTTAAATAATTTGAACTTTGGTCTGTCAAACTCTTAATAATCTAAAATTTAAAAATATCGTGTAATAATCTAGACTTCAAGGGTATTGGATTAAATAGTATGCCACCGAGTTTTTCAAACAAAACTTGGCAAAGTTCATATTATTTAAATCCAAAATGTCTCTATATATATCACAATAATCCAAGAGTCTTGAAATTTAGATTCTTCCATGATATTTTTAAGGGATATTGGATGGCAATATACTGACCTTTGGGGATATTGGATTGTAATATACCAACATTTATTATTGGACAACAATATCCTTGACCTTTATATATAGGTGACTTTATTATACCAACAGTGATTAAGGGAGTAGTGACTGGTTAACTGGACTCGATTCTGACGTGACAGGCGGAGGGAAAATAAATGATCATTGCCCAATAACCCCGTTAACCCCTCACTAACCCACGTTTAAAAAGTTGGCTCTAACACATTGACTAACGGGTTGGTGAGCCGGTTTTCGTACTGATGTGAATTACAACCAATCAATGTCTTGTAATCTGGGTTAGTGAGAAAAACTAAGGGGTTAATGAAATTATTGGCTTAGAACGGTTTTTTTCCCTTTGCCAGCCAGTTAGCGCGCATGGAGACTGGTTGACCACCCCATTAGTTACTGTTGGTATAATAATGTCACCCAGATATAAAGGTCAGGGATATTGTTATCCAATAATAAAGGTTGATATATTACAATCGAACACCTCCAAAGGTTGGTATATTATCATCCAAAAATCCTATTTTTAAAGTTCAAATTATTGAGACTTTCACTATCCAAAGTTCATATTATTTAAATCCAAAAACCCTATAATATTTCATCTTTAAACTGTTTAATCACTTGTTTAGTATGTTCATCAAGTAGCATAATTTTAAGTCTTCATTAGGTAGTAGGTTGCCTTAATAATACCCTTTTGATAAAGAATGCTAAAATTATGTAGCGTACATGCTGCAATAATAACTTTAATCAGTTGATCTAACTTCATTTGAGACATTCTATCATCCAAAATCTTGCAACTGTTTTTCATAAAGGGGAATGATGATAGTTAAAATTTTCATTAATCTCTCGTGGCAGATAACATCTCTTAGATAAGACCTCATTTGAGTTCCAAAATATAATAATGCAATTCCATATAAATAATAGAAGAAACTTTTTGGATAATCATAATGGCATAATCAAAATTTAGAAAACCTTAATTGGATAAGAATACTTTAGTTTATCACACATAAGAACACTTTCATCATTATATTCAAATTATCTCATCATAATTTAGAACACTATAATTTTAATTTTTCTCATCTTATATTCAATTTTGTATATTGTGAAATAAATATTCAGATTTGTTATCACATTATAAAAGATAAAATGACAAAGTTAAATAATCAAATTACTTAAAAATACCAAGTATTGATATTGTGAACTAAATTTTAGAATTATCATTCTTTTAAACCAAAATTTTATTTCTTGTCAAACACATATAATCACATATATTTTAAAAATATAGGAAATGTTAGGAGTTAAATTATTTAATAATTCAATTAATAATTGTATGTGTTGGAGGGAGTTGGGAAAAACAAATAGCAGCTAGAAGGAGTTGGAAGGAACTGATCAAAGTCGCAAGAAGTTAGAAAAACTAGAATGAGCATAAGGAGTTGGTAAAAGTTGTAATAAGTTGGAACTTAGAAGTTAATAGTTTCAACCTAAAATAACAAGCTCCTATAATACAAAATTGATTGTCCTACTTATAAGATACTAGTCGGATCAGCGAGTGCTTCACACACGTTAACCCGACAATTTTAAATATAAAATATAAAATTTTAATGTTAAATGGATATTTTTTACATAAACTAAAATTTTATTTTAATTTTAGTTTGATTCTATTAGTCAATTATTTACTTATCTAAAATCTATAATGAATATGTAAGCCAAATTAAAATTATTATGATAACTAATGCAAAGTAAATATTTCATTAAGACTTTTTCTAACATAATGTTTCATATAAACTCAAGTTTAAAATGGACTAAAACATAATTATTAATTTTAGATATTTCTAAAGCATTATGTGAGAGAATAAGAAGTGTTGCCACAAAAATATATAATACAATAGTATTAGTAATTAGTATATAGCGAGCTTAGAAAACTATAAATGGAATGTTTAGTTGTTTATAGTGTTCATATATAGACATAACTGCTGCTAAATAGCAAATGTAATCAAATTAAATTACAAACACAAGTATTGACTTGTAAATAGATAAACAATATCTACATGTAAGGCTAGCATATAATAATATGCTCATATTGAAAATTTCAAATATATTACTAATTAAAGCTATTGTGAAATTTATCGTCATATATTATATCTTTATCACAAAATTTCACTATGTAATAAAATCATGAAAAAGTTAGCTTAATACATTTATTTTCTATTAAATCGTGTTTAAATTATCCCATGTTCCTATCTCCTCTTCACCACACCTCAAAGCTCTATGTTAATTAAACCACAATTACATAACTAATTTCGATAAAGTTTCAAATGATTCACATATATCTATAATATTACTTAATAGGTACTTAAGCATTAAAGACATTAGTACAATATAATTAGGGCTACTGAAAATTCAACTACAATTCAATTATACAATAAAACAACCTACTCGTCTAAAAATATAATCAAGTTACTATAAACAAACATTACTCAATTAAGTTTAACAAATAATCTTGCAATTTATGAGGTAGTAAACTCTCACCAATAATAAATATATAGAATACATAAAATATACTTGAAATAAAATAAATACAAAAGAGCTAAGACAATAAATTCAAGTCACTACTAAAAATATGTGTATTACCAACCACTTTTTTACAACCAATTCAAAATAGTTGGAAAAATCAACTATTTTAGCAACCATTTGATATTCCAACTATTTTTCAAAACATTTAGTGGGAAAAATGGTTGGAATTTCCAACCAATTTTGCTAAAATTGGTTGGAAGATTTTCCTACCATCCTTTTTCCTATTATTTGAAATTGGTTGGAAAAATGGTTAGTAATCCAACCATTTTTCCAACCACCTTCAAATAGTAGGAAAAAAGGTGGTAGGAAAATTTTCCAACCATTTTAGCAAAATTGGTTAAAATTTCCAACCATTTTTCCCACAAAATTTTTTGGAAAATAGTTGGAATCTTAAATAGTTGCTAAAATGGTTGGTTTTTCCAACCATTTAAAATTGGTTTGAAAAAGTGGTTGGTAATACACATATTTTTAGTAGTGAGTTAAGCTTATAAATATGGTTTTAAAATAATAATAATAACAATAATAATAATAATAATAATAATAATAATAATAATAATAATAATAATAAGATCACCAAAATATGATATTATAAAGGTAAGTTAAATATTGATAGCAGAATAAGTTAATTTTTCAAGAAAGTAAGGTTTGATTTATTAAAAGAAATTAATATATAATTACATCATAGGAGAGTATAAGGGAAATCAACATTCGTGACATAGCTAGAGTTAGTTTGTTTCAATAAGATGGTAGATAGACCTACCAATTCGGATGGACGGGTTAAATACAGGTAAGGTGTATTTTGAGTTTAGGTAAATATATAAGAGTGGTGCATTTCAGTTTTGGCTCAATCCAATGGGTTCTGATGACTGCGATTATTATGAAAATTGTCTTTAAGCACTATATATATTTTGTACAATATACATATAATTAGATATGATTATCTTCTAGCAATGATAGATTATTATGAAAAATTTAATGTCTAACTAAATAATAAATCTTCCATAAAAAAACTAAATTATAAATCATATGATTCACGTGCAAATATTTTGTTTGGAGTTTTCTATATCATAATGTATGATATAAATCCGTCAAGAAAAAGTATCATATAAATATAATAACTCTTAAATGGAAAGAAATATTAATTTAGTAATTAATGATTTATGAGGCACATTGAAGTTATGTTGCAAAGGTTCTAACTAAATAATAATAATAATGATAATAATAATAATGATAATAAACAATATAATAAAATATATAATAGTAATAGCAATTCAATAGTAGTAGTAGTAACAATAATAATAATAATAATAATAATAATAATAATAATAATAATAATAATGATGATAATAAAAATAGTAATAATTAATAGTAATAATTATAATAATAATAATAATTTTAAAAATATACATAATTAGATATGATTATCATCTAAAAACTACCCCTTATGATGACATTAACCTTTTCTTTTTTCTGTTCATTGTTTATATATTGCTATCAACTTTGAATAATGAGAAAAATCCTTTCACGTCGTCGTCGTGGTTATAAATTTTAGACTTTGGGTGCTTTCAAAGATCTTATAAATTATTATTGTAATTACTATTTTGTTTATTATTATTATTATTATTATTATTATTATTATAAATTTTAGTCACATTGGAAATTCCGATCACCTATCCCATTTTCATGTTTATATTAGCAGTTTCAAAATTTAAAATATATTATGTACCAATAAATTAAACGTATCGTCATATTTATCATAAAATCATAGAATCATAGATGTGGATTGAGATTTTAAATTCAACATATTATGTGTACGACTACTCAATAATGATAATAATAATAATAATAACAATAATAATAATAATAATGAAATAATAATAGTAATGATAATAATGATAATAGTATTTTAAATAAAAAAATAGAGATAATAGTGATAATTAAAACAATAATTTTTAAGGCTTATGATCTTTATACACAAGTTGATAAAAATATATCAAACCATGTAAAAGGAATAATAATAATAATAATAATAATAATAATAATAATAATAATAATAAAATTAATAATAATAATAATAATCTAAAAGTTCATTAAAATTATATAAAGGGTAAAATGGTAAACAAACATTTGGACAAATTGTACTCTAATAATTAACAACAACAACAATAATAATAATAATCACAATAATAATACTAATAATAATAATAAATGTTAATATGATGAAATGATAAGGGTAAAATTGGAATTCAAAAAGTGAGACAAAGAGCCCTTATTTGCTTTTTATAAAATGGTAAACAAACATTTGGACTAATTGTACTGTAATAATTAACAACAACAATAATAATAATAATAATAAAAATAATAATAATAATATAATAATAATAATAATAATAATAATAATAATATTGATAATAAGTGACTTGGTGGTGGATCTACTTTTAAGTGTCGTTTTTGGACGATAATAAGTTAGATTAAGATTATTGGGCGATAATACACTAAACTCTATGAGTATTGGATAATAATTCACTGAACCATTTTTTTGGACTCTAATACACTGAAATTTGAGGGTGTTTGAAAATAATGCACTCGGAACAATTCCGGTGGTGATTTACTTGGTGGTGGTTCTACTTTGAAGCGTCGTTTTTTTTCAAAAAAAAAATATTAGTCATCCTGCTTATGTGTACTTTCTTACATGACAAATTTTTTTTTGAAAAAAGTAGAAAAACAACACCTCAAATTAGGACAACCACCACATCAACCACCATCGGAATTGGTCTAAGTGCATTATTGTCGAATACCCTCAAAGTTCGGTATATTAGAGTAAAAAAAAAAATCAGTGTATTATTGTCCAATACCCTAAAGTTCAGTATATTATCGTTCAAAAAACCTAATAATAAATGTTAATTTGATGAAATGATAAGGGTAGAATTGGAATTCAAGAAGTGGGACAAAGAGCCCTTATTCGCTTTTTACAACTATATTAGTATAGACTATATAGTATAAACATTCACAAAATCGGGCTGGTTGACTACTGTCATTCAAGACCAGAATATTAAACAATAACAAAGGATGACATTAGGGTTCTACCTTCTTGTGAGTTTAATCCACGGTAATTGAGAACAAAACCAAAGCCCTAAAACTTCTGAGTTTTGACATGCAACAAGAAATATCAGATCCCCCAGCTAGAAAAAAAAAAAACTCTCATATTCATCAAATCAAACCCTATAATGCATGTCCTAAATTCAAACTTTTTTTATATTTACTGCATTTAATCATACAATATCATACCTGGATTGTAAAGTCGACCGATTGATCCAGAGGGACTAAAAAATTTAGGGGTTTATGAGGATCAATTTGAAATTGGAGCTATGGGGAGCAACAAAAACCATGACAATTGATTAATGAAATGAATCAAATCCAACAAAATAAGGAGATACGCACAAGAAGAAACTAATGGAATTGAAAGAAGTATTGATAATCAAGTGAGAATGAGAAAATAAAGAGGGCAAAGAGAGGAGTTTGAGATTTTCTTTCGTGCATGGTATCAGCAAAAACCATGACACTTGTATTTATACGTGTTAAACAGGAAGTGTGTTAGGGATCGGATTCAGATCTGAGAATTTGGGCCATTAACCCAACAAAGTACATTTGTGCAGTAGTGTGTGTGATACACAGACTTATGCTAATACCAAATGTGCCCAACTTTCCAAGCAAGCCTAGGTACATAAGTCAAGGGTAAATTTGTAAAACAAAATTAGGACAATCAATCTTCTTATTTGCTTTTTACAATTGTATAGATATTAGTATAGACTATAGATATGGATTGGGCAAATGACATGTACAGTAATCTGTAATCAACTTTTCCTATTGTTTCAGAGGTTAGTTAATTGGTTATATATTGGGATAAGTTGTGAGTAATTTATAATTTTTTGATTTTTAAGTAGATAAGTTTAGTAAAGTGTGGATATAATGCGTAAAGGTGAAAAAAATATTTATAATTATTAATAAGGTATTACGAATTAGGCAAGTAATATAAAGTCGCATCACTTATTAAACATATGAATTTTTGGATATATGTTATATCTAAATTAGATAATGTGAGAACAAGTGGTGTGTTAAAGTTAGTGAAGTGGATAATATGGATAAACTTGACCATATTGCAGAAAAGAATAAGGCCCTAAATTGATAGAATTTAGTTATTAAGGGCGGAGAATATAAATGTATGTTTTTCTAAAAATTATATTAAAATATGAAATGATAAATAGAGAGAGAAAAAGATTAACTTACTAGACAAATAATCGCAATCATCGAAATTGATATGTGTCTACAAAAAGGTTCCAATAATTAAGCACTAATTGTACACTTTTTCAGTTATTATTAAGTGATGATTATGTACTCTAGCTTTGTCATTAATTAGTGCTAAAGTACTAGTCACTACTAGTATTTGCTGTGGTTCACAACATACTTTTTCTTCCAAAGAAGTAACTATGTTATTATAATGTTTTTTGGTCGGTTAGATTTCATTTAAACATTATTGTTCCGTTGGTACTTAATTACTATTATAGATCAAACATCAAAAAAATTGATGGATGGTATCACACATTTCTAACAACTTATCAGAAGGAGACCAAATTTTTTAAATGCACTCGAAGGGGACCACATCTTCAAAGAAGTGACTGCTGGGTGATTTTTCGACCATTTTGATTGAATTACAGCGCTGTATATATGGAAAGACGGAAATATCTCTATGTTTTATCAAACAATTGCTGGGAGGTGTTATACATTTCTAAAAATTGATTGGACGGGCTGGGGACCACTTTTTTCATACCTCTTCTCTAGACTATCTCCTCCCCCAAATATCAATACAACTCAGCCCATCAAAGCCATAAACAAACCCGACCATTTCTTCTCCTTCTTCTTCATTCGTCCACCACTCGACCACTAGCACAGTCACCAGTCCAACTGTCTACAACACCACCATCACTCAATTCGACACTCAGCCACCACCGAGCTAGAACCATCGCGACTATTTCAAATCAAACCACAATCTAAGTTTGACACAACCTAACATAAATCTCTCTCTTCATTACATCAGCATGTCAATTTCTCAATTTATTTTTTTGTTTTTGGGTCTTAACTCAACCCATCAAGACCTAATATCAAGCAAGCAAGGAGAGAGAAGGAGGAAGGGCGTCAGGTGCGGCGTTTGGTTGTCGTCGGTTTGGGCGTCGGTCAACATAAGTCGCTGGCTGCGGCCTCAGCGGCAGCAGCTGCGGGTCTGGTCGCGTGAAATAGAGTAGAAACTGGGATGGTTCATGTAATTGAGTTCGGGTGGTTACGGGTGTTTTTGGGTGGCTGGAGTAACTTTTTCTAGTGATATTTGGGATGCAAAAATGGCGTCTGATTGGTGGTTATGGTGTGGATGTTGAATTGATCAGTTTGAAACAGGGAATGAGAAGAGGGATTAGTGTTTGGCTGTGTCAAACTTAGATTGAGATTTTATTTAAAATGGTCATTGTTGTTCTCGGAGGTGGTTGAGCGTTGAAGTGGTAGTGGTGTTGGTGTTGGTGGTGGTTAGACTGGTGGTGGTGATGGTGGTCGGGTGGTGGACAAACGAAGAAGTAGAAGTAGAAGAAGAAGAAGAAGAAGAAGAAGAAGAAGAAGAAGAAGAAGAAGAAGAAGAAGAAGAAGAAGAAGAAGAAGAAGAGATTATTTATGGTTTTGATGGGTTGAGTTGTATTAATATTTGGAGGAGAGAGAAAGTGCAGAGAAGAGATGTGAAAAAGGTTGTCCCCGTCTAGTCAGTTTTTGGAAATGTCTAACACCTCCCAGCAATTGTTTGGTAAAACATAAGGGTATTTTTGTCTTTTCATATATACATTGTCGGAATTCAGTCAAAATGGTCGGAAAATCACCCATCAGCCAATTCTTTGAAGATGTGGTCCCTACTCCCCTTCAAGTGCATTAAAAAAATGTTGCCCCCTTCTAATCAGTTGTTAGAATTGTGGGGCACCTTCCATCAATTTTTTGTATAGAACATCCCACCCTACTTATTTGCCATCATTAGTAAAATTGAATAATATAGGGCATAAAGTAAACAAAGTGCTCATTGAGAAAAATATCCTTGAAATTCGAAAATATGATTATAATGGATAAAAAGTTCACTGTTTTTGTAAAATATACTTGGAAAAAAAATTAGCATTACACTTATTAAAAGTATAAAAATTAAGTAATTTAACAAATAAAAATAAATAAATTAGATAAATGGACAATAAAATGGGGTAGAAGAATATGACAAACTCTACAAGGACGGAAAAGTTAGGCAAATTAACAGGTACTATAAATAATAAGAACTAATTTTTAGTAGTTTAATTAGTTCCCTTTTAAATATAAAAGTTTTGGAGGACACCTATAACCGTATGATTCTTGCGAAAGAATTTGGTTGGAGAACGGGCCTGATGCCATTCTTGCCTTAGCCCAAAAAATTTGTACTATTCTAATGGAGAAATGCAGTGATTTTGGCCGTTGAGGCTTGTTTCAAAAAAAAATATAAAAGTTTTGGAACCACCATTTTTTGGGGATTAGAATGAGAATGAGAATAAGAATATGGATGTACTATCTTGATCCCTTAATGAGAGTCAATTTTCTTAACTACCTTGTCCGTTTTTATTTGTCAAATTTGCATTTCCAATAATTAAAATATCTATATTACCCTTAATTAATGAATCAAATTTTTATATTACCTTTTAAAATTCTCCTTTATTCATCTTTTCCTTAAGGAGGGGTACACTTGTCCATATATAATTTTTTCACCCTATTCTCAAGATGCATTGATTTTGTAAAGTTAGTTTATATGACATTAAAAAAGGGACGGAGGGAGTATTTACGAATTTCCAAGTTCCTTATTTGTCATATATTACCTCCGTTTTGTTTTATCTGTCGCCTAGGGAATTGTGGCAAAAACTTTGACCGTTGATATCTTAATTTATATAATGATTCATCATAAAAAATTGATATCATTAGATTCGTAATAAAAAATAATATTAAAAAAGTATAATATTATATTTTTCTATAAAAGTTTTATATTAAAAATTATTGATTAAAAATTGGCACTGAAAACCGTAAATGACAGATAAAAAATAACGGAGGGAGTATATAGTAATTTAAAACATGAATAATGAGTGAGATTGAAAATAAAGGCGCATTTACTAAAATACCTTACATTAATTTTAAAAAGGTTTAGATAGTATTAGTAATATTAATTATGAGGATAATATCGAAACTTAAGATTGACTTATGAATCCCCAGTGTAACTTACCTTGTCTCTCTCGGGTAATATTGTAATTGATTAGTGGGAATTAGGAGTTTCTATTGTCATTCTCAATTCCTCATTTTGTGTAATTCCCATAAAACAAATAAAAGAATTTTATTACAAATTTATCTATTCACATTCCCACCTCCTTATTGCCTCATACAAAGTTTGAATAAAAATACCACTAAACTTAGTAAAAATGGCAAAAATGCCACCATGATTAACAATGTTAACATAATGTCACTAAATAACTATGCACAGTACAAAAATGTCATTGTGTTAACATTTGATTAGCTAGAGGTAATCATCATATTTTTTAACTAATTTGCATAGTTAATAATTATGGGAGGTGAAATTACCACCAACCCACAATTAATTACCCCCTTCCCCTTTTATTAAACTCACTGAAACTCAACTCACCTTCTTCCTTACATTCCCCTACTTCTCCATCTCTATCTCCTCCCCTACTGCTCAGTTAAACTCCCAAAGGATTAGGATTTTTTGCTTCTTCTCCCCCATATTGCTAAAACCCCTCAGAAAACAATCATTTCTCACAAATCTCAACAATCGCACACTTTTTCTCGTTTGTGGGAAACCCTAATTTTTTTATATACTTGAAAACGACACACCACCAAGATTAATTCTTCTACACCTTAAGTCAGTTGCAGGTCGCAAAATTTGATATTGATGATGGATTTTTCTTTTGATTTGCAAACGATGCAAATTTTGATAGGTGGAAGTTTGGGGAGGAAGTCGAACAATTCACTATGGGCAGGGGCGAATCTAGCTCTCCTTTAGTGAAGTCAAGCGACTCTACTGGAATTTTTCGAAAAAAAAATTGTTTTCAAAATAAAAAAAACATATACAATATATATTGATTTTGTTTAGAATGAAGCATGAAGTGAAGTGCAGTTTAACGGTTAGCGTGCAGGTTTGCTACTGATGAGGCAAGAGTTTGAGTCTGCTTAAATGCAAGGATTTCATTTTTTTTGATCTATTCACTGCTTGCCTCCTTTGTTAATTAAGATTTACATTTGAGTCTTCACAAAATCAGTTAACAAATAGTAAGTTCAGTGGTTAGGACATTTGGTAATTACCAGCTCACATATGTTGTGTCAGGGTGTGAGTTTGAAACTCCCAAGAGGCAAGTTTTGGAATTTTTTTTAGCCTTCTAGAGTAGCTCCTTCATTCTAGATTGTTGTTATCTAATTTAATTATTAAATGTCTAATTTATTCAATTTATTAGTGGATCAATGCGGTTAAATTAGAATTTGGGAGACGTGTTAACTTTTCACTTGTGTTAGTTTTGTGACACTCACACTGCTTTATTTGCTATTTTTTTTAATGTTTTAGGGTTGTGTTGTATATACATAATAATATAATATTATTAAACATTATTTTTTTAACAAATTATTGTTGACTATACTGATTTCAAATGCTGGATATTGTGGGCAATGAATGTTGAGAGGTTTGGGTGTTTAAAATGGAGGGAATTCAGTGGGAACCAAAAAGGACATTGTGAGGTTAGTTTGAAAAGTTTTTTAGCAATTAGATCCTTAACTAAGGGGATTAGGGAGTTATAGTATTTTTCCATTCTTTTGTTGTTTCTACCCAACATGTTTCAGTTGCATACGTTAACAATGTTAATCTTGATTGCAATTTTACGAATTTTGCTAAGTGATGGTGACATTTTTATCGGAACAATCCCCCTGCTGATATAATAGGTGGAATTTAACATTGAGTGACATGCATATGTTCTACAATTGTTATTCTTTTTAATGTCCAACTAAATTTGGAATTCGTGTAATGTTATAACAATTTTAGAGTTATTTAAAATTTTTGTCAGTTCTTATAATTTATTTGTAAAAGTATCTATTACAAACGAAAACTAATCGAAATCAAACATAACGATTTCATTAATAAGTCATATGATACTTACGATAAAAATGCGGCAATGCTAATCATTTTGACAGTATTTATATAGTTGTATTAATGTTCAAAATCTATTTATATTATTTACTAATACAAACTATAACTACATATGCCAAGATAATTTATATGTAACTTAATGATAAAGCAACATTGTTCTTATTTCTATATTTCTATATAATTTCATGAATTCTTTTTTAGGATTGTATATCATAAGTCATATATATTCTAATCATAAAAAATAATTTAGCAATAAAGAATATTGAATTGATTATAAAAAAAAAAGAATATTGAATTATTTATTTAGTTATTTATTTGCATTTTAATAATACTATTAATTTATCATATTTAATAATTCATTTCAATTTGAAAATTTAAACTTATTTGGGATAGGTTAGGATTTAATTGTTTCATATCAATAGATTTGGATAGATTAGTTTTGTCTACCATTTTATTTCAGGGGTTTTGGCTCCAATTAATCTGTACTTATGTGTGAGTAACTGGAAATAATCCGAACTAACTTTTTGGCTGACATGGTGCTAAATTTTTAACCTATTTACTGTTACTAAACCTTTTTTTTCTATTTTTAGCAATCAAAACTCCAAATTTAGTGCCTAAATAGAAAAAGTTTATTGACAGTAGTTAGGTTAAAAGTTTAGCACAGTGTCAGCCAAAAAGTCAGTTTTGATTATTTTCAGTCACTCGTCTATAAGTACAGATTAATTGGGGTCTAAATCCCTTCATTTTATATGATCTTTAGATTAATGACTTACCCACTCATTTCATCGTATGTATAATTAGTTAATTTTTTTTAAGTTATATATTCTATTCAATTAAGAAATATAAAGTTGATTTCGATATATAGAATTATTATGACTAAATACATGTTTATTAGATTCTTTTGAGTGTTTTGTATTTCACATGTCATTTTATACGATGTGATCCTTTTATGAGTATTTTAATCATCAAAGTTACCATATAATTAGTTAACTTTCAAAACAAAATATCTATAGGGAAATAGGGAAATTGGAATTAAATAAATCAACATTTGTGGGTGTTTTGATATAACGAACCAATCTTGAACATTAATATTAGACAAATTGACCTTAATATGTTGTTTTTTTCGAGCAAGACGCCACCAAGTCAAGCTCGTCGGAAGTGTGACGTGGCGGTGGCGCAAGCTTCTTACAGTGACTAATATTAATGTTCCTTTTCTTATAGTGACTAATGTTAAGGTCAATTTGTCTAATATTAATGTTCAAGGTTGGTTCGTTATATCAAAGCACCCCTAAAGGTTGGTTTATTTAATTCCAATTTCCCATATCTATATGTAATGTCCCGAACTCTTCTGGGTTGTAGACATTACCAATAACTGTTTCAAGGTTCGATGATTGGTCCCAGAAATTACCTCGAGTCCTTTTAGCGTGCTTCGTCTTCACTCACACGTTGTCTAAAAAAACTCCCCATGAGGTCACCATCCTGAAAATACTCTCAACCAACACATTTAATTGGGGTGTTCTCAATGAATGAACTTCATAAAAGGAAGGTGCATCATGGTGTAATAAATAGTCATTTCAAACACATTAAACCGCACTTCAACCACATACACGACGTGTTACAATGTATATGATTTATTTATTTATTTAATTAATTAATGAATAATTTCAATTATCTATTTTCCATTAAAATTGACTGTAGTTATTTCTTTCAACTTATCATTTTGAGAAAATGAAACAAAGGTTAATATAGTTTGATTACTCCTTCATTTCATATTATTTGTCTTTTTGTTGATTGTTACGGTCTTCAATGTCACTCTTTCATTGATAATTTCTTATATTATATTGCATGTTATTATCCTTTTAGGATAGTATTTTTGTTATAAATCTGATGATAGTAATTTTATTTAACAAATCATTGTATCTCTTGAGAAATTTCTGGTAAAAGCTTTTTAAGTTTCCATGCACAATTTTCAAAGAGAACAATTTTTTTTATTTATTTTTTTTTTCAAAGGAGACCAAGCAACAAGAAAACAACACCAGAAAACAACAAAGCAAAAACAAGGAAAGCAAGAAAAACACGAAGTCTAGATAACAGAACCAAGATCACGGATTGCCTGCTTAGCCATTCTATGAGCCGGGTGCACACCCTATCTTGGACTTTTCTGAATGATCCCTGCCTGGAACTTCTTCATTGCATCGATGCAACCGAGTGCCAGAGTTCGGCATTCCACCGAAGCTCTATTAAGGTTTAACAAACATTCAACCGCCACACTTGAATCCGTCCATATGGTAACATTCGTGAATCCCCTCAGACTTGCCTCCTCCAAAGCCATCCGGATGCCCAACAACTCACAGAAAACAATCGATTCCCCTTTTCCAACCTTAACATCATGCCCCCACTGTCGACCCTGTTCCATGTAAACCCAAGCTGTCGCTGCATCCCTAGACTCATTTCGCCAAGCCCCATCAACAACAAAAGTCTCGGTCCTTGTCATCGCCTACTCCTCACCCCAGACATACTCAACTGTTTTGTCACCCTCATCCCTCCTATTTTGCCCCGCCTCAATTCCCCTCCCCTCCCTCCATTGTCTAACCTCCTCCTGCACCTGGCTAAGAACACCTTCCAGCATGCGTTGTGAGACCTTTTCCTTCCCAAGGCACACTGCGATTCTAGCCTTCCAAATAGCCAACATTGTAGAAACAAACTCCCGCAGCTGGGACCATTCCTCCTCCTTCTCCTTAGACAGAAACATAATCCAACCCCGTAACCACTCCCTCCATCTAATGTACGGGTTTGCCTCAGAACAAATCCCCAACCTACTCCCCTTCCACATATGCTTAGCTATAATGCACCTCCTGAAGAGGTTATCCACATTCTCGCTCTCCTCCCGACACCAGCAGGCCTTATCCTCAGCAAAGTGCCTCTTAACTCTATTTACCCCAGTCGGAAGTGCATCTACCCCACATCTCCACAGGAATGTCTTCCACTTAGGGGGCAACTTAGAGTGCCAGATCCTTCTCCAGAATTTAGAATCCAATTCAGAGGGTTGCCCAACCCCAAAATCCAATTTCAGGAAGTTGAAATATCAATCCTTGATTGTGTACCTGGCAGACTTTGGGCCCGGCCACACGAGAACATCATCAATGTCCTGTTGCGGCGGATAAACCTGCGCTATATCCTCAAGAGTCCTTCTTGTGAAGACTTGCCGTAGAAACTCCCATCTCCACCCTACATGGCCTCCATCCTCCCTAGCAGCCAAAGAATCCACTTTAAGTTGTTGAAGCCGATCTTCCTGCCATGCCACCACTTGAAGACACCCACCCGAACCCACCTACCATCCATAATAGGAATCCCACTTCCTCTTCCCACACTCCACCTGATTTTTCCCTTCACACTCCCCACAACCTTTGATAGTCCATGCCAAGTGCTAGAGCACCCAGCCGGTGCCTTATACTCAGTCTCCTTCTCAATTGGTGATGTCGTTCCATACTTAGCCTTCCAAATCCTAGATATCAGGAGGTCCTGTTGAGAGTACACCCTCCAAGCTTGTTTAAGCACCAAAGCTTTATTATAACAACCTACATGGCGAATTCCCAGGCCCCCAGCACCGTTAGGAGTGAAAACTGTTTCCTTATTCTTCCAATGCACAGATTTTGTACCATCTTCTTTACTCCACAAGAATCTCACAATGCAAGCATTAATTTTCTCAATGACCTTATTCGAAATTAAGTACACACTCAGGATATGTTGATGGAGAGCAACCAAAACTGCATTAATAAGGACAATCTTACCTGCCATTGATGACATTCTAAACTTCCAAACATATAAGTGCTTCTAGACCTCCTCAACCATAAAACCAAAATGATCAGTATGATTTCTGTGCAACCTTGTTGGGACCCCAAGATAGGGGTGGAAGTAACCCCCTTCCGAATACTCAAATACCACCTTCATCCCCTCCCTACCATCTTGAGAGGCTCCTTTGAAAAGCAAATAGACGACTTACCCAGATTGATAATCTGACCCAAGGCATTGCTGTATTTATCAATGGAATTCTTCAACGCCAGACAAGAAGCCGCCTCCAGCTCAATAAAGAAAAGAGCATCATCGACAAAAAAACAAGTGAGACACTTTAGGCGCTTCCCTAGCGATCGATATCCCCTGCACCCTCCCTTGCAGACTATCCTCAGTTATCACTGCAGACAACGCTTCCATACACCATATAAAAAGATAAGGAGATAAGGGATCCCCTTGCCTTAATCCCGCTAAAGGATGAATGGTTTTTGAATGCACTCCATTTACTAACACCGAATAGCGAACAGTGGTTACACATCTCATCAGCAGACGTATCCACTTTTCAGAAAAATCCATTTTTCGAAGCACAACCTCCAAAAAATCCCACTGAATCCTATCATAGGCCTTACTCATGTCAACTTTCAGCGCTGCAATGAGATCCTCCATTTCCTGGCAAACAAAAGGAGGGGGAAGCAATTTTCAAAGAGAACAAATAACATGGAATAGAGGTAGTATATATTAAAAGTTGAAATTTATTGACATGACCTTAGATTCATTTCTCTTAATAAGGTCAACGTTTAGGATTGTAGTAATACTTAGGTTTGGAATGTGCTTATCAAGAACATTCAAATCTTCGAAATGTATCATGTAGGTATAATTTTCCCTTAGGAACTATAATTTTAACATTTATAAATGTAAGATTTTTTTTTTTAAAATGTTAAAGCATCGTAGACGATGTTTGATTAAGGTAGATGAATAAAATTGAGTCAACGCTACAAAACTTAACACACATGTCAACAAGGTACGAAAATGAAATATAAATGATGATAATTAAAGAAGACAATGCACGATGATTTTTTTTATGTTCACACTTCCAAACAAGGGTACATCATTGAGCCTAAGCTTCTCTCCACTTTGAATTTGAACTGCCTAACTTTTTCTTCACTTAAGAAGCGCAATCGTGGTGGATAAATTTCGCTCCCTTTAGTACTTCTAATGCAAGCTTACAACATACTCGACTCCTTTGAGTTCTTCCAAGGAAGACTTACAAATCTCAATCAAGGCAACACTACTTTAATGTACAACTCACTAAGCATCACACAACACTTAACTACTCAAGTGAGTTTCCCAACTCACTTAATACAAGTCCTCTTTTTAACATGTGATATTAAGAATTGGACATAATAACAAGAGATATAGATATGAACTTACATTGCTTCTCTCTTGTAGAATGGAGTGATTAACTCACTTTTTCCATTAACCTTCAAGGTCTTGATTTAATGCTTCTGCCCAATCTTGAATAATCACTAGCCGTTGAAAATGTTCGACATGGTTGTTTCCAATGTTCGTGTAATCATATGGTAATCATTTCCATATATGATATGATCCTTTGCCTCTTCTAACAATCACTCTCGGAATCTATCGAAACAAATTTTTGTCAGAAATGCCGTCGAAGTCCTCGACCGATTCTTTCCATATTTTTCTTTGGCTTTAATTGTAAATTTGTGGTAACATAATCTCATATGATTCCAGCTTCTTGATTTGCTCATTAAGCAATCTTCGAAGATTGCTTCCAATCATAATGTGCCTCAAATATTTCAAATCAAATGATATACACATAATTAGATAGGAAATAATAATAATTATAAATATAAATAAATATGCACAATAAAGTAAATATTTATTAGAAAGATTGATAACAGCCAATTCAAATTTTGGCTTTCACTCAAAACAACTACACTATTTAGCCTCCAGTGGCGGATCTAGATGTTCGGAATGGAGGTAGCCACTATGATATTCCACACACATGATAAATAAAATCCATAATTTTTACGCTTAATTTTACTATTTTTTTCTTTGGCCTAAGGTGCCCATGGCCACCCCCAAGATGAATTGGCTTGGGATTGCATTTCAGTGTCCATGACTGTGTCGTCAATGTCCTTGGCCCGATCTCAACATATTTATAAATTCTAGATGTATGTTTGAATTAATTCATAACATGTCCATAATCTATAATAAAGTAAAAGAAACACGGGAAGAATGATATATATATATATATATATATATATATATATATATACACACACACACACACACACATATATATATATATATCACATGAGCATGACAATTTGGTGAGCATGTGAGCACAGATGAACGTTAGGTATTGTTTTTCAAGACATCATATATTGTTTTAGGGGAGACCAAACTTGTAAGATGAACATCATAATTAACGTCCCCTTGATGCTCAACATGCAAACTTGATGTCCCATCGAACAATACTCACATGCAAACTTGATGTCCATCCATGCTCACCAAGATGTCATGCTCATGTGATCAATTCCTCCCCCCCCCCCCCAACACACACACACACATGTATATATTGTAACAATATTTAAATATTATGTATATATAGTCTTAAAATAATAGTTAATCTCTCTTATTAGAAAAAAAAGAAACTTAACTTTATTGTTATTGATGTTGTGATTGTTCGCCCATCACCACGTCACAGCCGCGACGTGGGACGTCACGCCTGTGATAGACCCCTCAGGGAAGTGCGCCCTTGCCCAAGCCAAGGTGTCATGGCCGCGACACTCTACGTCGCACCTGCGATACCCCTGGTTCGGCCCATAATCTACGTTTTAAATCCACTCCCTATAAATAGCTCTTGTAAACCTTTTGTAAGGGACTTTTGATGACTTTTGATAAACTTGCTTATGAATGGAATTGTGAACCTATTGGCTTTCATTCTCCCCTAAATCTTGCTTACTTTCTCCATAATTGTTATGTTATGATGGGGTTGGAAGTTTCGCCTTTATTGATTAGTGGTTGAACCTTCCTATTGTTTTAATGAGGTTTGACCTCATACATGTAACGACCACAATAATCAATGAGTTTGATTACGACAGTTACAATACTAATAAATGCCAATAATCACTCCCTCTAATTTAGTGAGATTAGTATTACTTATAGGGGAGATTAGGGATGAGTTAGATATACAACTGAGTTATAACATAATCTCCCAAAAATGCATTTTATCTGATTCTCCTTACACCTCTACCATCATTGAGATTCGGGTTTTGCGGTGTGACAATTATCCGGCGAATCTAGTAGCCACCGGAGATCGTGCGCCGTGCGCCACGTGCCGTGCACTGGGCCGTGATTATGGTGGAGATACATGTGTAATATTTGTACCAATAGTGAGAGAAGCAAACTAGGTTAAATTACAAATAACCTAAATAATAAAGGAAATCCGCCACAACTGTATAACCGACTTGAGACGCTGGCAGCACCCTCAGGCGCTGGCCACATGAAGTGATTCAAGGCAACTGGATGTAACACTCCCAGCGTTAGAACAACAGGGAGTAGCATCTTGGTCGTAACTAGGCGCTACCATCGCCTTGGACCCTTGGTAGCGTCTCGCACGTTTTGCCTCTCTTCTCTCGTTCTGGACCCCACCGAGGATCCAATGGGCCACAGAACCCAAAAAACTCCACCTTGGACCATGATCCGAACCATTGGTCCAGATAACCATCTTGATTGTCGCCTTCAACACACCCCTCCACATGGCGTAGCCCTACAGGGCACTCAAGCGGTAAACATCATATATCGCTGCCTGGATGCCTGTTTAAGACTACCTGTGTTGTTTGAGACTGCCTCTGCAATTCTCGTCACTGTAGACCCTTGTAGGGTGTATAAGCTGCCCTTCCTGGCTCTTTTCATCTGAACCATGGAACCCCTGCGCGCTTTTGGGACACCATCTTCTGTTTCGTACCCGCAACCGTTAACCTTCACACAGTTTGTTGTACCAGTTTTGGTACCCTGCTCCTAGTCTTTCAGATTCCTCCAACAGCCACTCTCTACATGGCTCTTCGTGTGCACCCAATCTACAGTATACCATGCTGGTCTCCTGATCTCCCTCCTGGGACGATCCCTTGCCATGCGCGTTTCTTCCCCCACATGAGGAACATCAGGCTCATCAACCTGAACTGTTTGAGCAGCAACCTGCTCCACCTCGAACTCAGACTACCCTGGTTCTCTTTCTTTAACCCATTTTGAAGTTCTTGTCGCTCATCGTTACATCAGTCTCCGTATAGGGGATACTCAACATCCCTTACACCGTACTGAATCAAGGACCGCCTTCAACTGCAGTCTCGCTGTTCCC
This sequence comes from Portulaca oleracea, assembly GCA_029582165.1. Taxonomy (NCBI): domain Eukaryota; kingdom Viridiplantae; phylum Streptophyta; class Magnoliopsida; order Caryophyllales; family Portulacaceae; genus Portulaca; species Portulaca oleracea. The sequence continues at coordinate 23,858,514 of CM055870.1, forward strand.
TCAAATTTTGGAAATTTTGCATTTCATGATTGAAGTCATCTCCCCATGCTCTGATACAACTTGTTAGGCTCACATACCCCTTGTGAGGCTCTGATACCACTTGTTAGAGAATATAATAACAACAAGGTAATAGCGGAAGTGAAAAATAAAATCGATTTGAGATTACGGAAATTACGATAAAATTTAGGAACAAAAAATAAGAGAGCAATCAAAGAACACAACCACAAGGATTACGTGGGAAACGGAAGAACTCGGAGAAAAACCCATGGACGGCGACAGTAAAAAAACAATCCACTATGAGAAAGGAGGAGTACAACCCGATCAGTATCACAGGGTGTGATGCGATCCACAACAAAGGAGATTACTATCACAATCTCTCTCACTCAAAACTCACAATCTTTCTCTCTCGGGGTACAATTGGGATCGAAAATATTGGTGAGACATTTTTCCCTCTCAATATTTTCTCCCTCTGTGACTCTCTATAACTCGATCATTGTTTGCCGTACTCAACGAACGTCGTGCGTCACGTGCCGTGCGCTGGGCCATGATTATGGTGGAGGTACATGTGTAATATTTATATTAATATTGAGAGAAGGAAACTAGGTTAAATTACAAATAACCTAAATATTAAAGGAAATCAGTCGCAGCTGTATAACCGACTTGAGACGCTGGCAGCGCCCTCCAGGCGCTGGCTGCGTGAAGTGATTCAAGGCCGCTGGATGTAACGCTCCCAGCGTTAGAACCACAAGGAGTAGCGTCTTGGACCTCCTGGTAGCGTCTCGCACCTTTTGCCTCTCTTATCTCGTTCTGGACCCCATCGAGGATCCAATGGGCCACAAAACCCAAAATTCTTTATTTTAGCCAAAATTCCATTGTTACAATGAATCATTCGTATTCAGTTTAAGTTCTTCGTTCGAAACACTAAGATTGGTTGCGTTCTTGGTGGATGGGACTTTTGTTCTAAGTAGTATTGGTGTTGGTGCGTGGAGTGTGGATTGCTCTGGTGTTGATGACTAGTGTTTTTGTTCAAAAGGGTGTTGTCTGGTTTTAGGTTGTTGAAGGTGGGAAGTTGTGTGGGTGTCCGGAGTAATGAGTTTTTCCGGCAGTGTGGTGTTGGAAGGTGTTCTGTTGGGGTGGTTCTTGTCTGTTTGGTGAAGGGCCAAGCAGATTCTAGAATTTCTGCGTGTGGTAAGCAGATGGGGAGTTTGTTGTATAGTTGGGAGGTACGGGGTTTAGTCCGGGTGTTTTGAGCTTGGGCCGAATGAGTTTTTTGGGCTGCTAAGTTATCAGTACGGGTGGATTTGGAAGGATGCGGTTGTTGGGAGATTAATTTTTATTGGTTGGTTGGTGCGGCTAAGTGGGTTGGTTTTATTACTCTATCCTAGCCTGTGAAGTGTGTAGAGGATTCAAATTGATTTTCAGGGAGTTCAGATTTTGGGGACTATGTAGTGAGTTAGAGTCAAGGGTATGGCTGGGTTACAGATGGGCGGCGTATCTATTGCGTCTGTGTATCTGTGTATTTATTGCAATGGGAAATTCATTTGGGCGGGTAGATGATTATAGGGGTCAGGAGTGGACAACTGTGCCCCTCCATATACCTCCTTTTAGAAGAAGAAGCAGCAAGTGGGAAGGTAACCAAGAGTCTAAATTTAGCTATAAAAAGAGTCGACCGAGTCAGCAATCAAGTCATTATTTTCACTATAGTAACCAAGGAAGGCATTCGAAAGGAGATACTCGTTTGCCAAAAATAGTTATTATTCTCAAGTGGAAAGAGGGAGAACTGTGGAGAGAGGATCGGGGAGTCAATCGACTTTTAGTTTTTCTGGTCAACCGAGGATGGGGGCTAGGGTCAATTTGAGTCCACCACCGTTGACTGCTAAGGTTAGTTTTGATAATACATTCATTGGGATTCAGCGTCTGGTGGATGCAAATTGGGTAACTATGAGGGATGTTGAAGTGCGAAAGGTGGCACATAGAAAATTCTCGTTTTGTTTTAAGCATCCGGAGGATTGCTTGTTATGATGGTGCAGGGCTCGGTGGCTTTTGATGGATCTCTTGTGATCTTGAAAAAGATTATAGTTGATATGAAGCCGGAGGAAGTTGTATTCACGACATGTTGCTTGTGAGTGCAACTGGAAGGTCTTCCGTTTAGACACCGTTGTGCGAGCTCCACCATTAAGTTAGTAAGACTTATTGGGGAAGTGGTGGATGTTGATATTCATGGAGTAGCTGATTTTTCGCTGCAGAATGTTCGAGTGTTAGTTCGGGTGGAGCTGTTGAAGCCTTTGCTAGCTGGGGCTTATGCTAGAGATGAGATGGGGGTATATCTTTTGGGTAAGTTTTCATTATGAATATGTATTTATCTTTTGTGGGAAGTGTGGGAGAATTGGACATAATGACTTTGAGAGTTCCAAACCGGATTTGCGTGTCTGAGAGGAAGTCTGGCTCAGAATTAGAGAAGATGAGAGGTTGGGGTACTCGATCATTATGGGTGATGGGTCGTTGTACTCTGGGAAGGTGCGAGCCTTTCCAATAAAGAGGGGATATTTGACGACGAAGTTGTCCATTGGGTGTCGCCAGCATCTGCCGGTGGCCGAGCTGGAACTCCATTTCCTGGAGTTTCTTGACTTGGGTGAGGAAAACTTTCGTAGTGTGGGACCGCTTATTTCTCTAGCGCTACCACCACTACGAAGGGTTTTTACAATGCACAGACGAGGATTGGAGCAGAGGGATCAAGATATGGAGGAGAGAAACACCAAGTCTGCGGACGTTCTATCGAATAGGCGTAGGAGGGTTTTTGTTGATCGAGAAGAGGTTGGGAATGCAAATGGAGTTCAAGAAGGAAATGTTATGGAGGTGGATGGAGAGGGGGTGAATGAGATAGGAGCTGATGAGGAAGGGATAAGGGTTGTGAGTGGGGGAGATGATATAAGGATGGGGGATGTCGAAGGGGAGGATGGGGGTAGTGTGGTGATAAGGCATGGAGTGGAAGTTGGAGGCGGAGAGGAGGAGAGAGGAGGGAAAGGAGTGTGGGGTGTGCATATGGGTGAGAATAATACTGATTCTGGGGAGGAGGCTGACGTTTAGGCTGAGGAAGATGAAATTAGGAGGACGAGGAAGATGAGGAGGAGGATAAAGGGGATTTAGATCCGAGTCAGGAAAGGGGTGAGGATTCAGATGATGATTCTAGTCAGGGTGGTCAAGGGGGTGTTTGTTTGGGAGGTGGTAGAAGTAGGGATGTTCAGTCGGCAACTCCATCAGGTGGGGTGGGCGTTGGGGAGGGTGGAATCCAGGGCCGTTCCTATATGGGAGTGCATGATCAATCCATGCATGCACGTGCGGAAGGAGTGAATTTATCCTTGGGTACTGATTCTCGGTTGAGAGGGGGACCAATTCAAAGGGGTCCAGTCTTGAGTATATGGCCCTTTTCACCAACAGTGCCTCCGGAGGATCAGGCCCATATTATCAGGGATGATATTCGACAATTACAGCAACAGGAGGGGCCAACGCATGTTACGGTTCCGGGGGGTATTTTGGACAATAAAGAGGCATATTTTGTAAGTTCTCAAACTGTTGCCTCTTTTTCAGCTATCCAACAAACTGATGGGTCATTGTTAAGAAATGGAAATTTGGATGGGTCTTTTGGGGGACAGCAAGGAAACGAGGTGGGTGAATCCAACCAGCTTTTATTAGGGTCAATGTACGTGAACTCCCAACTACTTTTGAATCAGAGTGGAGAGCTTTCACCTTATATATATGAGCAGGGGCAAACAAGTTTGTATGGGGCTCCTGGGGAGTTCAATGTTACTGGAAGATGGACGCCGTCTGCGGAGTTTATCCTTCAGTTCTATCAACCTTCGGAGTCTAGAGGGGAAGATTATTACCATGGGCAGCTTACGGTGACTGGTCTGACTCGGATTCGGAGGATACTCTAAGTATGGGGGGAGGTAATGGGATTCCGAATGTTGAAGAAGGTTTTCAATGGCCGCCAACCTATGTTAAAGACGCTCAGAATGAAGATTGGGGAACGGTAGAAACCTTTGTGGACCTAACGCAGTCGGTCAAATTCAAGAAATCAACGTCTTCTAAAACGAGTTCTTGGGATTCAACGGTGGCCCATATAGGGAATGGGAATAGGAAGCAGTAGAGACAGGCCAGAAGTGAGGAGTTGGGGGCACTAGAGGATGGAGAGGAGGATTCTTCTGGTTTTGAAGCTGTGTTGCGGGAGTTGAGAATCAAAAAACAAAAGACGGAGCAGATGCTGGTGATACTGCAAAAAGAGTTTCAAGCATTTTTTGCAGGTGAAAGACAAAAAGAAGGGGAAAGCATGGTTTTCTGCGTTTGCTGAAAAGGTGGCGGAGGCAGCCTTGAAAATGCCTCCTCCGGAGCCATGATGGTAGCAGCGTGGAACTGTAGAGGTTTGGGGCAGGCGGACCTCTCTGCAGTTTCGTATGTCCGCTGGTTGATGTCTTGTATTTCTTTTGATGTAATTTGTCTATTTGAAAGTAAAAATCCAGTGTTGGAGGCTTCTGTTGATGTAAAACGCATGGGGTTTAGTTATTTTGCGGGGGTAGATTCTATGGGTCGATCAGGTGGTAGTATTATGGGGTGGAGGGAGGGTGTGTGTGTGTCGCCTGTTGTATTGGATTTTAGCTTTGTAATAGCTGAGGTTAATGCTAGTAGTGTTGGTTTGTGGTATCTTGTGTTTATCAATGGTGATCCTTGCCCGGATAAGAGATGTGCTGTGTGGAGGAAACTTGGTGAGGCTTTGTTATTGCTGCAGGCTCCCTATGTGTTGCTAGGTGACTTCAATCAGGTTGAGGATATGAGCCAAAAATTAGGAAGGTCAGTTCATATTAGAGGAGTCGGGGAGTTTTTGTAGTGGAAAGGGGAGATGGGGTTGGTGAATATCCCATTCACTGGGGGGCAATATACTTGAACAAATAAGTGGTCGGGGGATAATCTCATTTGGGAAAGATTGGACTGGGCTTATGCCTCACCTGGGTGGTTGACCAAATATCTAAATTCGTTTGTTCATAACTACCCAATCTTGTTCTCTGACTGTGCTTTGATTGCTCTCCATATTAAAAGGGGTGATGTGTCAAGGAGAAGGTCTTTTCGGCTGGATCCTTGGGTGACAAGGATGCTCAGTTCAAACAAGGGGTGCAGCAGGTTGTTAAGGAAATGTAGGTGCAAGGGAGTGCAATGTATCAATGCGTCAAGTGTTTTGGGAGGATACAACAAATGGGGAAAATGTTGGTTTTGGAGTGGAAGAAGAAGGGGTCTATCCAGGTCACAAAGGCGGTGGAAGAGCTCCAGGATTTGCAAAATCAACTGGTAGCGTTTGGTATGATGAATTCGGCTATGGCTAGGGTTGTGCAACAGGGGCAGAATGTTGAGGAGATGTTAAAGGAGATACAACAATTTTGGGTCCACAAGAGTAAATTGAAATGGACAGGTTTGGGAGATCAATGCACAACTTTCTTTTTTCAACATTTCAAGAGGAGGCATGCATTCAATAGAATTCATTTATTAACCTAAGCCTCTTGTGTGGTTACCTATAGGGAGGAAGACTTCATGCAGGAGTTTGTAGGGGAGTTCAATATGATCTATCGGCCAGTCACGCAATTTCCAACGATCAGGGTGCGAACTATGCAACAAGTTGTCGAGGCTATTAATAGGGGCTTAAGTGTGGAGGATCAAGCCCAACTTTTGAAATCTTTCACGTGTTCTGAAGTGGAGAAGGTTGTCAATGGGCTTACAGCTAATAAAAGCCAGGCCCAGATGGTGTTCCTCCAGAATTTTTTCGTAACTGTTGGGCGGAGGTTGGTAATAAGGTTGTTGAAGCAACTCTTCAAGCATTAAATGAAGGAGTTTAAAGGGTTGGTGGTTTCTTCTTGACAAAGCTAGTTGTGATGGGGCTAGATGTATTAGAAGTTTTGTAATGGTGATGTGGGGGATTTGGAGGGCTAGGTGTGCATTGGGAATTGGGAAAGAGATGTTGTGGAACTGGGTTTGCAAAAATATTTAAGGACTGCTCAGGAGGAGGAACATCGTTGGATTACTATGAAGGGTGGGATGGGTTCGGAGAGTGCAAGGGAGGGTGGGGTGGGGATTGGTATATGGGTGTGGCTTTTGCTTGTGTTCCTAAGTTAGGGTTTTATTTTGAGACAAAGGTAGTCAAGAGGGGGTAGATTAATGTTAATTTATTAATTAGGAAAAAGAAGCGAGGTTGCAGTTGCAGGCTCTGGATATTTTGAGATTAGTTTTTAGGACGTGGCATTGTAAAAATAATGATAATCTTATAAATCGCGTTATGCAAAAAGAGGACAAGTGCCACTGATTTTGGGCTAGTTGAGTCTAACAAGGTATAGAGAGACACGACATTTTAGTTTTCATAATGCAAGCTTTTTTTTTTCACAGAATAGTCGTTTTATTAAGCAGAAATTATAGTACACTAGTATGCTTCAAAATATATTTATCTTGCTAACTTATAAGCATCATGCACTACACTCCTATGTATTTTGTAAATTCGATACATATGAAATTCACATAAGCTATCTAGTATATTATACATTAAAGAAGAACATTGGAAAAAATATGCGAAAGGGCTTCGTAGAAATTTGATGACTAACACGAAATCAATGGATATTTCTAATTTTCTATGGCTGAGTAATTAGAGTACTTAGCGGCCTGTAAAACTAACCGAACTACTTATAGCTCAGTTTGCACTGTTGTTCGGTTGTAATTTTTGTGGTTTTATAAGTTAAGGTTGTCGGTCCACAGGGATGGGTGTGAGGCTTGATTGAGGTAATTGGTTTGTGGAAGGGGTTTTTTCTCAAATGCGGAATGCGGTAAATTTTGTAAATGAAAGCAATAAAACTAACCTAGACATCGAATTATGGAAAGCAATAAAAGCATGAAATAAAACATGAAATTAAGGAAAGCAATTAAAAGCTTGAATGAAGAACTAGCATGAACAATGAAATTGGGCAAGAATTTATACCTTTGATGAACAAACTTCAATAAACCTTCGATCTACATTCGAATTTCCCCCGAACAAATAAGAAACTGTGGGTTGGATTACCAAGAATCCCCAAACTTCTCACTAGTAAGTAGAATTGGAGTTCCTTGACCCTCCTCCCCACTAAAAATGGAGTTGATTGTGGCTAACACTAGAAAGCTTGGAAAACAAGTCAACAATGGCATTTGAAAGGAGGGAGAGAGAGAGAGAGAGAGAGAGAGAGAGAGAGAGAGAGAGAGCTTGTAAAACACTTCAATGAAGACTAGAGAAAGCTTGAAAGAGATTGAGAATTGAAATTGCAAGAAAACTTTGAAGAACAATTGAAAATTTGAAGAACAATTAAAGAGAGATTAAAGCAAATAAAGGAAAGAAATAAATCTAATTCTACTCCTAAACTACCTAGGCTAATTGATAAAACTTTGATTAATACAAGTGGGTATTTATAGAAGAAGGAAAAATACAACCCAAAACCCTAGAAACAAATCGCGACGCGCGGCTTTTCTCACAGACAGTGGCTCGGGCGAGCCATTGGGGTGGCTCGGGCGAGCAAGCCTACTGTACGGCTCTTCTGGCTTGTGTCTTTGTTGCCCTAGAAGCCTGGCTCGGGCGAGCCACTGTTCTGGGCAGCTTTTCCCTGCCGACTTCAAACGCGCATAACTTCTTCATCCGAACTCTATTTTAGGCCCATAAGATATCGATGGAAAGCTCTCGGTGTGTACTTCAAGCTCCCAAAATTTCGGACCAATCGAAGTTGTAACGAAGGAGTTATGACCCAAAGAGTGAAGGCACACGTATTTCAAACCTTTGAGTTTGTACCGTTCCCCTGTTTTGCGCCAATCTTGATATGGAATTTCCGGCTTCGGTTTCGCCTCGGCTCTCGGCTCAGGTTGACTTGGTTTGACTCGGATCTCAGCTCGGGTTGACTTGGTTTGACTCGGGAAATAGCTCGGGATTCCCTAAAAACCTTCAATTAAGCCAAAACTTCTTCTAACTCCTTATTTTCCTACAAAACACCAAATCATTATATCTAATATATAAATAGGGGTTAAAACAAGCTAATATACCCTATAAAAGAGAAGAATTTCGGCTCGAAACGAGGCCGAACACCACTCCAACACAAGTGTTTGCTCGCCCCGAGCAAACTAAAAACAAAGAAAATGACTAAAAAGGAAAACTTAAAAAACTAACTCTCTTTCGCAGGAATCGCGGATGCATTTAGCGTATGCATCAAGCCCTTTAAACCCCCCGGTAGCCCGGGTGGACGAGGTAGGTCTCGTGAGGGTTTATAGCAACTATACCCACAAAAGCCAAAGAAAAGAAAAAGGGGAAAGAAAAAGAAGTGAAAATCGAAAAATGAAACAAAACAAAAGCAAAGAAAATATTCCCGTCCCCAATCATGCACCTAGTCCCCCAACCCGCCTCAACAATCAATTGGAAGAAGCAAGTATAAACAAATTAAGACACGAAGGTTGGAAAACTGCCAATCTTTGAGATTTTGAACATAAACACTTCCTGATGAGCAAAACACCTGGTGCATATGTGCAAGTGGGCTCTAGTCGGTCCTTCCTATCCTAAACCAGACAATCAGAGTTGTTCTCTTGCTCAAGCTCGGGATTATCTATCCTACTTCACTCTTGGTTTTTCTTTCAACATCTCTTTTCTTTCTTTTTCTTACAACACTCTTTTCTTTCTTTTTTTTTACTTTTCTCTTTCTTACCATTCTTTTGCTCAACTCTTTTTTTTCCTTTTCTTGCTTCGCTCTTTTCTTTGTTTTTCAAAACCTACGCTCTTTTCTTTCCACTCAATCCGTTTTGTGTCTTTTAGAGCGTTTGTGTCGGGTTTTGCGGGATTTAAGCACCGGCCTTCGCAAAGGGTTACCCTCCCTGCTGGGTTTCTCCATACGTGAGTCATTGCACTTAAGGGGCATAGGGTGCCGATCCACCCAAACCAACCCATGACGGTAGGCCCGACAGTAATTATTTAATGCATTAATTAAGAGCTTAAGCAATTGAACAACTAAAACCGTCTAACTTAGGTAAGAAGACACAGTCAAAGCATGTAAGATTTGAGGATTCCGCTTTCCCATTCCATGTAGAGGTCTAATAGAGATAAGTCATGGAAAAAATCCTTCCTAAGGCCCATCATTATTCATATCGGCTGCTTCTAACTGATTGAATCAGCCAATTAGACAACTATCTACACAACTGTGAATGGAAACATCTTCAAAAAGAAAAACAACTTTTGGGTTTTTCACAACATTTCTCCCCTTTTTTTTCTTTCACACAAAAAATATTGTTAGATTTTTGGACACAAACTAAAAAAAACAATAACAAAAGACTCAAAAACTAGGTGATCTACCCATGACAAATGGAAAATAGCACCCCCACTCCAACACAAGATATCACAATGTCTCCATCATAAAAAGGGTGTCACAAGCAAGGTAGAAAACCAAGAAAAACATATATACAAACACTTATCACATAAAAAGCGGTGGCGACCCGAGCCCACACGGCTCCAACAACAATATAATCCCAACATTCACATTCAAGGGGTTCGCCACCCAAAAAGAAAACCAAGCATGCAACATGGATCATCGATATATTCACATAAAGAGAGAGTGGAAAGTAATTACCTCAAGATCTTCAATTAAAAGCACTCAATCCACGATCCAAAGAACATCACACATAGGTTAGAAATAAACAAGAAAACATACTATGTGTGATGGTTCACATGCAAGATCAAACAGAAAAACAAACTACACAAGACACTAAGGACAAATGAACTAAGAAAACAAACTAAAATATTTACAAAACGACCTCTTTTTTTTCTTAGACTCAAAAACCGGAATGCATACTACCCTCCCACTCCCACATAAAGAGGTTGCCGTATCCTCAAATGGAAACATAAGTAGGTAAGCAAGCACCCCAAAAATAAAAGAAAAAGAAACTCACAAAAAGAAAATAAAAGAAGAAAAGAAAACTGACTCACTAATTATACACAAATGGTGAGGAAAGATATTACCTAGAAGGCTTCTTATCAATAAGCACATTCCTTCTAACCTCACGACGTCGGGCATCAAGTCAGAACCATTCAACGCCCGGAGTAACAAGTCATGCATCCTCTCATACATCTCAGAATGGTGTAGGTAAGAGCACACTCGCAATAACCCATCAACAAACATTAGTGCTCTTAATAATTTATCAAATGCCTTAGAATAGTCATAGAAAGAACGAACTACAAGAATGTACAAGACTTTCCTAGGCATGGTGAAGCGAGACATGACAAAAGGATCCTCCCACTGACTCGTAAATGGAGATTGGGTATACAAATCAACAGGAGGAGGCAATACAACACATTCTTGAACATGCTCATGCGAATACTTGGATGCAAACAATGAGTCAAACTCAATATCCATGCAATTTTCATCAAACACATATTCCAAATCACAACTTTCATCCAAATAATCATCATAATCGTCAATAGGTGATAAGGAAAACAGAGGGTTAGACCACATCATAACACTCCCAAAATCACAAACAGGCACATCTTCATCTTCATCAATATCAGACTCACTAGAAGAACTATCAACATCAAAAGACAAAGGTGCATCATCCAAAGCAACATCAAAAGTGAAAGTGGAAGGTTCAGGGCCATAACTCATCGTGAATGACTCATAAAGCATGTCATCATCAAAAGCATCATCATCAACAACCAAGTGCAAACAATCATGATCAATCCCCAAAGATTTATGCTCATCATCACAAGAATGCAGTTCAATGGACTCACATACAAGGGTAGCTAATGCCTCACTAATGCAATGATCCTCAAGAAAGTGAATAAATCAGTATCAAGCAGACATTCAATTACAACAGATTCAATTTCACTCTCAACAAGATCATGCTCAATTATATCACAAGCATCATGGCATTCAATAAACTCGACTTTTTCTTCACACAAAGGCATGGACAAGGGTGTGGACAATGGTTCATCATCTAACATGTTTTCAACTAATTCTGCATCATCACACACAAAATCATCATGTTCCTCATGCTTACTAGGTGGGGCTAGAGCTAAGGAACCACTAAGTAGTCCAAGGCATGGTCGGTTATAATAGTCATCATCCTCATCATACACAGCAGAATCAATATGCATTTCAGGACTCACAGACGATGAATGACCTTTTTCAACATTCGAATCAACCAATTGTACAAGATAAGTTTCTACCCTAGGTTTAAACACGTGCTCAAATTCATGCATGCATTTATTCACCCTATCTTGTAAACCAACTATTTCAGCACCAATTTTATCTAGTCTACAAGATCCGGAAGCATGAGACGGAGATTCACAATGCACACACAAATGACGAGACTCAACATCATCACATGGAGAAAGATCATAACGTTTCTCATAGTGCAATTGAGCATAAAGAGCACACGAATTGCCAAAACAAGAACCCGATGAATAAAAAGTCTCCCCAAATTGACGAGTATCCATGTACAACCAATCAAATAATTCCCAAGCCCGATACTCATTTTCAACATTGAAATCAAAGTAATTCAGAAGAGATCGGGTCTCGAAATTCAATCCCTCATTAGTAACATCTAACACTTCCCAATTAGAATAAATATAACCATGAGGGGCCCAATAAGCAAGATAATCATTTAATCTATTACGATAATCACAAAATAATTCTTGCTCATTTTGAGGGAAGCTAAAACATGCCATCTTTTTTTTTCTAATTTTTTTCGTTTTTTTTTTCGATATTCAAGTTTTTGTGCTACATTTTTCTAACATAATCAAGAAAGTAATTAAACTATTTACACACAAACCAATCACCTAATCTGCCAAATAACGCCATCCCGGCAACGACGCCATTGTTTGGTTGTAATTTTTGTGGTTTTATAAGTTAAGGTTGTCGGTCCACAGGGATGGGTGTGAGGCTTGATTGAGGTAATTGGTTTGTGGAAGGGGTTTTTTCTCAATTGCGGAATGCGGTAAATTTTGTAAATGAAAGCAATAAAACTAACCTAGACATCGAATTATGGAAAGCAATAAAAGCATGAAATAAAACATGAAATTAAGGAAAGCAATTAAAAGCTTGAATGAAGAACTAGCATGAACAATGAAATTGGGCAAGAATTTATACCTTTGATGAACAAACTTCAATAAACCTTCAATCTACATTCGAATTTCCCCCGAACAAATAAGAAATTGTGGTTTGGATTACCAAGAATCCCCAAACTTCTCACTAGTAAGTAGAATTGGAGTTCCTTGACCCTCCTCCCCACTAAAAATGGAGTTGATTGTGGCTAACACTAGAAAGCTTGGAAAACAAGTCAACAATGGCATTTGAAAGGAGGGAGAGAGAGAGAGAGAGAGAGAGAGAGAGAGAGAGAGAGAGCTTGTAAAACACTTCAATGAAGACTAGAGAAAGCTTGAAAGAGATTGAGAATTGAAATTGCAAGAAAACTTTGAAGAACAATTGAAAACTTGAAGAACAATTAAAGAGATATTAAAGCAAATAAAGGAAAGCAATAAATCTAATTCTACTCCTAAATTACCTAGGCTAATTGATAAAACTTGGATTAATACAAGTGGATATTTATAGAAGAAGGAAAAATACAACCCAAAACCCTAGAAACAAATCGCAGCACGCGCGTCAGCTTTTCTGCAGACAGAGTGGCTCGGGCGAGCCATTGGGGTGGCTCGGGCGAGCAAGCCTACTGTCCGGCTCTTCTGGCTTGTGTCTTTGTTGCCCCAGAAGCCTGGCTCGGGCGAGCCAGCAGATGGCTCGGGCGAGCCACTGTTCTGGGCAGCTTTTCCTTGCCGACTTCAAACGCGCATAACTTCTTCATCCGAATTTTTTTTTAGGCCCATAAGATATCGATGGAAAGCTCTCGGTGTGTACTTTAAGCTCCCAAAATTTCAGACCAATCGGAGTTGTAACGAAGGAGTTATGATCCAAAGAGTGAAGGCACACGTATTTCAAACCTTTGAGTTTGTACCGTTCCCGTGTTTTGCGCCAATCTTGATATGGAATTTCCGGCTTCGGTTTCGCCTCGGCTCTCGGCTCGGGTTGACTTGGTTTGACTCGGATCTCAGCTCGGGTTGACTTGGTTTGACTTGGGAAATAGCTCGGGATTCCCTAAAAACCTTCAATTAAGCCCTAACTTCTTCTAACTCCTTATTTTCCTACAAAATACCAAATCATTATATCTAATATATAAATAGGGGTTAAAACAAGCAAATATACCATATAAAAGAGAAGAATTTCGGCTCGGAACGAGGCCGAACAACTGCTGAAAGTGCCCAAAACGCTAGACCACTATATTTGCTTTCATTAATATGATTATCACCCATTTGAACCCATGTTGTCGTTGCCTTTCCCGAAGTTTCCTTCCAAGCTCCATCAATTATAAATCGCATTACTGAATATGTATTGCAATCCATAATTTAGAAATCTAGTTGGAGTGTTTAAAGGGTTGGCGGTTTCTTCTTGACAAAGCTGGTTTTGATGGGGCTAGATGTATTAGAAGTTTTGTAATGGTGATGTGGGGGATTTGGAGGGCTAGGTGTGCATTGGAAATTGGGAAAGAGATGTTGTCGACCTGGGTTTTGCAAAAATATTTAAGGACTGCTCAGGAGGAGGAACATCGTTGGATTACTATGAAGGGTGGGATGGGTTCGGAGAGTGGAAGGGAGGGGGTTGGTGGTCAGATGAGGGGAGTAATGGAAGAAGGGATGGAGTATCTGTGGGGGGATTGGAATTCGGTCGCTTCGGTGACAAAATTTCTAACTGATGGGGCGTGGATCGCTTCTAGTGGCAAAGCAACAGCGGCGTGGGTAATGTGTAGTGATGATTACGTGGTGCAGTGGGGGGCTGAAAAGGCTTAGGTGGAGTATGTTCCACAAATTGAATTACTTGCAATTTATAGGGCCCATAGTTATGCTGAGGGGAATGGTTGTTTGGAGGTTTGTGTGTTGTCCGACTGCATGGTGGCCATTGAGTTTTTGAAGAAGCCACTGTCTGCTTCGGTTGAGTGTCGTGGATTAGCGCTTGCCTGTGTGGCGTTGATGAGGAAGTTTCAGGCGTGCTGAGTTCAGAAAGTTCATCGTGGCATAGTTAGCACAGCGCATCAGTTGGTGAAACAAGCCAATAGAAGTGTTTTTTAGGAGTAAATTAGATTTACCCTACCTGACATTTATGGTAATAATTTTTGCACACCCGACATTTGTGAAATAATTTTCACCTTACCTGACATTAGGTGTTCATAAATTTAAACCTCCTAAGATATTTTATAATTGATTTTGGTTGGATTTTCCGGCGTAACATTAAAAAGACAAATATGAATTGACTTTTTTACTCTTAATATTATTTCATATGACTTTCAATTAAATATAAATTGACATTTTTACTCTTAATATTATTCATATGGAATTAACAGGGGAGTGTTGAACAAGAGGAGTGTGAGAGGAATCGACTGTTAGTGTTTTCTATTTGGAGTTTCGACACACCTTTTTCCATACAAAACAATGAAATGGTCATTTAAATAATTTCCTTCTCAATCTTATGGGCAACATGGTACATTTACATAGTCATGTAGGGGCATTATTGTATTTTCTCATTGCCGATGAGAAGTAACCGGATTTTGCCACTAAAAATCACTTTCACTTAATGTAAGGTAATTTGAAAATTATTTTACAAATGCCGGATGTGTAAATGTCAGGTAAGATAAATGTAATTTACTCTGTTGTTTTAGGGTATTGTTGTTTTAGTGTTGTGTTTATTACAATGTGTTATTTTGTTGGGTGTGTTATGTTGTTCTGTCTCTGTGGCAGAAAGAAAAAAAAAGGTACAAATAAGATTATTTTTAAAAAAACATGCAAAAGGGTGGGCATTGACTAAAACAAGTACCAGAAGGAAGTTTCTGTTTCATATATCAAAAATAATATATCAACTTACCCTTGTTTGCGTTAAACTAAAAATTGTCTTTATCTTAGCATGACCAGTTTTAATTTGCTGACCCCCCAATACTTTATTCCCACCCTCCTTCTTTGCTTTAGTCTCCCCCCACCCACTTTAACTTGAATGTAATGATCCATTTCTCTGATATTCACATAACCGTTACATGATCAGTCCCTCCCCCCACCCCCAAAATAAAAAGTAAAATAACAATAAAAATCCATACCCGCTTTATATATCTCCAACCAACCTTCATTAAAATCTTAAACTTCCTGGTTCCCCCACCTTCCAAATTCCACTCCTCAGCCCACAAAATCTCAACATCAGAAATTAATTTGGACCAACAGTGCGAAGCTCGCAGTTTTTAAATCTAGATTGTCGTCTGATATATAGTAAGTTATTGAGCAGAAGAAAAAATGGGGATTTTGGGGGATATAATAGGAAAAGTGAAAGACAAGGCATCGATAGGCAAGGCGGCGTTGCTCTCTCGCAACCAAACCACGGCGGCGCTCCGGCTAACGATCCTCCGAGCGACAACCCACGAAGCGGACTTACCACCATCAGACCAGCACCTCGCCGCCATACTCTCCGCCGGCGACGGCCCTCGAGCTTCCGCCGCCGTTGTGATCGACTCCCTCATGAAACGCCTCCACAAGACATCCTCCTCCGCTGTCGCAATCAAGTGTCTACTTGCACTCCACGTCATCGTCCGACGTGGCAGTTTCATCCTTCACGACCAGCTCTCCATCTACCCGGCCACCGGCGGCCGTAACTACCTTAAACTGTCCGACTTCCGCGACAACTCGTCTCCAGCATCATGGGAACTTTCCACATGGATCAGATGGTACGGAAAATACCTGGAGCAGATCCTGTCCACTTCCAGAATTCTGGGCTATTTTCTTTTTTCAACTTCTTGCACTCTAGAGAGAGAAAAGGCTAAAGAAATCATAGCCTCTCTGTTATGCAAAGATTTGCTGAGAGAGATCGATGCGTTGATTAATGTTCTTGAAGAAATATGCAAATCTCCAGATTCAGTTCATCTGGAGGGGAATAGGTTGTTGATTGAAGTGATGGGTTTAGTGGGTGAGGATTATTTTACGACAGTTGATGAGATTATGATTCGAGTTGAGGAGTTCAAGGAGAGACTGAGTTGCCTGAGCTTTGTGGACTCGGTGGAGTTGGTGTGTGCTTTGAAGAGGTTAGAGGATTGCAAAGACAGGCTCGGGTCGCTGTTTGAGGTAACCGGGTCGGGTCTGGTTGAGGATATGTGGGTGTTAGTGGGTGAGATGAAGGAGAAGGTGGGTGAAGTCAAAGGGTTCAAGGAGGAGAAAATGGTTCTTAGTTGGGGTCGCTTTGAGTCAGCTCGTTTCGGGGACCAAACCATCAAGCCTCATGACTCCGTTCAGTTTGCTTCCAACCGCTTTGCTTTTCAGTTCGCTTATGGTGAAGTAGTCAGATAGATCAGACAGTGAGTTTCAGGGAACCTCACTTCATTACCCAATTATGGTCTTACTTTTCCGGTGGTGCTCTTTTACTTCTTTTCATGATTTTTTTTTTTACTGCTTTTGGGGTGGTGTAATTTAAATCTTCTTTGCAAAATATGCAACTCTTTTGTTGTTGTTTGATGATAGAGTATAGGAGAAAACACTAATTTGATCTTTGTCGTTGTGTTCATGCCATTATTAAGTGCATTGTTAGGGGATCTCGTTTTGGGATCCTTTGTAATTTGGTTCTTCTTTTGTAAAATATACAACTGTTATGTTGTTATATTTTTCGATAGAGTATAAGAGAAAGAAAAATATAATTCGATATGGTCAAAATCCTTTTTATTCTTTTGTACTATTGATTATGTTATACTACTGAAGTACTCCCTCCGTTCCAAATTAATTGACACTTTGACAAAATTTTGACTGTTAATTACTTACAAATCACAATGAAGGTAATTTTATATTGTAAGTCATTATAATTTGTGAATAATTAACGGTTAAAATTTAATAAAAGTGTCAATTATTTTGAGACGGAGGGAGTACTGATTATTGACTTATTCTAAATCCTTTTTATTTTTTTGCAAATAAATCCTTTTTAATTTAATTTCTCTTTAATTTGACAAAATGTGCGCAAATGTTACATTGTTCTTTTTGATAAATTGAAGGGCAAACTTGGTTAGTTAAAACAATAGGAAGGGATTTTAACTAAAATATTCTTAGAGATGTCTTGTAATTCTTCTTTTGCATAATACGCAACCATTACACACTTCCTCCCTTTCATTTTAATTGACGTTTTTTAAAATCATCCGGTCAAACTTCGAAATTTAATTTTTATCATAAATTTCTTAATATGTACAATGACTTTTTATATAAGATATTTGTGAATGCAGGAAGTAATTGTTTTCTTGGTCTAAGAAAAAGTTAAATTCAATGAAACTCTTATGGTCCATTCATTATTCCGTTGTTAATTACTCCCTCCGTTCTTTTTTATCTGTCATTTACGTCTTTTAGTGTCAATCTTTGATCAATAATTTTAATATAAAATCTTTATAAAAAATTATAACATTATACTTTCTAAATAATATTTTTATTACGAATCTAATGACATCAATTTTATATGATGTATTATTCTGCAAATTAAGATATTAATGGTCAAAATTTTTAAAATAATTTTCTAGGTGATAAATAAATAGAAGTGGATGTAGTATTAGTAAAACGTTAGGAACAGAGTTCTTAAATCCCCTGTAAATATATGCCATGCGAGTCAAGCATGCATGAAAATATAGCTAAATGGCCGGGCTGCAAACTTGTAAAAGTTTATTCACAATTTACAACTTACAAATTTCGAATCAAAAGGTGAAACACCCAAATTCAAAATATTCTCATTTGTTCGTTAGTGTTGAAAGTAAAGATGGTGATAGATTTTATCCAACAAAGTACCACTCATATACTGAAAAGTAAATACTATGAAACAGTGTACTTCGACTGTCATGTTGCTGCCTTGTCAAAAATTCAATAAATAAATAAATAAATAAATAAAGTATACTTTAGTTGTTGCTGATTTCATTGCCCATGTCAGCTACTGCTAATGATGTCTACGGGCAATTTTGTTTTATGCTTTTAAAACAATTATAAAATCTTCTCATTAATGTGGTTGTTCTTTTAGATAGAATTTTGTATATATATAAATCCAAATATCCAATTCACTGTAGAGTACGGAATCGAAAATAATATGCTTCTTAATATGTTTCTGTTAGGAGTAGTAAATCTTGTATTTCCAGTCTGTTAACAATTTTATTTCTTTGTTTTCTTTTATCTTGTTTGTTTTTGTTAGAGAGATTTGTTATAGATAACCTACCTCTCCCCCTTGTATTTCTTGGGTTGAGATAATCAATAATACAATTTTTCCAATCTATCTCCCTCTTCTCTCTTTAGTTTCCCCAAATTGGGTGAAACTTAACATGGTATCAGAGCGGGCTTAGTTCCTGCGCGTATGAGTCCTTCTTCTTCCTCTTCCCCTGATTCTCTCATTCTTCCTCCATTTCACCTTACATATTCTTCTCCTACCTATCCCCAGTCCCAATTCCTCCATTATTAATTAGGGCAGCTCCCAAAGCTTGAAGAAACTAGAGCCTTTGTGAAAATGTCGGAAACCTTCTCACCAATCTCCCACCAACAACTCATACAGTTATCTCAGCCAATTCGAGAATCACTGCAAAGAACACACTACAACCCTCCCGAATCCCACGACGACGGAGAACTTCGCGCTCAAATTAGGGATTTCACTCTTTGTTGTGCTTTCCTCATTTCTTCAAACAAATCAACCCTCCATTTGGGGAATATGTTTGTTTTGGTTGTTCCTTGTGCACCCACTGCTCTTGATCACTGGTCTCCTCAAGTTAAAGGGCAGGGAATGATCAGCTTCATGCATCTAGCTAAAAATGTCAATGCCAAGGAGCTAGGTAGTTATAGTGACGTGATGCTTGATGCGTGCTGTCACAATATTGTTTCCACTGATGAGATATGGCATCTTGCGGTTGAGGTGTCAGTACTTCTTGTTACTTCTTTACAAAGAAGTAACCCTCGTAGCCCATTGTTTCCCTTTCATTCATCATGTCCCATAAAAAGATTATGATTGATATGTGTGATCGTCTCTTTGTTCTCTCGTCCGATCAACCAGGAATGTCTCTCATGGCCAATATGTTCGCCGAAGACAACTTCAATCTTGCACTACAATGAATCACGCCAGTAGTTACATTTATTTGATAATATTTCTACATTTAGAGGTGTAGGTATAAAATCATTTCTACACCTTGAGGAGGTGCAGGAATTTTGAGTGTGACTAAATTTAGCTACATGTGAGGCCATGTAGGTAATTTAGCTACATGTGGCAGGTGTAGGAATCCTAATCTTAATTCTCACATGCTGGAGGTGTAGCTATTTGATATAATGTCCGTAGCCTTCCCACAATGGAAATTATTTTAAATTAAAATTTTTTACATGTATCAGGTGTAGCTATTTGATAAAATTATATTATTATTATTATTATTATTATTATTATTATTATTATTATTATTATTCTTGCTACTACTGCTATATATATACACACACACACACACACACACACACACACACACACACACACACACATATATATATATATTATAACAAAATATATTAATAATGCTACGAAAATTAAGTTGCAAAATGATTACGACATATAGAAGAAAGGTGCATATATAGATGATGACATTACATATTGTTCCAATGAAAATATAGTTTAGTTTGATCGAAAGTAAATAACAGTGAATTGTCATGCTACTAACATTGTACGATACAAAAAGGATCAATCCTACAATTAACTAAAAGTTAAAACATAGTTCATCATTTCGCATTCTCCCTTAGATGGCTTGGTCATTGTGGTCGCTTCGAGAGGGTTCATCTCGATTTTGATCGCCTAATAGATCAGGAAGCTGAAAAAGACACAAAAGAAAGTAGATATCAAATATTACTTCCTATGTCTAAAGCAATCAAAAATATGCAATGTGTTTGCCAACATATTTTGTAAGTACAACATGGCAGCAAGTTGTCTATAGGTAAGTTGTAGCATTAAACAGTTCACTGGGAAGTTAAATCAATCATCATATATATATATATATATATATATATATATATATATATATATATATATATATATATATATATATATCGTACGTAAATCGGCGAAGAAACTAATTTTAAAATAGAAAAGATACAAACCTGTGTCGATAAACTTCGCCAGTAACTATAGTTCCTGGATTAGCATTTCTTCCACAATCACAATTTCGCATCATAAGTTGACGTTGTAAATCAGCAACAATATGCATTGTGTTTGTCAACATCTGGTGTTGTTGATGAACCATTTTCTCAAGGATTTGAACCCTTGGATCTGAATACTCTTTCTCCGATGCCACCGAATTTGAACGTAGACGTTTCACTTGAGATTTTGTGACTCCTGTACCATAACCCCGTGCAACCCCTGGAGTATCCTCACCCATAAGCTCCTTCCATACCTCATTGTCAATTTGTTCAGGAGATTTTCCTGCGGCCTTAAGAGTTTTCATCATCCCCTTAGCCTTGGTCTTCATAAAGCCCACAAAAGTATCCAATTAGTATATTACATGAACAGTGTAAGTAAATCAAACAATTATTCAGACATAGCCTTCTTTGAAGGTTATTCTTTGGGGAATCGCAATGCATCCCAAGTTAGACATCAAGAAATTTTACAATTTATCAAAGTATATATATGTCAATAATATATATCAAACGTACATCATTGTACTAGCTTGTTTATTTTACAACTTTTTAAAATAAGAAGGATTTGACGTACCATAAAATTTGTCGTTTCAGGTTCGACAAATGACCCATCTTTCTTCTTATAAGTTAATTCAAAAAACTCAACATATCCAGCCTGCCTCTTCTCATCCTTTTCCTATACCACACATTCATAGGAAAAAGAAAAAACATAAATCTCACCAACAAATACAAAAAAAAAATGTTTCTGTATTTTATATATTGCAGAGTAGAGAGTTTTTACAACTTTAGCACGACGTTGTGCGAAACTCATTGTCCCTGTTGTGTGCAGATGAGTCTTGCAAGAACGTGCTTCCTTCCCGTTTCGCGAGAATTTCTATTACAACATTAGCAAAATGATAATAAAAGCCCAAAATCTGAACATAAAAAAATGATGCCAAAATTTGATGCAAAATGATAATAAGAGCCCAAGTATGAATCTGATGCAAAATCTAAATATATAAAATGATGTCACAGAAAACAGAGCCAGTGACCATTGCTCCTCCTTGGACTCCATGAATGTCCAAAGCACAACACAGTAAAGTAATTAACAGAAAGTTAGTATGCCTGTGTTGTGTTGTGTTGTGTTATGTGCAGTACTGTCCCAAATTAACCCAACATTGATCAAGTTTTTCCCAGATTGATGGGCATCATTAGTCAGATAGAAGAGTTTGTTACCTTATATTCATCAGATTTGAGGTAGTTCTTGTACTTTGTCCATTGAATGTTGTTGAACTCTTTTGGAGTTGTCATTTTGTCAAGCTCTTCCTCTATTTCCTCCTCCCCAAATTGAGCGGTCTCTATCAATTTTTTCAAATCTGCACCGCATACTCCAGCAGCTTCCAATACTCCCTTCAATTTAGTTCTTAGGATACCATCAACTAGTTTGAATAATACCAAATTTCTCTTGCGTCTCAAGCTTCGAAATTTCTCAGCAGAAAACTTTGTGAGAGCTTTGTCTACTTCAAATCGTGTGGGAATCAAAAACTTTAACTGTTAAAGAAACAAATAACATTATGAACATGTCATTGTACTTAATCAAATGGAAGTAATTATCAATAGTAAACATACCCGTAAAACTTTTAGTAATTCAGTGATGTATTTATCTTTCACCTCCTTGAAATCCTTAGCATCAATCGGGCAAAGATTTGGTTCATTGAGTAACGAAGTCATCCATCTACTCAAAGCACTTCGAGAATCCCCAATTGGTTGCCCAGCCTCATTTACTTCCACCACGATTCTCTCACCTTCTCGTAAATTATGTATGTCCTTTGACTTGAAATCTTTCTTCTTCTTCACATTTCCTTGTGCATCTGAAAAGTGTTAAGACTTATAAGCAATAAAAAAAACTTTACAAAATAACACAATTAGAATTTCATGGCTTTTAGAGTCACAAGCAAATGCAACAATTTAATGAATTCGGACATCATGACATAAACAACATCAATCAAAGCCATAAACAGCATGACAGCTATGCAAATGCGTCAATCACTTAGACTGCCTTCCAAAAAGAAGGGTAAGAAAAATATCCACAAATTTACAACAATCAAAGCCATAAACAGCATGACAGTAACAAGTGATGACACAAATTGCAAACAACTACACCATGTATACAATAAAAAACCATACCAAAGAATTAATTGACAAATCATATCATCCTACAGAATGGGAATCATCAGATGAGCACAGAGACGCATGGATTCCTAACCCAACGCAACCCAACCTACCAAAATGAATACACAGACTCCAAAGTCCAAAAATGAACTGTAGATTCATCAACAAAAGCATATTATTGCTAAATAAAGATAAATTAGCAGCAACAAGTTATCAATATCAAGCCTCCAAATTGGCACTATTTCTCAAGAACATGCTCGAAAGGCAACAAATGTCTAGAGGGCATAGGATTAGATTTACCAGGTCTTCAAGTAGATTATAAGGCGAAAAGGGTAATAATTTAAAATAGAAACTACAACTCACTAATGATTTGTACTTCTTTTTCGGAAGCCTCAGATGTAGCTGAAGGATTTCCTCCTGAATTTGGCTCACAATCATCATCTGCATATCCTTCATCATCTTCATCACTTAAGGATTCAGATTGAGATGTAGAATCAGAGGATTGTCGGATATAACGAGAACGAACAGGCTGCAATGAGCTTTCAAATGATGATGGTTGTGATGATGGGTGAGGTGATGAATGAGGCAAATGAGAATTACACAATGGAGATGAAGATCGATCTTGATTGACAATCGGAAAGTCCATCCTTCTGTCTTGAGGTGGAATAGTAGAAGCAAGACTAGGCATGTATGGCAAAGTTTCCATAAAAGGAGAATAAGATTGTCTAATATTTGAGTGATTGCTTAGTGAGCTAGTCATACCTAAATGTGATCCTGTAGTGGGTATAGGAACTTGGATACGGGAGTTGCCGATAACAGGAAGAGGATCGGATAATGAAGTTGGTTGTCTCACAGTATCATGACACAAGGCATTTCCAGTCAAAGATGGTGACACTAGAGGTTTTGATTCTAAAGAACCTGGAGCTTTTGAAGAACTCTCTTGAGAAGGTACACGTGCAACTTCTTGCTTCTTCTTTTTACTTTTAAACATTTTTGCTGAATTTGCCGAAAATCTGCGGTATAAGAAAAAAAACACAATATCATACGCATGAGCTCAAGTTAATAACAAATGCTTAAACTGCAAAGAAACAAATATAGAAGAAGAAGGCCTTATACCTACCTGCACTGAATAGTTTATAGCCACGATAAATAACATATATTATATTCCTAATCTAAATACAAGGCATTCACAACTTGTACACGGTAATTAAGAAACTAAAAGACAAAAGATAACATTTGATACTATTAAAACCAATAAATCCAACAAAAACCAAAAAAAAAAAATTATTTTCTTTAATGTTTGCTCCTGATGGCAGAAACCACACAACAAGAACAAGATAGCACTAATTAAAAGGTGACTTTTCCCTTATTGTCAATCATTGTCCTCTTCTTGGACGTCCATCCTGCGCCAGCTACCATTATTTGTATCAAATTCACCTTGTTGAAATTCACCAGTCCTTGGTCTTGTAGCCTCACATTGAGTATAAGTTTCACCATCATCATTATTTTCACATTCACCCATGTCATACAAGTCTCTTGGCTTTGTCAGAACAACATACTTCCAATTACTATCTCTACCATCATCCACATAGAACACTTGTCTCACTTGAGAAGAGTATACAAATGGATCATCCTTCAAATTTTCACCCGTATGGATGGGATTAGAGAAATTGACGAGAGTATGTCCAAACTTGTCTACCTTCAAACCTCTAGACGACCTGATATTTACCCATTTGCATCTAAAAAGCACAGCTTTCCATGTGCCGTAAAAATCCAACTCATATATGCCAATGAGTTCACCATAATAATTTTCAAATTTACCATTCTGTCCATTAACTTCTACAACTATGCCAGAATTTTGGGTACGCCTTAGAAGTTCATTTGAATGAAATTTGAAGCCATTAATGGTGAAGATCTTGTATTTTTTGACATGGGTGCTAGGCCCTCTAATAATGGCTTTAACTTCATCTTCTATTTCCGTGTTCAACACCTGTAGTTTTATTCAATACACTTAGCAAAAATAACCAATATACTAATATAAAAAATAAAGACATTTTGGCTAGTCCCAAACCTCTTGACGTAGCCAATAAATGAGTTCTTCTACTATCCACTTACTCTCCCATCGACTTGTAACTCGTCCCTGATGATGAGCTCGCTTATGGTCCAAGAACTTTCTAAAAAGTTAAACAAGTCAACGATATATTAAAGCCAATTGACTAATTAAATAAGTTTGTCAAATTAGTTATACTCACTCTACATAAGGGCTAATCTTATCACAGTTCAACAACACATAACGATGTGCTTGGGCAAGTGACAATTCATCAAGTCGATCATGCTCAACCGCTCCTTGGAATCGGCCCCCTGAACTAGACAAGTATTTATCCTTATTTGCAACAGTATCATCGTTCCCTGAAACACGATTTAACCGAGTCTCAACACCCTTGAAATATCTTGAGCAAAATGTTAGACATTCATCAGCTATGTACTCTTCTGTCATTGAACCCTCAGGTTGAGCCCTATTTCGAACGTATTGTTTGAGGCGAACAAGAAACCTATCATTTAATAGTGTTAGCTTAAAAATAAAGTCTATTTATGAATCAGTTTACAGAATGGTCAAATTTATACCTCTCAATAGGATACATCCATCGATACACAACAGGGCCTCCAAGCTTAGCTTCTGCTGTCAAATGAATGACCAAGTGAACCATGATAGTGAAAAAACTTGGGGGGAATAATGTCTCCTAATCACATAGAGTCCTCACAATACGATTTTGTAATTCATCTAGTTCATCAACATCAAGAACTTTCCCACATATTGCCTTAAAGAAAGAACACAAATCATCTATCACCTTCACCAACTTAGTGTGTGTTGGAGCATGCAGTGATGCTCTACATATAATTGGCAATAAATCTTGCATGAGAATATGACCATCATGGCTCTGTAGATTCATTAGCTTGCGGTCTTTCAAATTTACGCCCCTAGAAATGTTTGATGCATACCCATAAGGAACTTTTAGATTTTGCACCACTTTTAGAAATATATCTTTCTCACCATTTGACAATGTATAACAAGCAGGGGGCATGTATGGCTTTTTGTTAGGACGAGGAACAAGATGAAGTTCATGCCTAATACCCATTTCTGCTAGATCCTTCCTTGTCCTATCATTGTCTTTACTTTTCCCATCAATATTCAACAAAGTTCCCACTAAGTTCCCAAATACATTATTTTCAATATGCATCACATCAAGACTATGTCTAAGCAAATTGAATCTCCAATAAGGCAAATCAAAAAATATGCTCCTTTTCTTCCAAAAAACTGGTTCTCCATCAATATCCTCCTCCTCATCCATGTCCTCTTTCACACCTTCATCCTCCCTTGGCCTCTTGTTCGAGTTTTTAGATGACTTCCCATATTTGAATGGAACATCATTCAACAAATCGTATATCTCACATCCACTTGGTGGTTGTGGAGGGCCTCTAAATTCATTAGTACCATCAAACAATTCCTTTCGCTTTCGATAAGGATGATTACGAGCTAGCCATCTTCGATGACCCATATAAGAAAATTTTCTTCCATGCTTTGACCAAACAGAATGAGTCGAAGTTGTACAAGATGGACAAGCTGTACGACCCTTCGTGCTCCACCCAGATAAGTTTGCATAAGCAGGAAAATCTGTGATTGTAGAATGAAGAGAAACTTGCAACTTGAAGTACTCTTTTGCAAAAGCATCATACACCATCACCCCTCCCACAACTCCTTCAACTCATGCACCAAAGGTTGTAAATATATATCTATGTCATTTCCTGGACTTTTTTCACCGGGAATGATCATCGACAAAATCAAGTACGGTTGTTTCATGCACATCCACGGAGGCAAGTTATACAAAATTAACACCACGGGCCAAGTGCTATAAGTAGTACTCATTGTACGAAAAGGGTTAAATCCATCAGTAGCAAGGCCAAGCCTAACATTACGAGGATCTGAGGCAAACCTTTTATTGTTTTCATCAAAATGCTTCCATGCTAAACCATCTGCTAGATGCCTCAATTTCCGATCTTTTGAGCGCCCACTGTGGTGCCATCTCATATCTTTAGCCATTTTTGCACATGAATATATCCTCTTTAATCTAGGAATTAAGGGGAAGTAGCGCAACACTTTTGCAGGCTTAGGCTTAGACTTAGGCTTTCTCTGAGAGTCAGATATTGGGGGTGAGGATATTTCTGTTTCTATGGAGACCTCCTCCTCTTCTACATCTGTCTCACCTTTGCTTGGAGGTTTATATCTAGAAGAACTACAAACCTTACAAGACTGCTCATTAGCTGTTGGACCCCAATAAAGCATACAATCATTAGGACATGCATGAATTTTTTCATAGCCAAGACCTAGCTCATTGGTTAACTTCTTAAACTCATCAGTTGAGGATGGAAGTGATGTCAAAAAAGGAAAAACATCCTTCAAGAATTCCAACAACATTGTGAAAATCTTGTTAGACATACCTCCTAGACATTTAAGATGATACAACTGTAATTTAAACGCCAACTTTGAATATTTGCACCCTTTATAAAGTGCTTCCTCACTTTCATCTAACAACTTCTGATATTGAGCACCATTAATATTTGGTAAAGGAGGCTGTTGTGATTCTGGTTGAGAATTGCAATTAGCATTGCCCCCAATCCAATCACCATCTCTATCCTCATGTTGTTCATTAAATCCACTTCCTTCACCCATTTCTCTACTATGACTTGTTTGTTCACCATATAAGACACCAGAAGCATACCTCCCAATATCCTGAAGCAACCCTCTTATATCATGCATAGTATCAGGAGCTGTTGCAGCCATATTAGCCTTAGAAAATTGTGGCATCAATATTTCAAAGTCATTGCCATCAGTAGCATCAGTGTTTGTCAACTTTTCCCCATGAAATATCCAAATAGTATAGCCATGTAAAAACCCATATTTTAAGATATGACCATGAACAACATCACAAGCCCATCGTTTCTCATTACAACATCTTATACACGGGCATGCAATAATTCCTTGGGTCGCTCTTTGACTAGCAAAATTCATAAAGGTTTTGGCACCTTCTTTATAAAGTTCACTATGAATTGGTGCAACTATCCAACTTTTATCCATTGCATCAGAAGTAGGATTGAAACTTTCCTATATAATTAAATACCAACTTTAAGTTAATAAATGAAATTGCAGAATATATTAACTTGTACGTGAACAAATAAGTCATAGTATGGATTAGAGGGTTAACAGTAGCTATGAATTGGTAATGATTTAAAAGACATGCATTTATATCACTCCAATTTACTTTTTTATTTACTTTTAAGGGACTATTAATTAGCAGTATTTCTTACTAGTTAACATAGCATTGACTATATAATAATTACTATAAGTTGAATTAATGGTAGAACACAAAGTCATCAATCATAAATTTATTAACAAATATACTACTGTCTTTTAGAAACGTATAATCTCTCAACAAGCATATAAAAAGCAAAACAAGAATTGAAGGAGGGACATTTTCATGGGATTTGGGGTCTTGATCAAAATTGTTGTTGTTTCCATGAAAAATAAAGCAAGAGCTCATGAACCCTCCTGACAACATCAGCAGGTGTTCGAATCTTAGGTTTTTTGGGATTGAAAAGGTCATTCATTAGTAATTTAGGCACCAGAACTCCTAATAGGAGTTTCCTTAGCCTTTTTTTTGGAGGTTTTCTTAGGCCCATCTATCTTTTCCGTTACATATACAAAGCCCAGGTATGAAGGTCACAAATTGCATGATGTTGGATAGGGATGGTGAACACATCAGGAACTGGCTAGTAGGCACATTTTTCAACAGTCTTAGTAATAGTTTTGAATATTTGAACAAATTTTAGTGGACACCAAACTACATACCATTATCCAAATGAGATATTGTACCTTATCCTAGAATTGTGTGAGCAGTTCAAGCTTGCGAGCCTGAAAAAACTTGCTGCAGCAACCTTTGCCACTGGACTCGATTTCTTCACTGCTCTTCTTGTATCCAGTGAAACCGAGACTGCTTAGTTTGAGCTGTCGTTTACAATTTTTGTTTACCGAACCATCCTCATCTAAAGCATTATCAGATTCCCTGCATTTAAAATTCATCACCTTAGCCAGAGTTTACTTTCAAATTCATAGCATATCAGCCACTTAGGAGTAGTTATTAATGCACATAACTTTAAACTGCAGTAGTGACAACAGAGAGAACTGACAATCATAACAACAAGCGTTTCAAAGATTGAATTTGTTGAAATACTTGAGAGAGAAGAAAAACACCAATTTAGTTTTTATACAACTCCTCTTTCTAGTTTCTACATGATTTTCCCAACAAACACCAATCGAAAGCATGGATTCTAATAGGGAAAAAACTAGAATGAATGAAACACAATAGGCAAAAGAACAAAGGGGATAAATACTAGAAAGATTGAATTTACCAAAAGAACAAAGGGGATAAATACTAGGATTTCGGTCTTCTGCACATTCAGATTTTATTGTTCAAACCCTAAAACGAAGCAACGCAAAATCGAGCAACGGAACCCTAAAAAATCCACTCAGATTTGGAAAATTGCTCAATAACAATAAATCGAAGTTCCAAACCCCAAAACCGAGCAACGCAACCAGACAAAACCCAGAAAAATTGTTGTCGGACCACCAAAATCTGAATCAAATACACAATTACCTGTGCAGAACCAAACGCCAACGGAGTTGTCGGTGACTGTGGCGTGCGAGGGTGGCGGTGACTGTGGTGATTGTGAGTTGGTCGGAGTCGTCGGTAACTGTGGCCGGCCAGGGTAGCGATGACTGTGGGTCGAAGGGTTGGTGTGGCGGTGAGTAGATCGAACTGTCGAAGGGTTGGCGTGACTGTGGGCTGTGGGAACTGAGAAAGGAATTGGGAGATTTTTTCTTTTAATTAACCAAAACCAAAAACGTACATAGTAATTTTTTATTTTGAGCGGGAATATTTGAGATTATTATTTCCCTCCCCGCCAAATTCCAAAAACATTCACAAACTTTATTTATTTTTAGTTATATAAATAAATATATATATATATGTGTGTGTGTGTGTGTGAAATTATTCATATATAATTGTAAAATCTGTTTAACTCGATTTTTTCCAGTCTAAATATAATCGAGTATATAGTAGCGTTTCTTTTGTCCACATTTTTAATTCGGGTGGTAAAAAATTATGTCGATTAACTAAAGGTATACGTTTAGGGTTATATAAATTCAGGTGATAAAGAATTCAAATGATGTCCAACCCGAATCCAAAATCTAGGACGATGTTAACAAATTTCGACATTCGGACAAATCGAACAATCAGGGTATGAGTTCAAATATTTCACTAAGTATCTGAAAATGAAATTTGGGAATGGCCAATGTTTGGGATTCTGTTGAAATGGTCGAATTTTCCGAACTAACCCAATTCTGATTATTTGCCCAATAGCTAGTTATCATGACTCTACTTGATATATTAGTTCAACCAGCTATATAACAGTAACCTAACACTGCACCAATGGAATTAAATGATCAAACACACAATACGATATTGTTGCCATTTCAACTTTTGATATACTTCAGCACGACCTAATAGCTAGTAACCTAACTTGATTTAATGTGTAGCTAAACCTAGCTAATTTCCTCTATATTTATTTGAACAACGCCCGAACTCAACTTTTACATGATACAAATCAACCTATACCAAACCAATCTCAATCTATTGCGATCCTCCCTTGACCAGTGTCAAAAGTGGATTCTTATCATTAACGTCGTTTAAAAGTAAAGGATTCAATTTATATATATAAGACTATATATAAGAGACTATGTAAACATAACCAGTGAATGACGAATTGGCATATATAAGACTATATATATATATATATACATTAATTTATCTTTAAAATTTAGGTCCAACTAATTAATATTTAAAATTTCGTGTTTAACTCAATTGGAGTTCGAATAATTTGGACATTCAGATACAATCTTCAAACTCAAACCTAGTCCGAATTTCACATTAGGACAATTTGTGATGTCCGGATCCATGCTTGAATTGTCCAAATCTGAATATGTCTGCAACTTGAGTTTTGCACAAGTTTCAGACAACCCGATTTTCATAATTGATACACAAACCTGACCCGATATTGAATTTTGACATGATGAAATATCCGATTTTGAATCTTGGACAAACAAATGATGTCCTAACCCGATTTAACTAATTCGGATTTGTCAACTTCGGGTTGGACTCATCTTTGCCAACAATAATTGAACCTGGCGTTTTTTTCCCATAAATCAGTATTTATATATATATATATATATATATATATATATATATATATATATATATAACTTACATATTATTCGAGAATAAAAGCATAAATTATAATGTACGCAAGAGATTACAAAATCTCGAAGATTGGTCCATCTAGTATGTTCCAAAAAAATGTAAGATTGAATATAATAACATGGAAATTTTAACAAATTTCTTCTTCATTTTTCATTGCATCCAAATTGGATAAATTCAACAAAAACCTAAAAATAATCATTTTACCACTCAATACAAACAACTTGTGTGCCAAAATGAAAAAAAAATCAAAATTAATCATTCATATGGCGCCCAAATGTAGCAAATCAAAAGAAAACTACCTTTTACAAATAGCTACATCTTTAAGGTGAATCAAACAATTAATACACCTTTTAAATGTAGCTAAACTTCAAAACTCATTTTTTTGCTTCTACATTTGAAGAAGGTGTAGGTAATTTGGTGTAGCTACTCTTCCTCTTCCCCTGATTCTCTCATTCTTCCTCCATTTCACCTTCCATCTTCTTCTCCTACCTATCCCCAGTCCCAATTCCTCCATTATTAGGGCAGCTCCCAAAGCTTGAAGAAACCAGAGCCTTTGTGAAAATGTCGGAAACCTTCTCACCAATCTCCCACCAACAACTCATACAGTTATCTCAGCCAATTCGAGAATCACTGCACAGAACACACTACAACCCTCCCGGATCCCACGATGTTTCCGTCAAATCTCTGCTCGAATCTCTTCTTCCTTCCCAAATTTCCGACGACGGAGAACTTCGCGCTCAAATTAGGGATTTCACTCTTTGTTGCGCTTTCCTCATTTCTTCAAACAAATCAACCTCGATTTACACAAATTGGATCCTGGAAGAACTCTCTATGGCAGCCATTTCTGCTATTCGAGCTTTATCTGATGCAATCTATGGCGATTCTGGTTGGAATGACAAAAATTTGGTGATCGAATTGATGTCGGAGATACTTCCTTTGCTCAAGAATACGATCAAGGAGAGCGTTGTTGATGGATCTGAAGATGGCGATGAGATATCGGCTGCATCTGCTAGGGCTCCTCGTGGATATGCCTTGGTTGCTGCTTATCAGCTTAGATGGTTCATCACACAGGTTGAGAAGCCACATTTGGGGAATATGTGTGTTTTGGTTGTTCCTTGTGCACCCACTGCTCTTGATCACCGGTCTCCTCAAGTTAAAGGGCAGGGAATGATCAGCTTCATGCATCTAGCTAAAAATGTCAATGCCAAGGAGCTAGGTAGTTATAGTGACGTGATGCTTGATGCGTGCTGTCACAATATTGTTTCCACTGATGAGATATGGCATCTTGCGGTTGAGGTGTCAGTACTTCTTGTTACTTCTTTACAAAGAAGTAACCCTCGTAGCCCATTGTTTCCCTTTCATTCATCATGTCCCATAAAAAGATTATGATTGATATGTGTGATCGTCTCTTTGTTCTCTCATCCGATCAACCAGGAATGTCTCTCATGGCCAATATGTTCGTCGGAGACAACTTCAATCTTGGAAAAAGTTCGGCAATCTATCTTTCTCTCTTTCTTTCGTCATTCGGCTCCACAAGTGCTTCCGTATCTACGTCCATTTCACCCGTTATTACGAATTGTGGTGATGACGAGGAAGCTGTTGGAGTTAATATTCAAGATTTCCATTGTGGCAAATTGGAGTTTTGACACCCTCCAATTTGAGGGGGTGTGTTAGGAGTAGTAAATCTTGTATTTCCAATTTGTTCACAATTTTATTTCTTTGTTTTCTTTTATATTGTTTCTTGTTTTTGTTAAGGAGGTTGGTTATTTATAACCTACCTCTCCCCCTTGTATTTCTTGAGTTGAGATAATCAATAATACAATTTTTCCAATCTCTCTCCCTCTTCTCTCTTTAGTTTCTCCAAATTGGGTGAAACTTAACACCTGTGGCAAGATGGTTCATAATAATTTTGCATAATGATATGACGTATCTACATAACCATCTTCAATTTTTTTTTTTAAACATTTGCAACATTCGTGTAATATTGTGCCCAAGGAGTAATATCTGTGCCGAATATTTTAGTCAAAACATATATATGATATATGTTAATTGTTCTTAGTGAAATATCATTCGAAGTTGGAACTGGTGGTTGAAAGCAAGAGCGATTTGCTAAGGCCCAAAACACATTCATGTAATATTGTGCTCAAATTTCTGATTGTCACTCAATTTTTTGAAATAATATTTTTTCCGTCCCTTAATTAGTGTCAATTTTCTAACTACCTTATCCCTTTTTATTTATCAATTTTACATTTCTAATAATTAAAATACTCATATTACTCTTAATTAATGAATAATATTTTTATTTTACCTTTTAAAATTCTCTTTTATTCCTCTCTTTTAATGAAGGGTATACTTGTCCATACATTAATTTTTCACGCTATTTCCAATACACATTGGTTTTGTAAAATTAGTTACTCCCTCCGTTCCATACCAAAGTTAAACTAAAAAAACTAACCATATGATTAAATAATACTATTTTTCAAGGTATTTTTTCGGATATTAAGGTGTAAGTAGTGAGAGAATGTGAATAATAATTGCTTTTATTAATTGAAAAAGTAAAAAGTTAACATAGTTATTAAATTAAAATAATTAAGTTAAGTATTGGGAAATGGAAAGTGACAATTATTTTGGAACAAAAAAAAGTTAATTTAAGTGTCAATTAATATGAAATGCATGTAGTATTTTGACATGTAAAAAGGACCCAGGGGGTAAAAAGATATGACTTGATTTTAGAAATCTCTACTCATTATCATTAATCTTTTCAATTTAATAAAAGAAACTCTTTTAATTGTTGTACCTAATTAATGAAGGTAAGTGGAAGTTAATTGCAAAATTTTCTAAATGAAAACTAAAACCTCTAATTTTCTCAGACCCATGCGCCAATATGTCAGTGGAATTTTCTAATGTCACTGACATTTTTTACTATTTTGAAGGGTTAAAAGGATATTTAAACTAAATTGAAAAGATTAATAGTAATTAGTGGAGGTTTCTAAAGTCGTGACAACTTTAACTAAAGTATATGGATAAAAATGTCACTGAGATTTCTAATTTAGTTAAAAATGCCACCTAAGTCTCCATATTAGTAAGAAATACCCATCAAAGATAACTTAACTTGCTTTAGCAGATACACCTAATTTTTTTTAAAAAAAAAAACCGCCTCATCCGCTAGGAGAACCGCTTACCTCAACTGCTGATCCTGACGAACCTGCCGCCACGTCGACCTTGTCCTTCTCGAGTTCGGGCAGATCGACGACGATCAAGTGGGCATGATGTTAGGAGGAACTAAATTGGTGGTGGAGATGGAACGAGTGATGGTGGTGGCAGCAGTGGCAGTTCAAACACTTGTGCTAGAGGGACCGTCGACACTACCACTAGCGGGGACAGTGAAGGAACTAAAGGGGGAGTTGAGGGAATTACTGGCGGTGGTAATGTTGTTAATGGTTGAGCAGGTGGCAGTAGTATTGGTGGTGGCAAGGCAGGTGGTTGAAGTTTTGGAGGAGGTGGTATTACTGGTGGTGGAGGAGGAGGGAGAATTAGTGGTATGGTGCTAGCGGTGAAGAAACAGAGGAGAGCAGAGAGGAAGAAGACAAAGAGTACTTCCAAAGCCACAAAACAATTGTCTTTGGATTGCGAGGTGTGGTTCAATTGTCTTAATGTTTGATTTGGTTTATGCATATAGTAGTTGTGAGTTGATTCAATTGGCTTGGTGGTGTGAATATAGTAGTTATATTTAGTTCCTTCATTTTCATTATAGGTTAGTGCATATAGATGTGCATGTCATCTTGCATAGTGCATAACATTAGATTATGGGTTCGCAATAGTTTAGGATCATTTTTTAAGCGCTCATCATATGATGCATTGAACTTAGTTAAAATCATTCTAGGCATAATAGGGTATATAAGCTAGTATTGTATTCATTTGCATTGCACGACACGATCACAAAGTGAAAGTGGGATGTTATCAAGCACTCAAGCTACATTTCAAATACCCCTTCGCTTTAGTTTTCATTTTTATCGCTTTCTTAGTTAGATTAGTTTTGTTGCTTTCAATAAAAAAAATCAAAAAATAAAAAAGATTGGATAGTTTGGCTTGGTTGTTGGTTTCGTAAACCCCACCTAATGTTCAAGGGGTGACTTCTTAGTTGGTTGAATGTCATTGTGTATGATGGGAAACTCGGTTTGGCTTGGATGATGTGAGAAACTTGTTGCGGGTTTATTTTGAGGAGATCATTGTCTTGTGTGCGATTCAATTGCTCTTGAAAGTCCCTTATGCATGATGGTGATTCTTTTGTTTGGTACATCAAATGAGCTAGTTATTGTGATTGTGGTAGGGTTCAACCTGTGAGGTCCTCTTTGAGCCTAAAAGGCTATCATTTTTATAGTCTCATTTTGTTTTGAGTGTGACCTTACCATGTGTGCATCTCTTGAACTTGGCTTGACTCTCTTTGAAATTGTAGCTGACTTGTGCATTGTATTGAAATGATTAAGGCCCATTTTGTAGCTACATAGCTAAAAAGTCATATGACATTTTGACCTCTTTTTGCTAGTCCTGTGTGCAATTTAACAAAGTTAATGGAGCAACAATTCAATTGGGGCAGTTTTGAAGTCTGTTTGTTGGTGACTTTGTTGGTTGGTTTGCTTGAGGGGAATCACTTTCTCAATGATTATTTATTTCCTCTCTTCTTTGAAGGTTGTAAGTATTATATTGGGAAATGAGTTGTTCTTTATATATCTACATGCTATTTATTAAAAAACAAAATAAAAAAAAAAAGGAATTTTAAATAGAAAAAAGAAGAAAAACAAAAAAAAGAGTGAAAACATAAAAAAAAGAAAAAAAAAGAAAACAATGCCATGAATAATAAGTGATTATCATGGTGAGTATTGACTCTTTCCTAATTTTTCCTCGATGAGGATGTGTTTTGTACTTAATTGAAGTGTGGTGTAAGAGGCATTGAATTTCATGTTTGAAATTGTTGTTCCTCTCTATAGGTTCTTGGCTATTTAACTCTACATTTCCTAAAATGATTTCCCTCTTTACCCTAAACCTAAGCCTCATTACAACCCTTGAAAATCCTCAACTCCTCACGATTGAAACTTATGCATTTTGTCTATAGTATTAGAAAATTGAGAGTCTTGTCAAGCCTATAGTAGTTTGCATGCATTGGTTGAAGGTATCGAGTGAACACAAAATTACCACATACCCTAAAGTGAGGTCCTATTAATCACATCTAGTTTGCCAATCACTTGAATGAACTTGAATTGCATTTAGGATCAATATTACGTGAATGTTTTTCCTACTTGACTTGTGATATTTGAAATGAAGTACAACTCTATTTAAATCTGAATTTGGGCCTTGCCAAGTGACCTATTGTATGCCCTTGCTCTTAACTACCGAATTTTACACTTGTCCAAAGGGGGGGGGGTCCTCTTGAGGTTTTTTCCTTCTCCTTGGTACTTCATGATTAGTCTTGCTTGAGGACAAACAAGATTTAAGCATGGGGGTTATTAAACTTTGGTTTTACCACTTTTTACTTAGGTTTTTATAGTTTTATCGAATTTATCTAAGTCATTTAGTATAAGTTTGATAATGTTTTTGCCTATCTTTGCTAATTGGGAGTAATTTATTTAATTGCCTTATTTTTAGGCAATTTCGATGGCAGATGATGATAACAATAGATGAGGCAAAAAAAGTCAAGGAAACTTGACAATGTAGTTGCGCCAGTCAGCACAGTCACGCCAAAATGGTATAGGCAAAATTTGAATTTTCAAGGGAGCATACACCTGCCTACGCTAGGTCGGCACGATTGTGCCAGATTATGACTTTTGTTTTAAGTATTTTTATTAATTAGAATAGATAGTTTTTCATTCAGAAGTTTTTTTCCCTTTTCAAGTTTTCTCTCTAGGCTTAAAGGGAGGTTTTCTTCCTAAGCTTCAAGTTCTAGGTTTAGATTTCTTCTAAATTAATTAGATTAGGGTTTTTTTGTTCAAGAATTCATCAATTTTGTTCTTCACATAGGTTGTGCCAAGGAGGGCATTGTAACCATACTTTCGCTATTGGCCTAAGCATTATTAGGAGGATGGTAGGATGAACCAATAGTCTTGCTATTAGGACTAGAATTCTTCCATCCTTGGGCAACGACCTTCTCATTGTTCATAGCTTCCAACTAGACACACAAGTCTTTCAAGTAGTCGAATTATTTAATAACCTGATAACCCTAGTGACGGGTAAGACTTCTTTTAAAGGTTTATTTGAATGTAGATAACTGGAGATAAAAAGGAATTGCTTCTAACACTTGTGAAAACTTGGTGTGCCACCTCTCATAGTAATCCAAGAAAGGCTCATCATCCCTTTGCTTAAGGGTCGTCAAGTCATTGATGGTGGCCCATTTCCTTTGAATCTGGTTATAGTGACGTGGTGAACAAATTCTTTGATTAAGGCATTCCAATCCTCTTATGCCTGTGTTGGGAGTGCATGGTACCAATGGAGCGTATCGGGCAAGGGCCCAAACCTCGAAATCAGTGATCACAAAACCGTCCCGCACCCAGTCTAAGAAACACGAGAAAAATGACTTCAAGGTCGGGGGTGGGATACATTTTAACTGGGGCTCGGGACCTTGGAGGCATATTCGGGTCATCGTCGGGTGTGGTATCCACTTCAAGTGGTACCCCAAACCATGGGAGTGGAGCTACGGGTCCTGATCAGGACCTACTTTGGACCTTTAAAAGGGTTCGGAGTCCTTTGGCAAGAATAAGCGCAAAGGGGTCAATGTGGGTTGTTGGAATGGATGTGTCTTCACTCTTTGGGTCATAACTCCTTCAATACAACTTCGATGACTTTCAAATTTTGGGAGCTAAAGTACACACCGAGAGCTTTCCATCGATACTTATGGGTCTAAAACGGAGCCAAGATGAAGAAGTTATGCGCGTTTGATGTCGGCAAGGAAAAACTGCCCAGAAGGTTGTCGAGCCCGCGCAAGCATATGTCGCACCCGCGACCTCCCTTAGCCAGCCCAGGTTGTCAACGTCCGTTTCCAAACGTCCGTCGCACCCGCGACGTATGGGGTCGCACCCGCGACCTCCCCCTACTCTGTTGCTGCAGCCGCGCCATCTCCCCAGTCCAGTCGGCAAGTCGCGCCCGCGACCA
The DNA here is from genome assembly GCA_029582165.1 of Portulaca oleracea. NCBI lineage: Eukaryota > Viridiplantae > Streptophyta > Magnoliopsida > Caryophyllales > Portulacaceae > Portulaca > Portulaca oleracea. The sequence goes on from CM055870.1 coordinate 23,896,449, forward strand.
TGGCGTATCACCCGCGACGACTTGCTGCGACGCGTGACTTTTGTGTCCAAATGTTGTGTTTTGTTTTAATTTTTCTTGTTAGTATAAATAACCCCTTTAGCTTGTTTTTCAAGAGGCTTTTGATGATTATGAACATGCTTATGCATTGGTTAGGGTTTCCCTAAGTTCGCTCTCAAAAATCTTGATTACTTTATCCAATCCTTTGGTGGTGTTTCAAGTCATTTCTTTATTGATCCTTTGGTGGATTTCTTTTATGATGATCATGGTGGGTGTTAGGCCTTTGGTGGTGGTTCAACCTTTATCCAAGGTCATATCCAATCCCATTTGGTGTTCAAGGTTAATGTTTTGGGTTGAATTTGGATCCTTCTTATCGTTATTATTCAAGTTCAAGGCTAATATTGAGATATTCAAGCATGGATGATTGAGTTTTGCATCATTCTCTCTATTCTATTGTTCATGGGTGTTCAAGGGGTTTTCTCTCATCTCCTCAACATCAACAACTCAAGCTATTTTATTACTCCCCTCCACGCACATGCTCCATTTGGTATCAGAGCTCAAGGTTTGCATTAGCTTGAGTTTTGTGTTCATTTCTCTATTGTTCATTGCTAGTGGAGTTTTCTTTTGTTAGCAGATGCAGGCACACTATTTTTAAGCTTAGCAACCCCTCAAGTTATTCTTGCATGGCTCTGAATACTGAGGAATCTTTCATTTGATTTTCCTTCTCTCCCCCCTGGTGGCATTGGTCATTGTTGAGCTGGTAAGACATCTCGAACCAATGATTTATGGATTTCTCGCTTCCTTTGGGCCATTTGCCTTGTGGCTTATTCATGGGTTTTTTTCTAGCCCTTCACTCAAGATCCTTTGTGTTGAGGTCCTTTCTTCTTCCTCATTATTGACAAGAATACCTACCTTCTCATTCAGTTTTGTAATGGCTTGCATCATGTCATTCATTACTTCTTGTTGCTCTGGCCTTCTCTTGAATTTTTGTCCTTAATCGTGTAGACCAAATTTGCTAATGAAAACTTCAGAGTCGACCTTTCTATATTCTTTGCAATTGTTGATTGTTCCAAAATATTTCAACCATTTGAAACTTACTTTCCAACAATTTTACATGGTCCTCTCTGTTTGATATAGTCACAGTTGTCCATACAAGGATCATGAAATATGCTCCATCTGTGTCCATGTAGGGTGATTATTTCTGCAGAAAAGAAACTTCCATTGCTTCCATATTGTGAACTGAATGTTATTGCCTGTTGTATTGCAGCATATTATGCTGAGATTGCTGGTCTTAGCTATGGGATTTACCTTATGTATCTTGGTTTTGAGGTAATGTAGCTACTTATGAAAAGTATAATATGTTCATAAGTTCTTGTTGCATTCTTTATGTTCGACTGCAGCATTATAAGACTAAAGACAAGCATAGAAGCTTCTGAAGTGCTATATGCTTGGTTTATTGTTTCATTGATTAGGCCGTTTTAAAACATTATGATTGGTTAGGATGCATTTTTCTATGATGGAGCCTGTGACACTTCATGGTTCAAGAATTACAAAGTGTTTATATATAATTAGTTAGTTAGTTAATTTCTCTCTGTTCTATCGTTGCCGTCGGGGTGTTGTAGGCCACCAAATAGTTGTTGTTTCATCTCCAAGAGTTCACTCGTATGGGTGAAAAATTTTCACTAGCTAGCAAGCGAGGAATGAAACGATAATCCCAAAGTCCTTTGCTCATGTGCGAAGCTTGCAAGGTTGTTAGACATGACAGTGTTATTTCATTATGATGTATACATAGTACTATGTATAACAGTGCCTGTGATGACTATATATGCTTAAATTACAGATTTGTAAATCTCGTATAATAGGATTATGGTGACAGTACAGTATTTGGGATTGTTGCTATGATGAATTAGACAATCTGTTTCAAGTTTGGTTTGAAATCTTTTGTACGATTAACACATTTATTGTAAGAAACCTTAGTGCTTTGGGCAACAAAAATATTAGTTGACTTTGAGTGAAATAGGTATATGCTACTACATTAATTTGAAGTGCAATTAGATTTGGGCAACAAAAAAATTGGTTGCCCAAATTCACTAAGGCTACACAATCCTTTTGTTGCCCACAAAGGTACCTTATGCAACAAATCTCACAAATTTGTTGCCCCGACTTTGAGCTTCGCAGATATCGCAACGAACTCGTGACAAAAAATTTTTGTTGCCCAACGTTAAAGGGCAACAAAATATGATCAAGGGCAACAAATTTTTTTGTTGTCTAAGAAGATTTTTCTTGTTGTAGTAGTCTGTCAGCCGCATAAAAGAATGAGGCCTAACTTGGGTTTGTAATTTACATTTTTCACCAACATATTTATGTTTATAGTAGTCACTGTCATAGTAATTTACAATCACATTTATGTTGACATTTTAGTTAATTTATAGCTTATTACTAATAGAAATATTAATTAATTTTTTCTCAAAACAAAAGAAATATTAATTAATTTGTATAAATTTTATATTTATATGTTTCATTAATTTGAAATTTTATCCATACAAAAATAAAATATTCAACAGAGAAACTGTTTTCAAATAATAAATGGATAAATTTTTTATAAAAAAAAATTAAAAATATGTAATGTTTTTATGCAATGCACTAGATTAAAGACTTATATTGTTATTGTTACTGTGCCATTTTGTTGTACACTGAACAATGGACATATATAGTGCAACAATACCACGAGCAAGAGGATCCTGTGTGAAATAGAAAATATTGGAGGAGAGTACGACCATTTTAATAAGAAATTGGAATGGCATTACAATGGAGGCAAATGATCTGCTACTACTGCCAACATACAGTTAAGAGAGGCAAAAAGAAGACAAAAACAATAATAATAACAAATGTTTTAACGTTATTCCTTTTCTTCTTTTTTTTCCCCCTTTCTCTGTGATTTTTTAAGGAATTAATCTCGAAAATATCTTCTTTTTCTTTTTAACAAAGGAGACATCAAAATTATTTTTTTGATGGAGTAGACTAATAATGTTATATGGTAGTCGTTCATTCACCTCTAGCCCACTTGAGAACATGGTGATTAGCTTTCTGTGCCTGCAATTAATCCATAACTTCACCATTAGTAGGTCGAAGATTAATCAAAGTATGGAAATCGAATAGAATTTTTGTGTAGAAATGACCTCTTTTTCCCAGTCACAGCGAAGAGTAATTATGGCTAAGATGACAGTTTGAACTGCTGTTCCTCCAAATATCATCCCTGCCCATATCCCCTGTTCCATGAGTTTTAACTAGAATTAGACCTTGTAATAAGACAACATTATTCTTCATTTTGAAAGGAACTTGGAGTGTCGAATGTGATAATGCTAGGTTAAGTGATTACCATTACTCCTTGATTAAATTTCCAACCCATTATGAAGCCTAAAGGGGCACCAAGGAGGTAGTAACACCCGAGGTTTATGTAGGCCACTGTTGTTTGCCACCCTGATCCCACAGCCACACCTACAACCATATCCAAGCTTACAACTGTTAGTTTCACACGAATGATTTGTTTTCAAACAAAAAAAAAGAAAAAAAGTAGGTTGGAGAAGATGAGATAGAGCACCCGAGAGGACAGGTTGGACGCTATTGAGGAGGATGGTGAAGGCTAAGAGGATGGAGAGTTTATTGACTTCTTCAACCACAGGAGGACTTGTTGAGAAAATGAAGGCAAACTTGTCATGGAATATAATCACAAGTAGCCAAAAGCAGAGCCCGATTGCTACCGATGTCATAACAGCTACTATCGTTGCGAATTTTGCTCCTTTGCCATTGCCTGCTCCCAACTCATTTGCTACCCTTACTCTGTGTTCATGTTTACTCATTAGTATCTCATTTTTCAGTAAGCGAAATTCTGTAGTAGATCTTTGCTTGTACGAAACCCAAGATATTGTCTATAACTAAAACTAAAAGTATGTCTTGTTTATTCTATGTGGACATTGCCATTGGGTCAGGGTTCGAATTGGATCCATTTTGCTTGGGTAATTTGGGTGAGTAATGTTTGGGTTGTGTCGGGTTTGGATTTGGTTGATTTCGGGTCACTTTATGTTCTGTTAGACAAAATTATCATTACAAAACAAACAACTTTGGTGAAAGATAAATTTGAGTCAAGTCAGGTCGGGTAGGATCAAGTCAACTTTGGGTCATTTTTAGATTGAGATCGGGTCTGGGTCGATCAGGTTCGGGTTGGTCATTCACAAAGTGTTGTGATTTGTATATGGTCAATCCACACATTTTCCTATATGCGACTAGAGGGGAACGGTTGATACGAGCAGAGAAATTGACGTTGATGAACTATTTTGATTGGGGCTAGTGGGAGGGGAAGAGTAGAGATAAAATAACACATGCTTATATTTATTTTCGAACACCAGAAATGGAGGGGAACTGTTCACCCCTATCCCCTCCATTAAGCTGATTTTCCTTACCTCCCAATACGAGGATTAAAGAAGAGGAGGGTACATAATTGTGTATTTTTTTTTAAAAAAAAAGACGACATTAATATTAAAAGCAACTTCATTGCCTCACCAACCCGACCCACCTCTCCATTGTAATAATTAAAAAATATACTGTAAAAAATAATTAAAAAATAGATAATGAACATCCGGATAATGCATAGGTGCTAGAGCTTGTACTTGAATTCAAATTTTATACTAGTATATAATTGTGTAAATTAGAGTATTAAGGCACCGTTCTTTTGTGCGTTAACCCACCCAAACGCAACGCAAAATCAATAAAACCTAACGCATGGCAAACACAAGATAACGTACGCAACTTATCACAATCTACTATTCACCTCTACTCACCTTTTTATTATTTCCTATCGCAACTTAACGCAACTTATCGAAGCGCAAACGCAACTTATCGAAGCGCAAACGCAACGCAACGCAAACAGAACGCACAAAAGAACGGTGCCTAAAGTTTACATAGCCGCGACAGTAAACTCCTGACCTTGTAATTGGTATCAAAGTTAACATATCTTTCAAGCTCATCAACAAGATTTAAATCATGCTTCAATTAAAAACACCCTATATATACAAATTATAAAAATGATTGATGATCATGTTTTTTATGGACAATCATATATATACTCCCTCTGTTTGAAATTATCTGTCATTGGATAGTAATTGGTTCCAAGTCAATTTCCCTCCCCTTCTCCCTATTGAGCGAAGCTCTCTAGGGTTTGAGTGAGGCGGCTAAGGATATCGCTTCCAGTAAGCGGCGGTGACATAGAACCCGTCGGGTGGTTCTGCCTAAATAACCTGATGGATTCCCCACTCATTAATCGGTGGAAGGAATTGAGACTAACGGAGGAAGAGGAGAAAGTTATTGATTGCACAAATACGGACGCGGGAGATTTCCAGGCTAGGGCTGCTTTGGCCTTGATTGGGAAGGTTCTCTCTGACAAACCTTTTAGAGTCTCAGGGCTCTTTGCGTTTCTACGACAGGCTTGGAGGGTCAAGAAACCGTTTGGGATTCGAGAGGTGGGAGATAACCTTTTTATCTTCCAATTCTTCACGAAGGAGGATAAACATAGGGTGATGCAAGGAGGACCGTGGGTTTTTGACAAACACTTAGTGCTCTTGGAGGAGATTGGGGATAATCAAATTGCATCGGAGATTGAGTTCAAATATGTGAATTTTTGGGTGAGAGGGTATGATGTTCCGTTTGGTAAAATCTCGAAAGCTACTGCCCAAGCCCTAGCGGAAAACTTTGGGGGTATGATAGACTACAGGGAGGATGATGAATTGGGTTGGAGCAGGTATGTAGTTTTTAGGGTTAGGGTTAAAATTTGTGAAGCACTCATACGGGGTGCTATTGCAAATTTTGGCGACAAGGGAGTGCGATGGATCCCTTTCAAATATGAGAAACTACCTAACTTTTGTTATAAGTGTGGTAAGCTGGACCACATTGAGGATGACTGTGACTGTCAGGAGGAAGAAGACTTGAAAGGGCAGTATGGAGAATGGCTTCGGGCATCCCCGCTCAAGTACCATAGGCAAAGGAAAGGAGGGGACAGTAAAGAGCATACAAAATGGGAGTCAACGACGGTGGGAGAGGAGGAGGAGAATATGAAGGTTCTTGAGAGTGGCAAGAAGGTGCTGACAGCAAGGAAATCTTTGAAGGATATATTGGAAGCTGTCAATAGAGTTGGGGGGGACTTGGGTGATACGTCTGATAACAATAGAGAGGGGATTGTGAAGGTTGTCAGGTTGGAAGACAGAGATCTAGGCAAGAAGGGAGATAAAAGTAGTGCTGAGGGGGTTAGGGTTCCAGAGGAACGAGATGCATGCAGTGATAGAGAGGCAAATAGTACCATGCACGAGGAAAATGTAAAGATTAATGGCAAAGGAAAGGAGATAGTGGGGACTGTACCAGTTGGTGAAAAAGAAGTTGACAAACCTGATGGAACCAGAGGAACATGGAAGAGGTTGAAATCTCACAATGGACCTCGACCTATGCCAAAAGAGGGAGAAGCTACTCATAGTATGGGAAGTATGAAAAGAAAGGGGGACCGTTTGGTCGATTTGGAAGATATGCAGCTAATGGAAGTTCAGATTAGAGAGAAAAGGGGGCGTATTAATGATGTGGAGATGTTTGAAGTACAGATATCGGTGGGGGTGAGCGATGGCCACCCTTGCCGGGAACAATGAAAATTATGAGTTACAACTGCCGCGGGTTGGGGAATACCGAGGCAGTTCTTCTCCTCCGTAGTTTAGTACGGAATCATTCCCCAGATGTGGTCTTCCTCATGGAGACCAAACTATATGCGCATGAGATGGCATGGGTGAAAGTGAAGTGTAATATGGTGGGGTGTCTTGTGGTTCCTCCGAGGGGGAGAGCTGGGGGCTTAGCTATGCTGTGGAATGAGGATGGAGCGGTGGATATCAAGACTTATTCGGATCATCATATAGAAGCTTCAGTGATGGTGGAGGGACAGAGATTGAGGATTACATGGGTTTATGGTTGGTCGGAGGGCCAATATAAAAGGAGAACAATTGAATTATTGGATTTTCTGGGAGCACAAGAAGGAGGAGACTGGGTTGTTTTTGGGGACTTGAACATTGTGATCTTCCCAAATGAGAAACATGGTGGCAACGGCTTTGACTTTGATGCGGCTGCTGGGCTCTTGAATATAATGGAAAAGTGGAACCTAGTGGATTTTGGGTATAAAGGTTATCCTTTCACATGGTGCAATAGAAGAAAAGAGGGAGATCGTGTGGAGGAAAGGTTGGATAGATTTCTAGGAAAAGAGGAATGGTGGAGAAGAATGGGGGTAGGACACGTGGAGCATATTATTTGGGAAGGATCTGACCATCTTCCGGTTCTCCTAGATACTAATCCAAAAGTGGCGGTGAGAAGAGGTATGAAAAAAAATTCAAGGTTCGAAGCAATGTGGGTTGATGAGAAGACCTTTGAGTCTGTGGTGAGGGAGAAGTGGACTGAGGCTATGGATGGGAATGAGAATATAATGGATGGCCTTAGTTTTTGTGGTTTAGAGTTTGCAAAGTGGGGGAAAGCTCATTTTGGCAATTTGGGGTGCAAAATTAAAGTTTTGAGAAGCAAGTATCAGGAAGTGTGTCTCCAACGTGCCACGATACAAAACTTGGAGACTAGGAAGTATATTGAAGAGCAGCTGGGAGAGTTGGAGGCGGCAAATGAAAAGTACTGGGCTCAAAGGGCCCATCACCAAGCCCTTAAAGAAGGAGATTGCAACTCAGCCTTCTTTCACGCACGGGTGAAACAAAGGAGAAAGAAGAACACCATTCATGGGTTACTAGACAGTGAGGGAAAGTTACAAACAGATAAGAATGAAGTTCAAAGGGTGGTAGTAGAATATTATCAGAACTTGTTTACTTCCAGTAATCCAGAGCTGGAGGGTGCCACTTTCCCGGAGTTAAAAGGCAGAGTTTCGGGGGAGATGAGAGAGCAGCTTTCGCAAAGCTACACTCTTGAGGAGGTTGAGATGGCAGTGATGCAGATGGGATCAACAAAAGCACCGGGGCCGGATGGTTTTTGTGCTCTTTTTTATCAGAAATATTGGGAAGTGGTCAAGGAGGATGTGGGGAGGACGGTACTTGCAGTGCTTAATGGAGCAAATATGCCGAATCAGCTCAATTACACGTTGATCACACTCATTCCAAAAGTCAAGCGGCCTCAGGATATGAAAGATTTGCGCCCCATTGCACTCAGTAATGTGTTATATAAGATAATTTCCAAGGTCATAGTGAATCGCTTGAAACCTTGGATGGATGCCATCATTGATGAGCGTCAATCTGCGTTCATTCCTGGAAGGTTGATTTCAGACAATGCATTGGTGGCTTTTGAAGTTTTTCACCATCTTAAGAGGAAGAAGAAAGGGAAGCGAGGATGGATTGCGGCGAAAATTGATATAAGTAAAGCATACGACAGGGTGGAATGGGGTTTTTTGCTAAGTGTGTTGGAAGCTATGGGATTTCCAGCTCTTTTTATCAGTGTTATTAGACAGTGTGTTACCACGGTGTCGTATACCTTCTGTGTGAATGGGGAACAGGTGGGATTGGTTTCACCGGGTAGAGGCCTACGACAGGGGGACCCTCTTTCTCCATATCTTTTCTTGTTAGTCACGGAGGGGCTTACAGCGCTCATTCAACGAGAGGTAGTGACTGCTCGATGGAAAGGGGTGAAAATATGTCGAGGAGCGCCAATGGTCACCCATCTCCTTTTCGCAGATGACAGCCTCTTCTTCATCAAAGATAGGTGGGAGGACATCGAGGCGTTGCAGCGGGTCCTGGCGCAGTATGAGGCATACTCGGGGCAGCAAATTAATATGGAAAAATCTGAAATTTTCTTCAGTGGCAACATAGGAGAGGAACGTAAAGCCCGGATTCTGACCAAGCTAAATATGGCATAAATGCAACAAGAGAAGAAGTATTTGGGCCAACCATTGCTGGTGGGACGTTCCAAAAAATCATCTTTGAAGATCTTAAGAAGAAGATATGGTCCCGTTGCCACGGTTGGAAGGAAAAGTGGGTTTCACAGGCGGGTCGGGAAGTTTTGTTGAAGGCGGTCATTCAAGCTATACCCATATATGCAATGAGTATTTTCAAACTCCCGGATTCCTTTCATGAGGAAGTCAATGGTATGATGAGTAAGTATTGGTGGAGTGGAGATGGTGATAAGAGAGGTCTACATTGGGTTCACTGGAAAGAAATGTGTATTGGAAAAAGCGAGGGGGGAATGGGTTTTCGAGATATGAAGTGCTTTAACCTTGCAATGTTGGCCAAGCAAGCATATCGGCTTATGATAAGGCCGAATTCTTTAGCAGGTTCCCTGTTGAAGGCGCGCTACTTTCCCAGAGGGGAGATCCTAACTGCAGGTTTGGGTTTTCAGCCAAGTTTTGTTTGGCGAAGCATTATTGAAGGGAGAAATTTGCTTCTTCAAGGGGTGGGATGGAACATAGGGGATGGAAAAAACATTAAGGTGTGGGGAGATAGGTGGGTTGAGTTGGATGGTAGTTTTTTCTTGGGATGTCCTGAAGAGAGTAAGAAAGATTGGAAGGTTGAACATCTGATGAAAGATGGGCAAGAAAATGAATGGGATGTTGATACTCTCCACTCTCTGTTTGATGCAACCCAAGTACAGGCCATTTTGAGTTTACCTTTGCCGAGACAAAAGAGGAAGGACCAATTGCGGTGGCTATATACAAAAAATGGGGATTACACGGTTAAAAGTGGCTACCATCTGGCAAAAAATTCAATGGACAGTTCATCCTCGAGACTGTCGTCCCGAGTAATTTGGCGGAAGATCTGGTCTTTGCCGGTGCACCCAAGAGTTAAAAATCTGGTGTGGAGATTGGCCAAGGACATTATCCCAACAAAATTGAATTTGAAGCGTAGACACTGTGCGGCTTCTTCAATCTGCGCAATTTGTCATCTTGGGGACGAGAGCATCAGCCATGCCTTAGGGGAGTGTGAATGGACGGCTAGAGTTTGGGAACTCATGGGTACCACACATTTTCATCCTAACCCTGGAGATAAAGGAGTAAATTGGGTTGAACGAGTGCTAGAGGAAGCAGATTCTGAAGAAATCATTCGGTGGTGTTATGGAGTATGGAGCATTTGGTGGGCACGGAACGATTTTGTCCACAGAGGGAAAGTAATGGTACAAAAGAATGTGGCGGAGAGAGCATTGAGGTTCTGCAAGGAATTCAGAATGATGAATTCTAACAGGGAAGTAACACGCAGAGGTGAACAAAGAGAAAAATGGATAGGGGGTTTTCAGGGCTTGAAGATCAATGTTGATGCAGCCTGTGACGAGGCCAAAGGACTGACAGCAATAGCAGCGGTGGCAAGGAGGGGGGATGGTTCCTTTGTCTGGGCAGCTGGAAAGAAGATGGGAAGAAGGTGGAAGGCGGATTTTGCAGAATTACAGGCAATACTTTTTGCTATAGATCTGTGTGTGGAGTTGGGAGTGGATAAAGGAGTGGTGGAAAGTGATTCTAAAGTGATAGTGGACCATCTAAATAAAGAAGAACTAGGGAGGAACAGCTGGGCTCTAGCTGCAGAAGAAGTTAAAGAAAAGTGGAAGGCTAGCAATGTTGAAGAAATTAAATGGGTCAGGATGGAGGCTAATGAAGCGGCCCATAGGTTAGCCTCTTGGTTTATTCATCAGGATAATGAGTTTGCTCAGTTTTCTCATATACCCCCTGTTTTATCTGATGTAATTCTAGAAGACTTTTACAATCTTTGAATGAAAAGTTTGTTTCGGGTGCAAAAAAAAAAATTATCTGTCATTTGAAATTGATTTGTTAATATCAATGTGTCCAATATTTATGGGGTAGTTATGAGCATAATTAATTGAATGACTTTATTACTTTTTAATAATTCTTATTCTACCACAATAATTATGAAGGATAAAATAGTAAACTCAGTAATTAATAGACTATTGGAATTATAAAAGGACAAATAGTAATTAGAAACGACAAAAACTAGTTAAAGTGACAGACAAAAAAGATAATTAAAAACGAGAAAAATTAGTTAAATTGAGAGATAAAAAAGCACATAGGGAGTATCATTTATCCATAATCACCGATAAATGTCATGATATTGGGTGTGTAACTCCCTCATCCATAAATCAACAGGATCCGTTTTATTTTCTTCGGACGTGGGACCCAATCTTTCCCCCTAACACAAGTCATCCAAAATTTGGGTCTTTCTTCTAGCAGTCGACAACCAATAGTTGATTATCCCCTAACTGAATTGACATTAAATAAAATTGATGAAAAGTGGATCCTAATAATTTTTATTTTGACCAATTATACTTCAATAATCTTATTTATTAACATTCTAATAGTTTTAGAAAATGAAATTATTTTTAGTGGTAGCAAATTTATTTTCATATTTTTAAAATATTTTCCATTCCTTTCCCTATAATGGTTATGGAATTACTAAAAGCATTCAAATATTTTTTTTATAACATGACCAATTATTATGATAATTTTAAGGAAAAAATAGGGAAATCAAAAAATTTAGAAAAGATTAAACAGTTTGGGAAACATTGTACATGAACTAAAATTATGAGTTATTGTGGTAAATTTTGGGGTAAACGCAAGTTAAAACTCACAATGTTTAGAATGTTTAGAATATACCCTCATTGGTAGAATTTTTTTTTTTTTAAAGAATAATGTTCAAAATTTAAAGTTTCCACTTTCCACTTTAATGAAATACCAAACTGAAATAACTGACTTAAAAATGTCATGTTAAAAATATTTTATTTTCCCCTTAAATGATTTGACAGTACACAGTAGATCCCACGTGATTTGGATCCACCCCCAAACTTTTCATTTCAAAAATGAATTTGTAGAGCAGAGTGGAAATAAAAATGGAAGCTCATTACATCTTTCCTGTTCATAATTGAAAGTTTCCTAATTCACGTGGAAAACAGCAAAATGTTTGGACTTTGCTCCTACGTTTATGAAAGCTATATACTTTTTTCATTACCAATCAGTATATATTTGTTACCACCAATTTATGATAATTATACAATTAGTGTACTCATCTAAATACACCATACATATTAAAATATTATTCATCACAATTAGTGTATAAAATATTTGTTACCACCAATTTATGAAAGCTATATACTTTTTTCATTACCAATCAGTATATATTTGTTACCACCAATTAAGAGGACTGCAAATTATACTATTCATCCTAGTGTACTCATCTAAATACACCATACATATTAAAATATTTCAACTTTTTATATGATGCATATTTATAAATACTTGATAACTTTAAAAGAAATTGATAAATCATAAATCTTGTAATAATATTAATAAATTTTATAATTAATATTGATGATTTTTTTAAAAATATTTAATACAATTAATGTACTAGATAGGTACACCACGATGAATCATACAATGATTGAAGGGCGGGAAAACATACAAGCACCATACCATTTCTGATCCGTATCTAGTTCTATCAGGTCGTATAAGGCCGAAAATGTAAGGCAGAACTACCTCTGTTCCATATTATATATATTCTTTGAAAATTATGCAAATCAAATTTAAAAAATGTTTGACCATAATTTTCTCAATATATACAATGATTTGTTAAATAAAATTACTACTATTAGATTTGTAACGAAAAAATATTATCTTAAAAATATAATATTCTAACTGCTAATAAGATATTATATATAAAATTATCAATTAAAAAATAACAATAAAAACTATAATAATTAATATACAAATAAATAATATGGGACCGATCCAGGACATATCAAAAGAATATGTAGCCACCATGGTTTAAAATGTGTTGGAGGTATAACGGTATATAGACATCTAATCCCTATATTTTAGGTTTTTGCACCAAGAAATATTTTAGCCTGGAACCTTTCCCTCTATTCCATGTTATTTCTAATATCACTTGATCACTAGCTTCTCGTATAAATATTTTATTAACAATTTAATTATTATATTTTTGAAATACCAATTTCATTTACAATTCTAATGGGCCGGCAGTAATTTCACATAACAACCTATTATATTTACAAAAAAATTAATAATCAAAGTTTTCTTAATTTTATTGACATAATTTTCAAAAAAACATATATGAAACGGAGAGAGTATAGAGTTATGAGTTATCCTTAAACAAATCTTGAATGGATTCAACCGACCTTGCTAATAAAGCATTTTATAAATTTTCTTTCTTTTTATCGAAGTAAAATTATATGGTACACTATGTCCCATTCAATATTTCAAAAACCCGAAAATAAAGACGATAATACGCGTTTTGTAGCAACCATCTTATATGACATGACATAACCACATCAAGGATTCTAAATCCTTTTTTTTTATAAAAAAACATATTTGCGGCATCACTATTATGATTTATGATTAAACAAAATAATTATAGGTACCTTCTCATAAATGTGAAAGAAAAAAAAATTCAATACTTAAAAACTTAATTTATAAAATTAACAAATAAATAAAAAATAAAGAAAATGATATTTTAAAAATATTTAATAGAACAATAATTATAAAATAAAAAATATTCTTTAAAACGAAAGAAATTTTATTAAAAATTTCGCAATTTTGTTGATGATGTTCTTTTATAAAAATGAATCAGAATATAGAAAATAATTTTCAAAAATATAAATAAAATATATTTTAAAAATGATGAAAATATAGCAACTTAAATATAATTGCCGCTATGGTTTATTTATACTTTCATAGTAGTGATGTAACAAATACTTTCTTTTACAAAAAAAATTTAACATTCTTATATTAATATATCTTGTCATATAACATAATTATTAACCATCTTACCGCAAAACACGTATCATTTTCGCAAAAATAAATAGAGAACGTACCCAGCGCCCGCAAAGAAGGCGAAGGGGATCATCATCTCCCATCCATTGATACTCATGCTGCCAAATGAAACATATATAACCACAGTTAATCGTCACAGACGTTCTCATCAAATAGCACAAATGCACCATTGATAAATTGGAACTTGGAAATGACAACAAAATGCGGAAAGTAATTCAATTCTTGGAAGCAAAACTGACGTAATTGACATGATAATCATTACCATATGGACAATGCATCAAGGGCAATTTCTGCATTCTTGAGATTTCCTGTCAGCAGTATCAAGATTCTGTAGTACCAATTCTCCAAGCTGTGTTGACAAACACGTAAACTTAATTCAGAGCATCCAAAAATAATGAAATAATAAGTCCAAACAAATTTTCCTGATAGTTTAATTAGGCAATTAATGTTGTTAATATATTCAAATTAATATAAATTAAATTTTAAATTACAGAATATATGTATATATATATGTCTAGGATGCCACTAACCCTCACAACCAATTCTTATATTTCTTTCAAAAATGATAAATATCTTGAGTCAAAATAATTAATAATTATTTTGAATTTCACCTAAATCACTCAAAATATTAAAATTAAATATGAGGATATTTGAATCATTTTAAAAATATATTTCGTTACGTTAAGGGTTATTATATATGACTTATAAGCTATATGAAAATATTAAAACTATGCATAAAATGTGCATTATCAAATATGCATGTTGATAAAATAAGGCTATTACTTATATTTGTTAACCTAGCTAGTGTTATACTTTTATAATTGATAAATATATATAATTACTAGAGAAAATATTAATATAAGTTACAAAAAACGTAAAGTCTAGGCTATTCAAAATGTTTATTAACCATCTTGACACAAGATTTTATGATTCTCCTATATCTTTTTCCAATAGTTTAGTTCTTGCTCTAACTGATTCGAGATGTCTAGTACTGTCTCTAGGGTGTATGCTCGAACTGGTGTTAAACCAGAATAGTTCATAAGGTTCTTCACCATGGAAAACAAACTGACGCTTGATATTATTGTACATAAATAAGATCTTTAGAATCTCAATTAATTAGTAAGTGATTTTTTTCCCTTCTATTCCAACTTGCTAGCTAGTACGTATTGTCAACTCTCATAAATCAAAGTGGGAAACTAGCTTCTCTATTAAGTAGTTGAGTGTTTTCTATTTCTTTTCCAAAAACAATAATTCGTCAAATAATTAATTGACAAGTTTAGAACTATAATCCAACTTACAGTTCAAAGTTAACGCCAACAGATCTACTCCATCCACCTTCCCCAGTGACCTATTCCTTTGGTTCCATATTAATTAATGATTACATTGTTGACTATCGATCATGATCTTTAATATCACTCTATAACTGATTATTTCTTATATAATATTATATTTTAACATAGTATTTTTTGTTACGAATATAATTATGATAGTAATTTTATACGACAAATCACTGTATATATATTGAAAATTTATTATCAAAATTTTGAAATTGTAATTGCACAATTTTCAAAAAGGACACTTAAATGTAGCCTATGTAGGTAGTTCAAGTTGATGGTTTGGTTTCTCTATGAGCTAGTAGCCTAGTACGTACTGACTACTGATACATGTAGCCTATGTAGGGGAAAGGGTTAAGGGTGTATATATATTTAGTTCTTTTCATGTCGCTTAAATCAGTAGTTATTTAAGTGACATGGAAAGAAATATATATTTTTTGTTATTATCTTGGTCACTTTTCTTGTTTCAAGAGTTGCGTATGTGTTTGTAAGTTTGTGTTTTCTATTGAAAATATGATCTGCCAGAGTATTGGGTGTACGAGCACATGTTTTGTGCACTATCTATTTCATATGAACTTTGTGAGCAATAAAGACATTAAGAGTCAACGTGAATCCGTGAATCCGCTCATGTGCAGACAGTGCAGTACTGGGTCCTCTAGAAGATCTCAATCTATGCAGCCTTGCCTGAGGTGATATTAACAAGGGACTGATTCCAACAGAATGGCTAACTATAAGTTAAATAAAAAAGGATGGAAAAAGAAATAGCTAGGAATAGGAATAGGAATAGGATAGGATACCAGAGCATGACCCCAGAAGCAGCAGAGAGCTTAACAAACTCCCAAAGTCCAACAAAAGCTTCCATAGAGAAGCCAGTCCAAGTGTGGGGACATCCACCAAGTGTAGTGTAGCCAAACAAGCCAAAGACCAAGACCCACCACCCAAAGTTCTGAGTGATAGCAGCTCCAATGATCCCATAATCGAGGACGACGATGAACAACCAGGACACAAAGACGTGAACGGCCAAGGCCAGGAGGGAGATCCAAGCAATGACCCATGCCTTAAGCTGGCATTGAAGAAACCTCTGCAGGGGGAATTGGAAGGCAAAGCTGAAGTGCAAAGGCAACATCCACACAGCCACCACACCTGATAACTCCGCCACATCATCCGGTTGCCCCAGCAACTTCAGCAAGGGAGTAGCGCACAGGTATAGTGGTAGCAGAAGAATGCAACATATGAACAGAACTATCCATGATCTTTGCATGTATACTCCCAACATGTAGTACTTCTTTGCACCAAATGCTTGTCCACATAATGTTTCCAATGCACTCGCCATTCCTAGCTGCACATTCATTGTTTGTTTCAACCATAAATCACTATTGTGTTACGAAATACCCTCGACTATCCAAAAATCATTAATTAATTACATATATATGAGAGCATATATGAAAATGATAAACATATTGAGACCCTGTTCTTTTCTGCATATATATCACAGCATACCGCAATTTGCCACAACTCACCACAACTCACCACCCTTTACCACAAATTATTACTTTTCTCTCTCCTCACTTTTTTTCTCTAATTTTTACATTCTCTCCCCTCACCTACCTCACATACCAATTAATAAGCTACCACAATTTCACCACACCCACCACAACTCCACCATACCTCACCACCCCATACCGCAAAATACCGCAGAAAAGAACATGGCCTAAATCAAGATTACCTCTTTACCATCCTGAATTAGATTTCAATTACTTCAAAATTTATATGTTAATGTGTACTTATAAAAATGTTAGTTTTAGTAATTCGAGGGTTCTTGCCACTTATAAATTATATAAAAATTATTCCTGATTTATTTTTTCATAAATAAAGAATTATATGTAAAATACACGTACTTGATTAGAGTTGATATAATAAGGATATCATTTAATTATATATTTTGACATGATAAATAATAATAATTAAACAGGTATTATTCAAAACAATGAAATAGATAAATCATAGACAATTCAATTGAAGATGTTTAAGAAGTAACTAATTGGATTCAGGATATATATCATTGTCCTTATATAACAATGATCTTACATAAAGGGATTTGTAAATATGTTACGTTGGGTGGATGTATTTGTAGTGGATGTCAACAATGATAATCACTATAAGTAAAATAAATTTTATTTCTACATGTGTTAAGTTTTATCTTCAAAGTTAGTCTTTTTGTTTAACATAAAATTATAAAATATAATTTTTTTTAAATTTTAATTTATTTTTTAAAAAATTAATAAAAGTTTACTAGGCTAAAATTTAGAATTAAGAAATTTAAATTTTAAAAAAATTCACAAAAGTTTTTTAATTAAGAAAGTATATTTTATAGTGTTGTACTAAATAAAAAATGAATAGCGAAGATAAAAATTGACATATATATGAATGAAATTTGTTTTCATCAATATGGTGTTTGTCATTAATAGTTCTTCTAGTTTTTGTGAGGCCAACTAAAATGCTCAAACGAAATTTTCGTGAAACATAAATGAGAAATATAAACAATGACACTGAACTGAATTTTTTTAATTTGATAAAAATTGACATATACTTCTTTCTATCGTTAATATTCATCACTATTTATTTTTCACGATCTCTGATGCACACCCATAACCTTCAACTTCTCACACAATATATTTGTACAAATTATATAACTGTGTATTCATATGAAAGTTCTCGACAAATAAATTTTCAAGATGTTAATTTTAGAATGAAATCAAGAATTTTTTTTTTCCAAATTAGAACTATATAAATCAGGCCCTAATTGGGAAGTACATCTGTATAATACAATGAAACCTGAGTACTTAATAATATCATATCGCACGTTAAGTGCAAAGATGATAAAGGTTAATTATTTAATTAGGTTGACACCAAAAAAAAAAAAAAAAATGTCGTTACCGGCGTTAGGACTTGGGACTTGGGAGCATCCTTTGAACTTTCAACCGCTCGACCATTGTCATAAGATTATACAGCATCAGGATTCTAAAGTTCAGGTTTTATGTGTTTGGGATGGTAAATAGAGTTTTATTTTGCATTTTGGACCCTGAATTTGAGGGATATTTATTTTCTTAATCCTTGGTTATCAATATTAAATTTTTAGACCCTAAAGTTTGTAGGCTGAATAAAAAAAAACTTTAAAGTTTGTGGGTTGAAGAAAAAGACCTTTGTGTCGTTCTTCGTTTTCATCCCATGTTTGAAGCTATAATAGACCTCTCTTATTCATGCCGGAGCTATTTAGACCTCTGAGTACAGGGATTTAAGTAATTTCAACATGAATAAGAGAGGATTATTATAACTTTTTTTAATATCAGTTTTAACCTTAGTCTTGAAGTTTGACACAAATCGGGAGAAAAATTCAAACATGAAAAGAAAAAACGGAAAACATATTTTTTTTTCAGCTCACAAACTTAATTTAGGGTCCTTTTTTCAACCTAAAAACTTTAGGATCCTAAAAATTAAACTTGAAAACCTAGAGTTCAGAAAATAAATACCCTAAAGTTCGGAATACAAAATGCAAAATTAAACTTGAAAACAAGTCTAATAGTGAACTAGAGTATAAAAACATTATGATCCTACCCTTATTATCTTTCTTTTAACAAGTATCTCTCAAAAGGATAATCATGGTGACAAAATTAAAAGAGAACTAGAGAATGCATGCGGTTCACATGTCATATGCAATTCACAATTGTTGTCGCATACGTGGCAGTGGATTTATTTGAAACGCCCAAGGTTTTAATTCTTAAAAAGTTCTTTAATATCCATAATAAAATTGATCATAAATTGATTAGTATTGTTGTACTCCCTTCATCCCAAATTAATTGACACTTTGACAAAATTTTGACCGTTAATTATATGAACGCCATTAGAAAGATACTTCACTAAAAATTATAATGAAGATAATTTCACATTGTAATTCATTATACTTTGTAAATAATTAACGGTCAAAATTTAGTCAAAATACCAATTAATTTGGGACGGAGGGAGTAGAATTTATCTATATTATTTAAAATTTATAATATTTTCGCATAAATCCATGACTTAAAAATTGACTTATTTAATCCATAAGACGGACCTATGCTGTGATGCATAATTATATTAGGAACACTTCGAAACATCTTCACGGGTTTCTCATCTAATCATCATCATTTTAGTACCACTTTACATAAGTTTAGCTAGGTGTCATAATCTACTTCGAGACCCTTCTAACAATAGAAAGCCTTACAGCTCTGTAACGTCGATATCATATTCTCATGAAATTCACTAAGATAAATAGTCTACATCTAAGTTGCGCACTTCCAAACAGCCATCAAAATTGCCGATAGATAAATTGTATCATTATCCCAATAATGCCATGGCTCTATATATATCTTATCATTTTTGTTTGGTACTAAACTATTGTAACTTTTCTCTTTAGAGCTTATTAAGCTAAATACCATTTTAACTAAACTGAAGAACAATGGGCCGATAGAAAAAAAAAATACCATCCAAATTATTGCTATATTTTTTTAAAAAGAAATTCATTCAGAAGACTTGGTAAGTAGACCATTTTTTTTTCCAGAAGTAAGTAGACCAAATTACCAGAACAAAAAAAGTGCAATAAATAAATAAACTAAAGGCGTATGGTGCAATAAATAAGCATATTAAGGAGGGCAGTAACATATCATAAATACAGAAGCAGAAGGATAATTTCAGGGACAAGGACTGGGTAGACAATTTGAATAGTCCTATATCCTATATAATAATATAATTAAATAGAAATAGAGAAGAAAAGAATGATAAATAGATAGATACCATGAGGCCAAAATCGAAGCCAACGATGACGTTAGAAGCGATGGAGATAGCGGCGAGCTGGAGGTCACCAAGGTGGCCAGCGAAGGCTTGGGTTATGACCAACATAGTATAGGAAGAAATCCTGCTTATGATGGATGGTCCAACTATATGCCATAGCTTCTTTGACTCAACCCAAACCCTTCTCACTAGCTTTCTATCTTCTTCTTCTTTTATGGATGTTGGATGTGGATTCAACACTAGTGTTGTTGTTGTTGTTGCTTCTTCATTATTATTGGTAGTGTTTTTGTGGTAGGCCTCCAACAAGGGAACTTTTTGGTCCTCCAAATTCTTGGAGATGTTGTCCCCCTTCATTGTTTGTTGCTTTCCTTTCTCAATTCGGATAGATATCAATAAAACCAGAGAAGAAACAGGACAATGGACGAGAGAGAAAGAGAGAGAGAGAGAGAGAGAGGGAGGTGAACTGGGGGTGAGCGAGTATATATGTAAGAATTTAATCAAGGATTGAAATTGAAATTAAAAGTCGTAATGATTTTGAGTTACTAATCAACTTTTATTTTAATAAGCTAGTACAATCGGTACCACTGGTTTTGTTTGTGAACTACATGTTTTTGAGGTGTTCCTTTTATAACAAAAATGTTTGTCGGATGATTTTTCAGCTTAAGTTGATTGACTTATTACGGTTCGCAGTAAATTTTGTGTAAGATTTGTCTTATTAGAAAACAATTATTGTTAAATCATACCAGAGGTACTTTACTCTTTAGCTCAGATGAGTTAAGTTAGGATAAGTTGGAATATGATATAATATGAAAGAATAGGAAATGATATGATAGGATTGAATTAAATTAAATTAATTGTGGGCCGTGAAAATATTTTATTAATAAAATTTGAATATTTTGAGAAAAAATAAAAAAAAATATCGGTACTTGAAAAAGAATATTGATTTAAAATTAAAATAATATTATTTAAATTTCCTTTTGAATTAAAAATTGTTTTTTATTTACGTGTTTTTTAGGTATAAGTGGCAGGTTAGGTTAGATAAGGATAAGTTTAGTTAAGTTAGAGGGGATTCTTTTCTGCATTGAAATCATGGCACTACCACCGCATTCCATGATTTGCAACTCACCACAATACACAAATCATTACTTAGCTCTCTCCTCACTCTTCTCTTTCTTCACTTTTCTCCTCTACTTTTTACATTTTCTCTCCTCACCTACCCCACATACCAATAACCTACCACAATTCCACCACACCACACCGCAAAAGACCGCAGAAAAGAACAGGGCCTAGGTTGGTTAAGTCGTCTAACTCAACTAAATAACAGGGCCTTACTTGAAAAATATCAATAATAGCTAGGTGTTTTTGTAATAACTAACTACGTACTTAAATTGTGATGTGACATTCACCTAGCTCCACTTTTTTCATTACCTTTCTTAACCTAACATACTTTATGTAACTTAATCCTACACCTTAAAAAACTAAGGTCTGAATATAATAATAATAATAATCTGAACTTTAAAAATGTAAATCAGTGGTTCCAAATATATAAAATTGTAACTTTTTAAGACCACCACCAAGTACAAATTCTAAATGTTGTGGATTTCTGTGTGTGCTCTCAAACATAGTACGACACTTACCCATAATTTTTAGTAAATTTATAAACTTTGTCCCAAATTTGTTCAATACTTTTAAATTTTCGCCCTTTTGGTCTTTATAAAACGTAATAATTATTCATATTTTCAAACAGAGCCTTACATAATTAAATATTATCCTTCATTCTATTTATTTCTCACCATGTTGCATAGCCATATTCTCCATCACTTCTCATAAATACTAGCTACCATACCCGTCCCATGGACGGGTTAGGCTCTGTTTTTTATGATGTATGATAAATTTATCTTATTCATTATATTTTTAATTATTTTATCCCACTTTTTCACGTTATTCATGCTTTCTTACCTATTTTACATAATACTACCTCCATACCTAAATAATATCTTTGTAACGATAATAATTTCATATTGTAACTCGTTATAATTTGTAAATAATCAACGATTAAAGTTTAGTCAAATTAACACTTATTTAGGGACAAAGGTAATATATATTTAAAATTCATATGTTTAGGTTCTGTTTTTTTTTATCGCACCACACTCTCTAATTTCTACCACACTTCACCACACCACACCACAATCATTACCAATATATCTTTTCATTTTTCTTTCTACTCACTTTTATTTTCCACTTTTTATATTTCATCTCTTCTCACCTACCCCACCTTCCACTACTTTCACCACAACTCACACACTACACAACACTTTTTCAACTTTCATCGCACTGTACTGCACTATTACCACACCGCACAAATCGTATAAAAGAATGGAGCGCTAATAAATGTTGTCAATGATGTGACTTCCCTTATTTAAAATACCTTATTAAAAATTATAAACTATATTTAAACATTCATGTACTTAAATGTGCGACTTACATTTTCAAACACTATCCTATCGACCCACCCCATCCCTCATTTCCCACCCTCCAACTAAGATATCATAATCCAAGTTTTGCAACTATTAAAATGATCTATTTTACATGAATCTAGATACACTGACTCATATTTTCAATGTCAATTGGTCAATCTAAAATAAACATGAATTGTAGTGGCCTTTACCAAATATACACATGAATTGTAGTGGCCTTTATCGAATATACACAATTTGTATTCAACCCCTCTGTTCGAATTGATAGATCTAGTGACATAATTTTTAATTGATGTTAGATCCTTAATTATTGCTTTCGAACTTAGAGGGCAGAACAATAAATTTAAGTGTCAATATAAGCTATAAAGCAAGCCATTTGTTATTAGGGGTCGACAATGGGTTGGGATCGCTTTGGGTCAAGAGGGTCGAGTCCTAAAAAAAATAAGGGTTGCCAAAGGGTTGGGTCGGTGAAGGGTCGGGTTATTAACAAGCCGACCCATTTCACAATCTTAAAGGATCGGTGAATTGACCGGACCGGGTCGGCCTACGATAAATCAAAATAAATAGTTTTTCCTATTATTTTAAATTTTAATCTTATTTAAATATATTATTAATACTCCACATTAAATAATAATCATCATAATTACTTTTCTTTGTATAAATATATCTAATTTTAACTTTGGAGTCAAACGGACCGATTCTTATTAAGAAGGGTCGGACTTGACCATACTGACCCTACATAACTGAATGAGTCGACTACTGACCAGCTGCGCATTGCCCCTATTTGTCATCCTATTGAATTCGCGGACAAAATGACAAATTTAAACGTGAACATGAATTACAAGATGAGTTCCTTGTTATTATATTATATTTAAAAATAAAATACTAACCAAGTAATTAATTATTATATTTAAGGATAAAGGAGTAAATTCGTGTGTGAACGCAAGCTAGCAGACCTAGCTTCACAACACAAAACACAAACATCCTTTTTTACTTGATAAGGATATCCCTCTCTATTATAATAATACTGTTTATACTCCCCGTAATTGTTTATCTGTCATTTACAGTTTTCAGTGCTAATTTTTAATCAATAATTTCTATATAAATATTTTGCAAAAAATATAATATAATAATTTTTTAATAGTATTTTTTATTACGAAGTTAATGACATTAATTTCGTATGATGAATCATTATACAGACTAAAATATTAACAGTCAAAATTTTTGGCACAATTGTTAAGGCAACTAATAAAAACAAAAAGAGGGAGTATTATTTATTTTGAAATCTTAAAGATGCCATTGTTAAAGGCCTCATGGACCATTGGTCCATTGACGTAAATTTTTAATACTTGGAATATTATTTTTGAAATTAAAGTGGTTAAATATGTCGTAAAAATAGTTTTTAAACTATATATTTTTTTAAGATAAACATTGGTTAAAAGTTAAGAGAGAGAATGAGAACTGACTAACTGAGACAATGAGGGCTAGGGGACTGCTGTCATGCATGATGCAAGAAGCGTTAGACGCATATGGAGGAGTCGTGGCCTTAAGCTTTGCTACTAATCTGACATGTGGTTGCTTTCCATTCGTCTTCCTCTCTTTACTTTCTTTGTCTCCGTCCATTACTTGCATTGTGTTCTATCGATCGGCTTCGTTTGTCATTGTTCCTATTATTTTTTTAAAATGTAATCACAAAATCTACCAACATTCGAGTGAAATTCATGTTTATGCATGAGACGTTTACGTTTGTCTTTGTGTCAACAACTCGTTATTGTGGACTACTACTCACTCGTTACTTATTGTCACTTGGTATTATATTAATCTGTCAATATAAATAATGTTCTAATAAGAAAGTATCATTACATTTAGGGAAATTGGATTCTAATAAAACGAACTTTTGGTCATTTAAGATTTAATAATACGAACTTTCGATTTGATTCCGAATAATATGAACTTTGCCGTTCTTTCGATAACGTATCACGAGTTAAATTACTTAACTCGGTGGCAATTTGGCCAGTAGTGATTTAATGAATTTAGTCAATTTTGACTTGCCCAATCAACATTAATTTTGTCCACGTCAGCCCCACCCTCTCTCTTTCTCTCTCCTCTCTCTCTCTCTCTCTCTCTAGTCTTCATTGCAGATTTCCAGACCCCCCCCTCAACTTCTTCTTCTTCCTTCTTCCTTCTTCCTTCTTCTTCCATCATCACCCTCATCCATCTCCACCACTACAAAACTTTCAAACCACCATTACTACCACCACACCTCACCATCGCAGCCACCCAAAAACCACCCAACCACCTTACTTCCACCACCATCCGCTCCAAAACACCATTGTTGAAGTTTTTCTCTCTCCTCTGCAAATATGGGCTTTTGATACTTCCTCCTAATTCTTAATCAACAATGGTGTTTTGCAGAGGAGAGAGAAAAATTTACAACAATCAATACTCCAGAGACACAAAGTTCAGTATTGTGTGTTGGATGAGAATTGAGTGTTGGATGTGAATGTGTCTGTCGATGTCTTTATACGAGATCCGTCTTGCTGAGAATCCCGAGCTGCTTACTTTCACACGCTAGTTGATGATGTAGGAACAGAATTTGATCAAGGCTGTGAGGGACGGACACAAGCTGAGCCGTGGAAGGACCACTGCCTTGAAAGCGATTACGGCTCGACCACGGTGCCAATCGAGAATGTCGGTCGCTCCTCAAGGTTAACTCAACTAGCTTCTGAACACGTGCACTCGTGGCCAGGAAGCTTGGAGTAAGGGAGCTATATGCCCAAAGAGAACGAAGACAGGAGAGGAGAGGGAAGCGAGTTTAGCAGAGGAGAAGAGAAGCTGCTGATGGTGTGTAGTTCCAAGCACCAAGCAGACGCCTTTTATAGTGGAACGGGGGGGCTGCTGGGATCAAAACTGCCCCTAAAAACGTGCCAGAAACAAGGAACGGCCAGCAGAAAGTGCTTGCGAGAATCACGGGCTGGCAACGGCTGGGTTGTTACTAGGAATCAAAGATGGGTTAGGATATGGACGGCGAGAACCCGGTGACCGTTGCGAAAAAACCGCGAGCGAGGAAAACAAGCAAAAAGAAAAAACTCGGATTCAAACTGACCCGACCCACGAACTCGCGACACGTGCCGCGCCCAGCCCGGACCGGCCGGACGGACGGCGGCGGCGGCGGCGCCGCGCGCGCGTGTGGGGCCCAAGCCCATACCTCCTTCCATAAAACCCACTCACAAGCCAATACACTAAGCCCAACAAAAAGTGGAATATTTAAACTACTAACACTCTCCTTATTCCTCCTATGTGGGACAAAGGAGAGTTTGAAAAAAAAAAAAACACTCTTGTTGCCTTTACTACTTTCCAACCATGTCCAACAATCCCCCACTAAAGGCATACAAGAGGAGCAACACCAGAAGAGGAAGAAAAAAAAATGGGCAGAAGAATGGGTCAGATACTTAGGCGTCAATATCTTTCGATTTGAATTGACACATTAGTGATGTGAGGCAACAACCAATAATCTAATCAAGTGGACTAGGCCTTGAACTTGAAAGGACCTTGATTGAGACTCCCCCACAACACATATCAGCCCTATAGAAGCCATACTCCGCGATAGAACACACTTGCGCGTTATGGCCATGCGCAAACCTTGGGACTCATAAGTGCTCTAGAGAGACAGCCTCAATCTCTCATAGAAGGCGGCCAGACCTTCACACTTATTTAGGTAATTCCATCAAGTCTATCTCAACATAGACCACCACAAAATGTGACTATGGAATTATTAAGAGCGAAATAGCTCAACCTCACACAAAACATCGGTGAATCCTTCGGCCTCACAAGCACCCCACAACGGCGTGGATTCATTAAGAGTATAGACTCAACCTTTAAAACACTAACTGGCACCATAGGGATAGGAATGTAGTGCACCTCGAAGATTGGCATGGCTTTGTTTGACCACAAGTGGATATCCACCATACCTCTTCAAGCCATAGGCTTAAGCCCTATCCCCCTCGATGCCTCGAGTACAACTCGCCTGGTTAATCCTTTGGTGAGAGGATCCGCCAAATTTTTCTCGGACCTCACGTAATGCAAGGATATAACACCATGTTTCAGCAATTGCTTCACTGCACCATGTCTAACACGGATATGTCTCCTCTTTCCATTGTAGACACTGTTATGTGCAACTCCAATTGCTGCCTGTGAGTCACAACGTATAGAGACAGGAATCTCAGGCTTCTCCCAAAGAGGTATGTCTGCTAACAGACCCCTAAGCCATTCTGCTTCTTGACCTGCCAACTCAAGAAGAATGAATTCAGATTCCATAGTAGAGCGGGCTATGCAAGTCTGTTTTGCAAACTTCCAAGAAATAGCCCCTCCACCCAAAGTGAACACATAACCACTCGTTGAACTGACTTCATCATTATCAGAAACCCAGTTTGCATCACAATATCCTTCAACAACAGCAGGAAATTTGTTAAAATGCAAACACCAATCCATAGTACCTTTAAGATACTTAAGTAAGCGATAAAGCGCAGTCCAATGTTCGCTACTTGGGTTATGTGTGTAACGACTCAATCTACTCATAGCATAGGCAATATCACGACGAGTGCAGTTCATCAGAAACATTACACTTCCTATAATTTTTGCGTACTCGGATTGAGACACACTGGGACCATTGTTCTTCTTTAGTGAAGTGCTGGGATCATAGGGAGTTCTTACAGGTGTCACATCAAAATGGTTAAATTTCTTTAACACTTTCTCAATATAGTGTGACTGACTCAAAGCATAACCTGAATTGGTTTTCAGAATTTTAATCCCTAAGATCACATCAGCTTCACCCATATCCTTCATATCAAACAAAGAAGACAACAGTTTCTTAGTCTTATTGACTACAAGGAAATTTGGACCCAAGATTAGCATGTCATCGACATATAGGCATATAAGCACACAATCAGATCCAAACATCTTTGAATAAACACAAGAATCACTAGAATTTGCTTGAAAGCCATTTTTCACAAGAGAGTTGTTAAACTTCTCAAACCACTGTTTGGGAGCTTGCTTAAGGCCATAAAGGGATTTTCTCAATTTACAGACTTTGTTCTCCTGACCCGGGACCTCACAACCCTCAGGTTGGGTCATATAAATTTCTTCCTCTAAGTCACCATTTAGAAAAACTGTCTTTACATCCATTTGATGCACAACAAGATCAAACAAAGCAGCTAAAGCTATCAAAGTTCTAATGGTGCTTATTTTGGTCACAGGAGAATAAGTGTCAAAGTAATCAATCCCTTTCTTTTGGTCAAAACCTCTAATGACAAGTCTGGCCTTATATTTATCAATTGAACCATCAGACCTCAATTTCCTTTTAAAGATCCATTTACTACTAATAGGTCTACAACCCTTAGGCAAATCAGTTAGTTCCCAGGTTTTATTAGACTCCAAGGAATCTATCTCACTTTTAATAGCTTCTTTCCAGAAGGTTGCATCAACAGACCTAATAGCCTCAGAGTAAGTTTTTGGATCTTGCTCAACAAGGAAAACAGACACAAATTCTTCAGAAACAAAATCCACTTTGTATGCTTCACATACTTCTACCATAAAGGCAGTAACAAAGTCTGGTCCAAAATCAGTTGAGGTCTTTTGTCTTTTACTCCTTCTAGGTTCAATTACAACTTCTCTAGAATTAGAGGCAGGCAAGCTCACATTTTCAGGTATAGCCACAGTTGGTTCAACAGTAGGATCAACATTAGGCACGACCATTTTCATAGGAAAAACATGCTCAAAAAACTCAGCATCTCTATATTCAGAAGTAGAATAATCACTTAACGACATAAAACGATAAGCAGCACTGTTTTGAGCATAACCAATGAACACAGCATCAAAGGTCTTAGGGCCTATGTTGGTCCGTTTATGACTAGGCAAAGCAACTTTAGCCAAACACCCCCACACTTTCAGATAACTCAAGTTTGGGGCGTACCCTTTCCAAAGTTCATAAGGAGTCTGGTCTATTTTCTTATGGGGTACTCTATTAAGTATAAAACAAGCAGTCAAAACAGCTTCCCCCCACATGTTATCAGGCAATCCAGAACTCAAAAGCATAGCATTCATCATTTCTTTGAGGGTACGGTTCTTACGTTCAGCTCTACCATTCTGTTGTGGTGTATAAGGGGCAGTGGTCTCATGAATTATGCCATTTTTCTCACAAAAGACAGCCAAAGAATTGGAGTCATATTCACCACCCCGATCAGATCTAAGTCTCTTGATCTTTTTGCCTAGTTGGTTCTCAACTTCTGCTTTATATTTTAAGAACATTTCCTCAGCCTCATCTTTAGACCTTAGGAGGTAGATTTTTGTATACCTAGAGTAGTCATTTACAAAGGTGATATACCACTTTTCCCCCCTTTGCTTATTGTGTTCTTAAAGTCTGCTAAGTCCGAATGAATAAGCTCAAGTAGTTGTGTTGACCTTGCGATTCTCGATTTAAAGGGCTTCGGCAAATTTCGCCTCAACACATACTTCACATTTAGAACAATTTTCTGTGCTAACATTCGGAATTAGTCTCATATTCTTTAATCTGTTTAGCGATGTAAAATTAACATGTCCAAGTCTACCATGCCACAGATCAACAGACTCAACGATATAAGCAGAAGTAGAAGCATTTCCATTAGCATTAGAAACAATGTTCAAGACATACAAGCCATTGCTAAGATACCCTTTCCCAACAAACACCCATGCGAGAATCACAATTTTCCGACTTCTGGATCACCTCAAACCCAGAAATATCAAGCAAGCTACTGGAAACTAGGTTTCTACGAAGGGAAGGGACAAATAGCACATTGTTCAGACATAGAGATTTTCCAGAAGTAAATTTGAGAAGAACCTTTCCTTTACCCAACACCGCAGATGTAGCAGCATTTCCCATGAAGACTTGTTCACCAGCAGGAACATCCTCAAAGTCGTACATGAGATCTTTGTTGGCGCAGAAATGCCTAGTTGCTGCATTGTCCAGAATCCATTCGGTGTTGTTGGTAACTAGATTGGCCTCCACCGTCACTGCACAAAAAATCTCAGAATCCTCCGTTAGATTGGCTTGATTCTGTCCACTATTCTGTCCAGCGGGCCTCTGTTGGGATTGGATCGGTCCTTTCTTCTGTTTGCACTGATAAGCTTTGTGACCTGGTTTGCCACAAATAAAGCAGTGAATAGTTTGCTTCTGGATCTCCTTAGCTGGCTTGTTGGATTGTTTCTGACGCCTAGATTGCTTCTGGTCCTTCTTGTTTTTTCCTTTGAACCTGTCCTTATTAGAGGGTACAGAAGATTCAACAATGTTAGCTTTAACAGAATTTAAGGACAAGGAAGTCATCTTATCTTTTAACCGATTTGCCTCTTCAGTCCTCATATGACTGATAAGTTGTTGAAGAGTAAGGTCCTTCTTCTTGTGTTTGAGGTGGTTCCTGTAATCACCAGTGACGGAGGAACTTTTCGATCAAAGCGTTGGCTTGAAGGATTTCACATCTTCATTCCTTCGCCTAGAACCTCGGCACGAGTTCTCATATTCGTGGACTGTTCCATGATTGGTTTGTCGTCATAACTGGAATCGCACCATTTGCCAACCACGTACTTCTTTTTCCC
Organism: Portulaca oleracea; assembly: GCA_029582165.1. NCBI lineage: Eukaryota > Viridiplantae > Streptophyta > Magnoliopsida > Caryophyllales > Portulacaceae > Portulaca > Portulaca oleracea. Next base: position 23,926,562 of record CM055870.1, read on the forward strand.
GTCATCCGCTCCATATTTGATTTCGGTTTCTTCCATATCGTTTTTGCGATCCAAGTTGTGACGCAGATCAAATAGCGGGTTCGTCATATTGTTCAGGATGTGACTCCGAGCCACCTTGTTGTCTTTCTCCAATTTTTTCAGCTCGGCTTCATCTGGTTTCTTGACAGGAGTCTTCGCAGGAGTGATCGCCAGGTCTGTCTCAGTTTCCTCAACAGTATCATCGTCGCCATCCAGGTGAGGAGAAGACAGTACATAGTCGATCTCGATTGCTCGAGACAAAGCAATTTTGAGACCAACGTTTGTAATTGGTTCCATCAAAAAGATCGAACCTATAAATTTTGGAGAGGGTTTTTTGTAGAACAGCCATTGATCAGACTAATCGCTTTCAAATTGTAGGAACAGAATTTGATCAAGGCTGTGAGGGACGGACATGGTGGCCGTGGAAGGACCATCGCTGAAAGCGACACGGCTCGACACGTCGCGTCGAGAATGCCGGTCGCTCCCAAGATTAACTCGGCTAACACGAACACGTGCACTCGTGGCGGGAAGCTTGGAGTATGGGAGCTATATGCCCGAAGAGAACGGAGAGGAGGGAGAGCGAGTTTAGCGAGAGGAGAAGAAGGCTGCGATGGTGTGTAGTTCCAAGCACCAGCGGGCGCCTTTTATAGTGGAGGGGTTTCTGGGATCAAAGCGCCCTAAGCGTGCTAGAAACAAGGAACGGCCGTGAGAAAGTGGTTGCGAGAATCACGGCCGCAACGGCCGGGTTATTCTGGGAATCAAAGATGGGTTAGGATATGGACGGCGAGAACCCGGTGACCGTTGCGAAAAAACCGCGAGCGAGGAAAACTCGCAAAAAGAAAAAACCCGGATTCAAAAACGACCCGACCCACGAACCCGCGACACGCGCCACGCCCAGCCGGGACGGCGGCGCGCCCGCGTGTGGGTCCCAAGCCCATACCTCCTTCCATAAAACCCACTCACAAGCCAATACACTAAGCCCAACAAGAAGTGGAATATTTAAACCACTAACACTCTCCTTATTCCTCCTATGTGGGACAAAGGAGAGTTTGAAAAAAAAAAAAAACACTCTTGTTGCCTTTACCACTTTCAAACCATGTCCAACAGATGATGATTGGCATCCTGACGGGCGGTGGAAATCCGGGGTTACCAATCTGATTTGCGTAATTTCTGATGGCTTATGGATGTTGTATGTTGATCAGGTCCCTTGATTGGCCAGAACATGGAAAACAGCTTGCACATTTCTGTTTGAGTTGGCCTTTGTTACTTTTGCTATTTAATTTACTCTTTTTTCGCCTGTTTTTTCGAATTTCCCCTGGGTTTTGGGGATAGTTTTGGGTTTATGGGGTGGGGGACTGAAATAAACACAAATTGTGTGTTCTGTTGTTTTGTTTTTCTGTAGTTTGCAGAAAGAAAATATGGGGGATGGACTGGAAAAGATTGAGGGTGGGTCAACCACGACATACTTGGATTAATTTGAATCTTATTTTCTCAATCTTGTAATCAGTTATGTTATTGAAATTTGCCTTTTGACATGGTGAAAGTATTGCTTTTACTTGGTAATCCAAGATTCAAAGTATAAATGGAAAATTAAGATTTGCGAAAGGGGAGAGAAAAATTTCAACAATGGTGTTTTGGGGGGATGGTGGTGGAAGTGAAGGTGGTTGGGTGGTTTTGTGGTGGCTGCGATGGTGAGTTGTGGTGGTAATAATGGTGGTTTAAAAGTTTTGTAGTGGTGGAGATGGATGAGGGTGATGATGGAAGAAGAAGGAAGAAGAAGAAGTTGGGGGGGGGGGTTCTGGAAATGTGCAATGAAGACGAGAGAGAGAGAGAGAGAGAGAGAGAGAGAGAGAGAGAGAGAGAGAGAGAGAGAGAGAGAGAGAGAGAGAGAGAGAGAGAGAGAGGGTGGGGCTGACGTGGACAAAAATAATGCTGATTGGGCAAATCAAAATTGACTAAATTCATCCCTCCACCGCTGTTTAGATCGCCACCGAAGTTAAGAAATCTTAACTCTACGGTATCGTGCAATGAAGTACAAAGTTCATATTATTCAGAATCAAATCGAAAGTTCGTATTATTAAGTCTTATATGGCCAAAAGTTCGTATTATTAGAATCCAAAATATTTAATAAAATATACTCCTTCCGTTCTTTTTTATAAAAAAAATATTGTCAGAAAATATAATATTATAATTTTTTAATAAAATATACTCCTTCAGTTCTTTTTTATCTATTATTTACGATTTTCAGTGTCAATCTTTAATCAATATTACCTCATTCCCAAATTATGTGTCACTTTGGACATCATTTTAAAAACCAAAATAACTTCTACTCTACATTAATTTAATCATTGGAAATGTGGAAATATTGAATGAAATAGTGAAATAAAAAAGGAAAATGGTGAACAAAAAAGTAAAATGGAAGAAAAAGATGTAATTAATAAGTTTAATTAGATAAATTAGTAATTAATGTGTTATTAAAATTATAAAGTGACAGATATTATTGGGAAAAAGAAAGTTAGTTAAAGTGACAGATAATATGGGAAGGAGGGAGTAATCTCTAATATAAAACTTTCTAAAAATATATAACATTATACTTTTTTAATAGTATTTTTTATTACAAATCTAATAATATCAATTTTGTATGATGAATCATTATACAAATTAAAATATTAACGGTTAAAATTTTTAACACAATTTTCTAAATGACACATAAATAAAAATAAATATAATATTATAAAAAATTTTTAATAAAAGAACATATCGAAATGAACGGAGTAAAAGACCAGGTTCAAAGACATACTTATGACGATAAAAAAGGGAGATATTTATGACGTTTTATTAGATAAGACATATAAATGCGACAAACGAATCATTATGAAGTGATAATTATCCTAAGACGTGTGGTTGAAAGCCCATTTAACGAAAAAAAAAATCAACACAAAATTTCCATAAAAATAATAATGAAAACAAGAAAATCAACACAAAATTCTAGCTGTTCGTCCGACAATTTTTAGTCCTGTTTTAATCTATACTCACTCATTTTATATTAATTGTTATAAACTTGACATTTACGGTTTTCAATATTACTCGTTGATTGATAATTTCTTAAATAATATTTGATTAACAATAATAATATTATACTTTTATGATAGTATTTTTCGTTACGAATCTAATGGTCGTAATATTATATAGCGACTCATTGTATATACTGATACATTTATGCAAAATTTTTAAATTTTTTGACTGCAAGATTTTCAAAAGTGACAATTAATATAGTACGGAGGGAGTATTATCCTAAGAAATACTACATCCGTCCTTAAATAAGTGTCAAAGTTTCTAACTGCCTTATCCATTTTTATTTGTAAATTTTACAATTTCAATGATTAATATATCTATGTTACCCATATATTTTTTTAACAAAGGGTAATTACACAAACACTAGGAAGCCCTTCTCTCAAGGGATCTCCCAAGTGCATCATCTCTTACAATAAGGGATAAATCTCTATGAAAACTAGAACTATAACAACAGGATGAAACTAACAAAATCTCAAATTTAGCTAACCAATATGCTGCCAAATTCCCTTCACGAAAGATATGGTGAACCTCCAACTCTCTACACAACCCCATAAATGCTTAGATATCTTCCACTAATTTAGCAATCTCCCACGGAACCCTTGAGGAACCTTTAACAACATTAATAAGGACTAGATTGTTCCCCTCCAAGATGATTCGTCGATAGCTATTGAGAACTGTATCCCTAATCCCATAACGCATAGCTGTAGCTTCAGCAGCTAGAACCGAAGATGTCCCCATATTAAAGGACGTCGTACGAAGCACTCCCCCCTTCTCATCCCTAATGATATAACCGCCTCCTGCTCCCCTATTACTCCTAGCACCATCAAAATTAACTTTAATCATCCCCCTAGAAGGAAGAGCCCAAGAAACCCAGTTAGAGCAGTTCCTCGTTGGAGAAGAACGTACCATTGGGCCACTCAAAGAGTCTATCAGATGCTCCCTAATCCTCCATTCAGCAGATGCACGTTTAGCGCGTAACAAGGTACAACCAAGAGGTGTAGACTTTTGGCTAAATACCACCATATTCCTCGTTTTCCAAATACTCCAAAGCAGTGTTATAACCCTGTCAATGCTAGATCGCACTTGGTGCATCTTACACCGATTAAGAAAAGTTTCAAGATTATCAGTTATCTCTATGTAACGCCCCGAAAATTCAATTATAGAAAAGTCAAAGTCAAACTAACGTTAACAGACAAAATTAGCGGAAGACTCAAAACACTTATTGGGCGTCACCACCGTATCCCCGAAGGAATACAAGGCGAGAAGGAAACTACAACTATCTGATAACGGTAAACCAAACTAACAAACTCAAATTGAGAAAACAAACTTAGCAACCCTAACTTCAAGTCTTTCTGAGTTGAAACATAACACGACTAATACAAACTAAACATGCCAAACCTCACTGCTAATTCCCGTTCCTAGCATATTGATCATTACCTGAAAACAAAACATTTCAAAAAAATCAGGGGGAAATCTCAATAATGTCTACCCCTAACATTAAAAACAAGATAAGTTCATTTCAATTCATTTGAGGGAGAGGGAACAAGTCAAACCATTTCACAAACCTTTAATCCCTTAACTATTTTCCTCAACCCAACCAATTCATATTTTATTATGCGGGCGGGATACCACTTCCCTTAGAGTAACATCGCCTACCACAGGCATCAAGAGTTCGCCTACCACATGCATCAAAGTATTCGCCTACCACATGCATCAAAAGAGTTCGCCTTCCATAGGCATCAAAGTATTCGCCTACCACGGACATCAAAACATTCTATCCTATACCAGGGAAGAAGCCTTGATCTCCTGGTCTATAACCCGGCAGGATACCAAATCCTGATCTTCGGGTTATGCCTTGAAACCCGTTTAATGTTTCACTTTGAATTATTAGTATCTTATGCAAAACTCAACTCACAACTCTCAAGTCAAACCCAATCTAGATTATAAAAGCCGGTAAGAAAACCACTAATAAAAGACCATCTTATTTCTCAACTCAAAAATCAAAGTACAACAATTACAAACAGTTATCCAAAGCAGATGGTCACACTTTCAACATAAAGTCCCCTTTCGGGATGCAATTCTCAAAACAGATTAGAAAACATTAAACCACATTTAAAGAGCTTCACAGTGGGGATTAGAGCATAGACATTACCTGATTAGCTTCACTTCATAGCAAATAATGAACACACTTGAGCTCACCAAGGAAGCGAATTAGCTCGGGCCTAAAATAGAAATAATTACTCTAATCAAAACGCGCCCTTCGAAGTTAGTATAAACTACCTTCTATCTAATCCTCCCCTAGGAACACTATAGGTTCCCATCATTCATGAATTTACACTTTAAATTACCCAACATATTCCAAGTAATCACATAACAAGACCAAAACAACCTTTTCACTCAACCACACACTCATTAATAATTAACATGAATAAGACAGATTACAACATCCGTATAAAAAGGGTTATAACTTGACTTCCTGACATTCTATCGGTCTGGTTTCGGACTTTTCGAAAACTTTGGGATGTCTACTAAAATTCTTATGTTGAAGTCGAGACCAAAAACACCCTCTAAGGTCCTCAAAAACGGTCATCAATACAAACTATCCAGATCTGACCTAGATCTGGTAATCGGGGTATAACTCGACTTATACAACTCCAAAGTGCGATCCGCAAAACTCTATGAAAGCTAACGTCTAAGGGAACCTACAGTTCAATAGGTTCGATCAAATGACGACTATACTTCTCGTGGTGACCCGTTCTTTACACCCTATCGAAACTGTCTCGATCCCGGTTCTCATATAATTGGTAATTTCGGTTCTAACTTCCACCTTTCGATCTCGGGGTCCTAATTTGGGCTTAAAACAGTGACTAAGGGTAAGGGTATTCAATCTAATCCAACCAAGGTCTAAACATCAAACTTCCTACCATAAAAACCAAATTGTACAACATGAAAACAACTTTAATACTTTCTCTAACCTAAAAGCATGCATGAATATAATATTAACATCACCCTAAACATGAATTCTATAACATACTCTTTCAAGATTCTATAATAACAACATGGATGATTATAAAACACGAATTTCTTAATCAAGGTACAAGAAAGAACAAGAGAACATGAGAATGAAAAATAGAGGAATATAAACACTTAAACTAATAATCAAGAATCACAACAACGAATTTTTTTCTTTCAAAGATTTAATCAAGAATCATGAAATTAATAGACAAGAATCGTAATTTAATAATTTAATCAATCTAAACTTATTTAGCATGATTAAACATAATATTAAACACCTAAGATAATCATAGAAAGCATATGAATACTTAATCTAATGAACAAGAATAAATCTTGATAATTACACATCCCAATTCGTATATACAATAATAGTATTATCTAAGCCCTAACATGATTTACAAGAAAAACAAAGTACATCATATATAATCGAACATTAATAATTTGAACTACAATTATTACAGACTCGATACACCAATTTATAACATAAATTTTACACATAACAAATTAAATTACAAGGAAAAATATTATGGAAAGATAATAATGAAACAACAAGTAACCAACCAAGCAACAAGAATTAGGGTTTCTGGCTGGCGGTTTCCGGCGAGTCAGCGGCAACGACGTCAAGAGCGGTGGCATCAAGCGACGAGGACGGTGACGATGGTGGTGTCGCAGCCGCCTGTCCAGTGGTGCACGTCGGAGAGAACGAGAGAGAGAGAGAGAGAAGACACGCACGGTGGTTGGTGCGGTGGCCACGGCGGATGACGATGGTGGCAGGCAGGGGTGTCCCACAGGGTCTTCGGCGATGCGGCGGTGTCCATGAGGGCGCCGAGGCGGTGGTTGGTGGCGGGCAGGGAGAGGGAGAGACATAGAGAGAGCGATAGAGGGAGAAGGACGATAAAGAGAGTAACGGTGAGTGGCGTCTGGTTTGTGGGGCGGTAGCCCACGTCCGTGGCAAAGCGATCAGCAGGTAGTTGTGGGTTGAGCAGAGAGAGAGAGAAGAGAGATGCTAGGGTTAGGGTTTCGGAAAAAAATAACTTATGTATTTATATTAACTAATAACTAAGGTAATTACTAAAGAAACTAACTAAAACTATTCCTATTCTGCTACAATTATAAAGAATCTGATTTTTTTTTTTCAAAAAAACTAATAATAATATAATTAGTAATAATAATACTAAAAGCACATAATCATAAAAATAATGATAACAAGAATAATAATAATAACAGTAGTAGTAATAATAATAATAATAATAATAATAATAATAATAATAATAATAATAATAATAAGTAACAACAACTATAAATCACATAATATTAATAATAGTGACATAATAATAATAATAATAATAATAATAATAATAATAATAATAATAACAACAACAACAACACATGGTATTAGCTATATACCCTTGTTAGTTCCCCAACGGTCCTATGAGCTCAAGTGTTAGCATAATTAATTACCGACAAAGTCTCACAATTAATGAAGTCAACCTAAATTATTAACGATGTCACGGTCAACGCCTTTGAATTTTTCGGGGTTTTACATCATTACCTCCTTAAAAGAAGTTTCGTCCTCGAAACTTAAACTTAGATCTAACGGTTCGATAATAATCCTAACGGTTCTGTCTTTCCTAAAACTCGAGGTTTTACATCATTACCTCCTTAAAAGAAGTTTCGTCCTCGAAACTTGACGCACCTTATGTGTTGAATAGGTGCTGATACTTCGACTTATTCTCCTAATTGACGTCTTAGATTGCTTCAGTTGGGGTAGAGCTTTCCCATCACACTTTTACTAGAGGGACGGTCTTTTCGCGAAGCGGCTTCTCTCAGCAATCTAGAATCTCCTGCGGCTGCTCCTCGTAGGTCAAGTCCTCTTTCAGCCTCCGAACTCTCATCAGAGGTCTTGTTCTTGGGCCAGGCCCTCCTTGGGGTTGTATTCCGTACCCACCTCGAGTTTTCAAGTCTTCTAGAGGAGCTAGAGTCTCGTGCTCATAGCGAATGTGGCGATATGCCATATACCATATGTCAAAACAAAATGCATGCACTTGCAACACATAACGAAACAATGAAAAGAAACACATCCCATTCCCCAGAGGTATTGCTTATAGTCGTTCTGACAATGAACGTCCCCAGTAGACTCAACAACTTATAACCAAGTCTAAATCCAACTTTACCCTAATCTTCCCATTATCGATCTTCTAAAATCATGAAATAAGATCTTTAGAACACACCAAACTGATAATTACCAACACCCAAAATGTTATAAGATCCCAATAATCACCTCTCAAAACAAACCTTTTGCTTCTGTGTTAGGGTAACATAAAATAACGATAGTTTTCAATAGTTTCCCTTGATAACTCAAGTAAGACCAAAGTTTCTAATTTTCCTCTGATGCAACTGTACAATTTTCTTCCCTTCCAATGACGAGATACCCATTATGTCAACCACCACAAGACTATTTAATAATATGTAACCATACGACATAACTTCCTCGAGACAACCTTATTATCGGTAAGAGAAAGAGAAATTCCCGTTAATAATCTCAGATGTCAGATAACTAACCTGGCGCCTCAAATGATACATGAACCTTATGTTTTCATCTAATAGAAAGACCAAAAGCTAAAATTGACAACCCAAGACATGATTAACATTGTAATTAATTTACCAAATCACCATTTGACTCCAAAGCACTTAACCACGCCAAATGAGACTTTTCACTTATCTTACATATGCCTAATAAGAACTAGCACTTGACAATCATTACCCTCTCAATCTTCTCAAATGGAGTTTTGTCCCCGAAACTCAAATTACCATCCAACACCTCAAATAAGAGTCATCCTTAGACCCGGTGCTTCCTCAAAAGCATTAATTCAACCTCAATATTTCCCAAAGTCAGATTATACCCAACTGCAACTTAAAGCTTTCATCTACTTAAGCCATCAAAATCATTCTTAACCACCATATCTATTTTAGAACCACTAGTAATGGTAATTATCAAATCCACCACGTGTTTCAAGCACAAAAAGTATAGGGACCTGTGTTAGACAATAACCTACTTCGTACATCTCATCATTTATCTTCCATTAACGGTAGTCTCCATAACCCATATAAGTAACCAGACATGATCCAACACTTCACTCAGCTCCTCCAATATCTTAAGCACTATATACTCATTATGTCTAATTTCTTCCCTAATAGTTCTGGATAATAGACGTCGCCATCAATAGAAATTGACAATTCAAAGAAAGAAGTTGCTCTAATAAACATGCGATAATCATACAATTCAGTTGGATGGTACTCAACAGAATTAATCAAATAATATTTCCACAGATTCATCAAATGTAAATAAATTATCCTAGAAAATATTCAGACAGGCCAATCAAATGATATTCATACCAAACTTAACCACGTGGGATTCAGACAGTATTGTGGGCATCAAATACCTGCAGCTTTCATCATGGGTAATACCCACTTCTCAGACGATCGACTCACTTCATGTACACAATCATAAATAAAAGGCTCGCAATAGGGAATAGACAATTACGTACATAGACTCACATGTTTGCATATATATGGATGGCAGTAAGCATATATGAGACCTTGAATCGTGATGTACAACAGATACTCACTTTAAACATTCAAGGGAGAAATATTAAAATCAAATAATTACGGATCAAGTATATCTCCATCCCATAGTGAATAAAACTCTTTTAAAGTAACACTTTGTCATTCTTAACAATCTAATCATCCAGACAACTTCTCAGCTTGTAGATAACATAATAATAATTGCACCATTCCACTTCAATAACAGCGTCCTCAACCATTACAAAACTAGAAAAAGAAACTTCTTTTTTTTTTTCCCCCAGACGTTTCTTTACATTCATTGATTCATAACCTTAATACAACTTAAGATCCCTATAATTACAATAACCTTGAAAGATCTTGCTTAGTTCAACATTACCTTAAAAGTATTCACTTACTCCAATACTCTAGGAACCAAAATTAAATTTAATCCTTAGTTCGAAGTCTCATAATCGATATCCAAAAGTTTGGTTTAAATGTACTATCATCAACAATATATTCTTCTCAACTTTTATCTCAAAATCAAGTCCCTTTTTCCTTAAAAGGGATCCTTGAAATTCCATATCCTGACCAAAACCAATCATAATCCCAATATTACTCTGAAGCCCTTCATCTGCTCTCAATACTTCTATGGAACAATGTTCATTCAAACATATGCGAAGTCTCCAACTTACCGTACCACCTAAAATCAAATTAACCACGAGATTAAGTACAAAACCTTCACTTCAACTATACCCCTCAACTCAAGTATTAACCAACACTTTCGTTACAAAGATTCCTTTAACCTAAGACTTCGACTTAGAATGAATTGCGTTGAATCACAAATATTAATTTAACCCCAAAACCAAAAATTGAAATCAAATGCCAACTTGACATATGAATCTTCAAGTATTCCCCAGGTCCATAAGTCAAAGTACATTCCCAATCATAATAGTCCATACTCCAAAACCCCATAAATACAATTTGAAGCCTTAACTAAACCCAAAGTGTTTAATAGAGATACCCGAGAGTTTCAATCGAACATAATATTCCCGAATACTCAACATCATACTCAACTAATAATATTAGCTTCTTGCATAACATTTCTTGGTGCGGGAAAATAATAGATGGAAACAAAAGTTAAAAATAAAAAAAATTAATAAAAACATGAAAAAACAATCAAACCGATGCATCCCAACTCACACCTACACTCACACTCCGATTTTAGCTTCCTAAGGTCTAACTAAACCTAAGAGACACTTAGGAGCTACTAGGTCGCAACCTAAAGCTCTGATACCATTCTGTAATGCTTCGGAAATTCAATTATAGAAAAGTCAAAGTCAAACTAACGTTAACAGACAAATTTCGCGAAAGCTCAAAACTCTTATTGGGCGTCACCGTCGTATCCCCGAACGAATACAAGACGAGAAGGAAACTACAACTGTCTGATAACGGTAAACCAAACTAACAAACTCAAATTGAGAAAACAAACTTAGCAACCCTAACTTCAAGTCTTTCCGAGTTGAAACATAACACGACTAATAAAAACTAAACATGCCAAGCCTCACTGCTAATTCCCGTTCCCAACATATTGATCATCACCTGAAAACAAAACATTTCAAAAAATGAGGGGGAAATCTCAATAATGTCTACCCCTAACGTTAAAAACAAGATAAGTTAATTTCAATTCAATTGAGGGAGATGGAACAAGTCAAACCATTTCACAAACCTTTAATCCCTTAACTGTTTTCCTCAACCCAACCAATTCATATTTTATTATGCGGGCGTGATACCACATCCCTTAGAGTAACATCGCCTACCATAGGCATCAAGAGTTCGCCTACCAATGGCATCAAGAGTTCGCCTACCACATGCATCAAAAGAGTTCGCCTACCACAGGCATCAAAGTATTCGCCTACCACAGACATCAAAACATTCTATCCTATATTAGGGAAGAAGCCTTGATCTCCTGGTCTATAACCCGGCAGGATACCAAATCCTGATCTTCGGGTTATGCCTCGAAATCCGCTTAATGTTTCACTTTGAATTATTAGTATCTTATGCAAAACTCAACTCACAACTATCAAGTCAAACCCAATCCAGATTATAAAAACCGGTAAGAAAACCACTAATAAAAGACCATCTTATTTCTCAACTCATAAATCAAAGTACAACAATTACAAACAGTTATCCAAAGCAGATAACATTAAACCACATTTAAAGAGCTTCACAGTGGGGATTAGAGCATAGACATTACCTGATTAGCTTCACTTCATAGCAAATAACGAACACACTTGAGCTCACCAAGGAAGCGAATTAGCTCGGGCCTAAAATAGAAATAATTACTCTAATCAAAACGCGCACTTCGAAGTTAGTATAAACTACCTTCTATCTAATCCTCCCCTAGGAACACTATAGGTTCCCATCATTCATGAATTTACACTTTAAATTACCCAACATATTCCAAGTAATCACATAACAAGACCAAAACAACCTTTTCACTCAACCACACACTCATTAATAATTAACATGAATAAGACAGATTACAACATCCGTATAAAAAGGGTTATAACTTGACTTCCTGACATTCTATCGGTCTGGTTTCGGACTTTTCGAAAACCTTGGGATGTCTACTAAAATTCTTATGTTGAAGTCGAGACCAAAAACACCCTCTAAGGTCCTCAAAAACGGTCATCAATACAAACTATCCAGATCTAACCTAGATCTGGTAATCGGGGTATAACTCGACTTATACAACTCCAAAGTGCGATCCGCAAAACTCTATGAAAGCTAACATCTAAGGGAACCTACAGTTAAATAGGTTCGATCAAATGACGATTATACTTCTCGTGGTGACCCGTTTTGTACACCCTATCGAAATTGTCTCGATCCCGGTTCTCATATAATTGGTAATTTCGGTTCTAACTTCCACCATTCCATCTCGGGGTCCTAATTTGGGCTTAAAACAGTGACTAAGGGTAAGGGTATTCAATCTAATCCAAACAAGGTCTAACCATCAAACTTCCTACCATAAAAACCAAATTGTACAACATGAAAACAACTTTAATACTTTCTCTAACCTAAAAGCATGCACGAATATAATATTAACATCACCCTAAACATGAATGATTATAAAACATGAATTTCTTAATCAAGGTACAAGAAAGAACAAGAGAACATGTGAATGAGAAATAAGGGAAATATAAACACTTAAACTAATAATCAAGAATCACAATTAATTATTTTACCAATATTTAATCAAGAATCATGAAATTAATAGACAAGAATCGTACTTTAATAATTTAATCAATCTAAACTTATTTAGCATGATTAAACATAATATTAAACATCTAAGATAATCAAAGAAAGCATATGAATACTTAACCTAACGAACAAGAATAAATCTTGATAATTACACATCCCAATTCGTATATACAATAATAGTATTATCTAAGCCCTAACATGATTTACAAGAAAAACAAAGTACGTCATATATAATCGAACATTAATAATTTCAACTACAATATAATAACGAAACAACAAGTAACCAATCAAGGAACAAGAATTAGGGTTTTTGGCCGGCGGTTTCCGGCGAGTCAGCGGCAACGACGTCAGGAGAGGCGGTGTCAAGCGACGAGGACAGTGGCGATGGTGGTGTCGCAGCCACCTAGCCTGTGGTGCACGTCGAAGAGAACGAGAGAGAGAGAGAGAGAGAAGACACGCACGGTGGTTGGTGCGGTGGCCACGACGGATGACGACGGTGGCAGGCCGGGGTGTCCCAGAGGGTCTCCGACGATGCGACGGTGTCCAGGGGGCGGCGAGGCGGTGGTTGGTGGCGGGCAGGGAGAAGGAGAGACATAGGTAGAGCGATATAGGGAGAAGGACGATAAAGTGAGTAACGGTGAGTGGTGTGCGGCGGCTGTAGGAAGCGATCGACCACGTCCAGCGGCGACGGCGACGACAGCAGTCCAGGGCGGTTGTGGCTGGGTTGAACGGTAGAGAGGAGAGAAGAGAGATGCTAGGGTTAGGGTTTGGGAAAAAAAAACTTATGTATTTATATTAACTAATAACTAAGGTAATTACTAAAGAAACTAACTAAAACTATTCCTAATCTGCTACAATTATAAAGAATCTGATTTTTTAAAAAAAAAAACTAATAATAATATAATTTGTAATAATAATACTAAAAGCACATAATCATAAAAATAATGATAACAAGAAAAATAATAATAATAATAATAATAATAATAATAATAATAATAATAATAATAATAATAATAATAATAATAAGAAGAAGAAGAAGAAGAAGAAGAAGTAACAACAACTATAAATCACATAATATTAATAATAGTGACATAATAATAATAATAATTATAATAATAATAATAATAATAATAATAATAATAATAATAATAATAATAATAATAATAATAATAATAATAATAACAACAACAACAACAACACATGGTATTAGTGTTCGGTCTCGTTCCGAGCCGAATTTTATCTCTTGTATAGGGTATTTTTGGTTGTCTTTAATAAGTATTTTAGTAGTTTTATTATGTTTTTACTCATTTTACATTTTTATTAGATTTTATGTTAGTTTATTATTTATAGTATTATTATTAATATGAATAAAATTAATAAATATTAGAAATAAAATAAAAAAAACCTAATCTCTATTCTTAATTAAAAACCAGCCCATTTCCTTCTCTTTCCTTTCTATTTTATTTGGCCCAAGCTCTTTCCTTGCCCAGCCCAATCGCCTCCCTAATACCCATAACCCGCCTCCTACCCGGTAACCCTGCCCAAATACCAAACCCGTTTCCCCCATTTACCCCAGCCGATTAAAACCCACCAAAACCCTAATTCTAACTCATTTCCCTCTTTTCCCTGTTTTCACTCTCTTCGTCCCTTACTCTCGTCTCTGTTCGCATTCGCCCAGACAACCACCGAACCATCTCCACTATAGCCAACCTCCAACTCCATCTCTCTTTCTCTCATCTCATTTCTCGAGCTCCTTCTCTCTTCTCTTCGCATCTCATCTCCATCTCTCTTCATCTCATTTCTCTTCCTTTTTCTCGTCTCGTCTCTATTTCTCACTCATTTTCTTGTTCTTGCAGATTTAGTTGACAACTGTTGAAGTACACGCACCCACCATGGACGCATACACTCTCTAACTGTCGAAATCCATCTCCACCATCCAACTGGAAAGAATCAAAGGGTCCAGATTGAAGGGAGAGGCTCAGTTTGACTATAAAAGGGACGAAGGGAGGCGATTGAAAGCATCAATGGTAGATTCTGGGAGTGACGCACCAAGAGCCTCCATTTAGGGTTAGGGTTTATTTTATTTTAGGTTTATTCATGTTTTATTCCAAGCTTTGAATTCTGTTCTGAATCTCTATTTTCTATTTTCGCCTTCCTTTGTAATTGATTCTGGGATTCTGAGTTTTGATGTTTTGTTCCATTTGAAATTGTTGTGATTTTCGAATTGTTAATGTTCTGGGTTGGAAGGTATTCGGCGTTTGGTTTAATTTTGTTGAATCTGAGTTTTTGTTTGGTTGAAATTGTTGGAGTGTGATTTTTGGTTCGATTGTTGCTCTGTTTTCGTTGGTCTCTTTCCCTATTTCTTTATTTCTCTTTTCTTCTCCGTTTCGGTCACTAGGCAGTAGCAATAGGTTTTGTTTTGATGTTCTCATTTTGTTGCTTTAATCGAACAATAGGTTGGTATAGGTATTAGGGTTTGTTTCTTAAGTCAGATTAGAGTTAAGTTTTATTAGGGTTTTTCCAGGGTTAATTAGAGTTGGTTTAGATAAGTTTTAGGGTTAGTTTTTGTTTCCCATTCTGTTCTGTTTTAGTCTCTTATTCTGATTAGGGTTAGAAATAGGGTTCTTGGTCTTGGTTAGTTTATTAGGTCAGTGTAATGTTTAGTTTCCTTTAAAGTTCTATTAGATTAGCCACAAACAATCCAACTTTTAGTGAGGAGGAGGGCTAAGGGTCACAAATTCCACTCTCAAGTGGGGATTTGGGGATTCTTAGTAATCCAAATAATGATTTCTTGTTTGTTCGGGAGAAATCCAAGTAGATTGAAGATTAGTGAAGAAGTAGTTCATCAAAGGTATAATTTCTCGTTCCCAATTTCATTATTATTTGTAGTTTTATTGCTTTCTTATTTATCTCTTTATAATTGCTTTCATCTTTATTCCTTTCTTGATTATTATCATGTCTAGGTTAGTTTATTGCTTTATTTACATATTTTATCGCTTCCCGCATTGAGAAAAACCCCTTTACACGAACCGATTACCTCAATCAAGCCTAACACCCATCCCTGTGGGCCGACAACCTTAACTTATAAAACCACAAAAATTACAACCGAACAATGGCGCCGTTGCCGGTGATGGCGTTATTTGGTAGATTAGGCTATTGGTTTGTGTGTACATAGTTTATTGCTTCCCCGATTATGCTAGGATAATGTAGCACAAAAAAATTGAAAATCGAAAAAAAAGAAGAAAAAAAATAGAAAATTAGAAAAATAGAAAAAAGTTATGGAAAGTCCCCAATTCCCCCTAATTTGAGCATGAGATATTTTGGAGGTATTTTGCTAGATTACATGATTACCGTGCTCAATGTGAATTATATGGTGTCTTTTATGATACTTTAGATCTTTTGGGAATTGTGAATGAGGGTGTGAATTATGAGACCCGAAACCTTTTAGAATATTACGAGTTTTCCAGTTTAGGAGAAGAACCAACATGGGAGTTACTTGAATGGTTGTCTAGGGATTCCTATGAATTTGAGCAATAAAATGTTAGTCCTAGCTTCCAACCTCCTTATGCACCATCCTCCGGGACCGAAACTGAACAATTATGTGAATATCCCATGTATGTTGATGATCAATCTTATAGTAGGGATTATGTGGAAAACTGTTATGATATTTCCCAATGTGTTGATGTTGAGTCTCATCCCGTGCGCTTCATTTGTGATTCGCCGTGCCATATTTCTGGTTCTTGTTTGAAAGATAAAGTGGAAGCTACCTTGAGTGCGGGAATGGATGAATTATGTGCAAAATGACTGAGTGCGTGCGTGGATTGTTCCATGAGATGAATCATAGGGTAGAAACTCCTTCTTCACAAATGGTTGATTTGAATGTTGAAGTAGATCATTCGTCATCTTTGAGTCCTGAAATGTATGTTGATTCTGCTGTGTATGATGAAGATGATGACTACTATGACCGATCATGCCTTGGACTACTTAACAATTCCTTAGCTCTAGCCCCACTTAGTGAGCATGAGGAACATGATGATTTTGTGTGTGACGAGGTAGAAATTGATGAAAACATGCTAGATGATGAACCATTGTCCACACCCTTGTCCATGCCTTTATGTGAAGAAAAAGTTGAGATTAATGAATGCCATGATGCTTGTGATGAATTTGAGCATGATCTTGTCGAGAGTGAAATTGAATTTGTTGTGATTGAATGTGTGCTTGATACTGATTTATTCACTTTCATTAAGGATCATTGCATTAGTGAGGCATTAGCTACCCTTGTATGTGAGTCCATTGAAACTAGGCATGATTGTTTGAACTTGGTTGTTGATGATGATGCTTTTGATGATGACATGCTTTATGAGTCATTCACGATGAGTTATGACCCTGAACCTTCCACTTTCACTTTTGATGTTGCTTTGGATGATGCACCTTTGCCTTTTGATGTTGATAGTTCTTCTAGTGAGTCTGATATTGATGAAGATGAAGATGTGCCTGTTTGTGATTTTGGGAGTGTTATGATGTGGTCTAACCCTGATTTTTCCTTATCACCCATTGATGATTGTGAATATTATGTGGATGAGAGTGGTGATTTGGAATTTGTGATGAAAATTGCATGGAAATTGAGTTTGAACCATTGTTTGCATCCAAGTCTTCATTTGAGCATGTTCAAGAATATGTTGTATTGCCTCCTTCCGTTGATTTGTATACTCAATCTCCATTTACGAGTCAATGGGAGGACCCATTTGTCATGTCTCACTTCACCGTGCCTAGAAAAGTCTTGTATATTCATGCATTTCATCATTTCTATGACTTTTCTAAGGCATTTGATAAATTGTTAAGGGCACTAATGTTTGTTTATGTGCCATTGCGAGTGTGCTCTTATCGACATCATTCTGAGATGCATGAGAGGATGCATGATTTGTTACTCCGGGCGTTGAATGGTTCTGACTTGGTGCCTGATATCGTGAGGTGAGAAGGAGTGAGTTTATCGATAAGAAGCCTTTTAGGTAATATCCTTCCTCACCTTTCTTGTACAATTAGTGTGTAGTCCTTCTTTTCTTCTTTTATTTTCTTTTTTTGTGTCTTTTTCTTTTATTTTGGGGTGTTTGCTTACCTACTTCCGTTTCCATTTGTGGACACGACAACCTCTTTGTGTTGGAGTGGGAGGGTAGTATACATTTCGATTTTTCGAGTCTTAGAAAAGAAAAAAAAAAGAGTGAGATTCTTATTTTAGTTTCTTAGTTCTTTAGTCCTTAGTGTCTTGTATAGTTTATTTTTCTTTTTGATCTTGCATGCGAACATTCACACATAGTATGATTTTCTTGTTTATTCCTAACCTATTGTGTGATGTTCTTTGGATTGTGGATTAGTTGTGCTTAAATTGAAGATTTTGAGGTAATCTCTTTCCACCCTCTCTTTGAATGTGTATATCTTGATCCATGTTGCATGCTCAATTTTCCTTTTTGGGTGGCGAACCCCTTGAGTGTGAATGTTGGATATATATTGTTGTTGGAGCCGTGTGGGCTCGGGTCGCCACCATTTTGTTTGTTATGTGTTTGTTTGTGTGTTTTTTTTAGGGTTTTTACATTATTTGTGACACCCTTCTCATGATGGAAACATTTTGGTGTTTTGTGTTGGAGTGGGGGTGATATCTTTCAATGTTCATGGGTAGATAATCTAAGTTTTGAGTCTTTTATTTTTGTCTTTCGTAGTTTGTGTCCAAAATCTAAAAAATTTGGTGTGTGAAAGAAAAAAAGGGGAGAAATGTTGTGAAAAACCCAAAAGTTTCTTTTTCTTTTTGAAGATGTTTCCGTTCAAAGTTGTGTAGATAGTTGTCTAATTGGCTGATTCAATCAGCTAGAAGCGACTGGTATGAATAATGATAGGCCTTAAGAAGGATTTTTGCCATGACTTATCTCTATTAGACCTTTACATGGAATGGGAAAGCGGAATCCTCAAATCTTACACGCTTTGACTGTGTCTTCTTACCTAAGTTAGACGGTTTTAGTTGTTCAATTGCTTAAGCTCTTAATTAATGAATGAATTAATTACTGTCGGGCCTGCCGTCATGGGTTGGTTTGGGTGGATCGGCACCGTATGCCCCTTCAGTGCAATGACTCACGTTTGGAGAAACCCAGCAGGGAGGGCAAACCGTTTGTGAAGGCCGGTACTTAAATCCCGCAAAACCCGACACCGACGCTCTAAAAGACATAAAACGGATTGAGTGGAAAAATAAAGAAAAGAGCGAAGCAAGAAAAAGAAAAAAAGAGTTGAGCAAAAGAATGGTAAGAAAGAGCAAGAAAAAGCGGAAAAAGAAAGAAAAAGAAAGAAAAGAGTGAAGTAAGAAAAAGAAAGAAAAGAGAGGTTGAAAGAAAAACCAAGAGTGAAGTAGAATAGATAATCCCGAGCTTGAGCATGAGAACAACTCTGATTGTTTGGTTTAGGATAGGAAGGACCGACTAGAGCCCACTTGCACATATGCACGAGGTGTTTTGCTCATCAGGAAGTGTTTTGGTTCAAAATCTCAAAGATTGGCAGTTTTCCAACCTTCGTGTCTTAATTGTTTATACTTGCTTCTTCCAATTGATTGTTGAGGCGGGTTGGGGAACTAGGTGCATGATTGGGGACAAGAATATTTTCTTTGCTTTTGTTTTGTTTCGTTTTTCGTTTTTCATTTCTTTTTCTTTCCCCTTTTTCTTTTCTCGTGGCTTTTGTGGGTATAGTTGCTATAAACCCTCACAAGACCTATCTCGTCCACCCAGGCTACCGGGGGGTTTAAAGGGCTTGATGCATGTGCTAAATACATCCGCGATTCCTGCGAAAGTGAGGTAGGGTTTTTAGTTTCTTTTTTTAGTCCTCTTCTTTGTTTTTAGTTTGCTCGAGGCGAGCAAACCCTTGTGTTGGAGTGTTGTTCGGTCTCGTTCCGAGCCGAATTTTATCTCTTGTATAGGGTATTTTTGCTTGTCTTTAATAATTATTTTAGTAGTTTTAGATGTTTTTACTCATTTTACATTTTTATTAGATTTTATGTTAGTTTATTATTTATAGTTAGTATTATTATTAATATGAATAAAATTTATAAATATTAGAAATAAAATTAAAAAAAACCTAATCTCTATTCCTAATTAAAAACCAGCCCATTTCCTTCTCTTTCCTTTCTATTTTATTTGGCCCAAGCTCTTTCCTTGCCCAGCCCAGTCGCCTCCCTAATACCCGTAACCCGCCTCCTACCCATTAACCCTGCCCAAATACCAAATCCGTTTCCCCCATTTACCCCAGCCGATTAAAACCCACCAAAACCCTAATTCTAACTTATTTCCCTCTTTTCCCTTTTTTACTCTCTTCGTCCCTTACTCTCCTCTCTGTTCGCATTCGCCTAGACAACCACCGAACCATCTCCACCATAGCCTACCTCCAACTTCATCTCTCTTTTTCTCATCTCATTTCTCGAACTCCTCCTCTCTTCTCTTCTCTTCGCATCTCATCTCCATCTCTCTTCATCTCATTTCTCTTCCTTTTTCTCGTCTCTTCTCTATTTCTCAGTCATTTTCTCGTTCTTACAGATTTGGTTGACAACTTTTGAAGTACACGCACCCACCATGGACGCATACACTCTCTAACTGTCGAAATCCATCTCCACCATCCAACTGGAAAGAATCGAAGGGTCCAGATTGAAGGAAGAGGCTCAGTTTGACTATAAAAGGGACGAAGGGAGCCGATTGAAAGCATTAATGGTAGATTCTGGGAGTGACGCCCCAAGAGCCTCCATTTAGGGTTAGGGTTTATTTTATTTTAGGTTTATTCATGTTTTATTCCAAGCTTTGAATTCTGTTTTGAATCTCTATTTTCTATTTTCGCCTTCCTTTGTAATCGCTTCTGGGATTCTGAGTTTTGATGTTTTGTTTCATTTGAAATTGTTGTGGTTTTCGAATTGTTAATGTTCTGGGTTTGAAGGTATTCGGCGTTTGGTTTAATTTTGTTGAATTTGAGTTTTTGTTTGGTTGAAATTGTGGGTGTGTGATTTTTGGTTCGATTGTTGCTCTGTTTTCGTTGGTCTCTTTCCCTGTTTTTCTATTTCTCTTTTCTACTCTGTTTTGGTTACTAGGCAGTAGCAATAGGTTTTGTTTTGATGTTCTCATTTTGTTGCTTTAATCAAACAATAGGTTGGTATAGTTATTAGGGTTTGTTTCTTAAGTCAGATTAGAGTTAAGTTTTATTAGGGTTTTTCCAAGGTTAATTAGAGTTGGTTTAGATCAGTTTTAGGGTTAGTTTTTGTTTCCCATTTTGTTCTGTTTTAGTCTTTTATTCACATTAGGGTTAGAATTAGGGTTCTTGGTCTTGGTTAGTTTATTAGGTCAGTTTAATGTTTAGTTTCCTGTAAAGTTCTATTAGATTAGCCACAAACAATCCAACTTTTAGTGAGAAGGAGGGCTAATGGTCACAAATTCCACTCTCAAGTGGGGATTTGGGGATTCTTAGTAATCCAATTCAGGATTTCTTGTTTGTTCGGGAGAAGTCCAAGTAGATTGAAGATTAGTGAAGAAGTAGTTTATCAAAGGTATAATTTCTCGTTCCCAATTTCATTATTAGTTGTAGTTTTATTGCCTTCCTATTTCTTGCTTTATAATTGATTTCATCTTTATTGCTTTCTTTATTATTATCATGTCTAGGTTAGTTTATTGCTTTATTTACATAATTTACCGCTTCCCGCATTGAGAAAAACCCCTTTACACGAACCGATTACCTCAATCAAGCCTAACACCCATCCCTGTGGACCGACAACCTTAACTTATAAAACCACAAAAATTACAACCGAACAATTAGCTATATACCTTTGTTAGTTCCCCAACGATCCTATGAGCTCAAGTGTTAGAAGAATTAATTACCGGCAAAGTCTCACAATTAATGAAGTCAACCTAAATTATTAACGACGTCACGATCAACGCCTTTGAATTTTTCGGGGTTTTACACTCTAGCATAATTGGCACCCAAGCATGTTGTCTAGCAATTTGGAAGATCTCAGACACATACTCACACTGAAGAAACAGATGGTCCTCACTTTCTTTAACATAATCACACAAGGGACATGATGGAAGCACATCCATGCCTCGATAAATCAGGTGTTTTTTAATAGGAAGTGCATCTTGAAACATTTGCCAGAGAAAAACCTTCAATTTTGTAACAGCCCCGGTTTATGGGGTATTACTTAGAAATATTTTAATCCATTTAATCTTGATTTAGCGGAAGCGTATAAAGCCGAGAGTGTTACGTCGCTTTCCCAAGAGAGCTAAAGCAAGGCTTTTGCTATGTTAATAACCTAAGTAAAATATACTTTATATAGAAACTA
This sequence comes from Portulaca oleracea, assembly GCA_029582165.1. Lineage (NCBI taxonomy): Eukaryota > Viridiplantae > Streptophyta > Magnoliopsida > Caryophyllales > Portulacaceae > Portulaca > Portulaca oleracea. The sequence continues at coordinate 23,948,844 of CM055870.1, forward strand.
AAGAAAAAGTGTAAACCGTTTTAATTACAATGAGAATATTAAAATATATGTATGAAACTATTTAGGTGAGCCAACTATTATTGAACCTAAATCACTAGGTGGTGGCCTGATATGCTATATGAGATATTCTTGCCACGAATCTGCCCAAAATGTCTCGCTGATACCTGAAAACAAAACATTTGAAAACAATGGAGAAAAATGAGACGGAGCTCAATATATTCGACACTGTAATGTAAAAACATTTAAAACAAATAATTTTATTGGGGCATGCCATTTTTAAATTCATTTTAAAATGAGGGAGAAGAGAATATGTTCAAACAGTTGCAGGTTATTATCTGAATGTGGAACTGTGCCCATATAAATAAAAATAGTAACAATGTTATTCAAATAACACGACATGGTTAGAACACTTATACGACAAGTGGCAAGCATTGCATAATACATAAATAAGATAATACAATAAAGTTACACATAAACAATAATCGATGGACAGTAAACAATATACAATGAACATTGCGATAGGGGTTTAACAATGGATCTTGGAAGCCAGCACCCCCTTCCGACATTGTTTCCCAACGGCACATGCACTTGAGGACGATCAACCCTCGATTAAGTAAACAATGGACTATGAAGATGGATGCACTCGGGCCGATCAACCCGATTATTGAACAGAACAATACACAATGAACATTAAACATTGGATTTTCGAAAACGAAAATGGGTGAGTCAACATATGTTAGTCATAAAAATAACTTTGAAAAATAATAAAACAACAATTATTCCATTTTAATTAGAGTAGATTATGTTTTTACATTTAAACAGTTTTGAAGGTTACAGTTGATGTATATTTGATGGCCATATACATCAAGGTCATCAAGGAAGACATCATTGGAGCCAAATACTTGACTACATGGAAAAGGAGCTCCATTCCCTCAAGTGTCTCTCACGTTTGAATGGTTTCATCAAGGGCAGTTCGGTAATTTTCTCTATATCTCAAGAACCATGAAGATGTTGAGGAAGTCGTCCAAAGGTCAAATGATCTATATTAAAGGAGCTTCACAATGGTTTTTGAATCTTTAAGTTTGGACAATAAATGAGCAAGTTATTATAGTTTTTATCTAGATTATGTACATTTGTTTCTTTATGATGTCACATTTGTATAGAATGATGTAAGCTAGAATCCTTTGTAATCTTGATGTATCACACGCCTAAGGGGGCCACCATTTAGTATAAATAGACCCCTTGGGTGCCTTGTAATTCATTCATTACAATCATATCAAATTCTAAGTAAACACATGATGTTGTTTTCTCTCTAGCTTTTGTGCTAGTCTTTTCGTTTCTCTTGAGGGAGTTCGATCATTTCTACTTCTAGCCTTGGGTTGGCATCCCTTGGTGGTGAAAGGTAGAATTGAAGATTTTTTGAGGTGGTGTGCCTATATCCTCTTGAAGTCTTCAACGCCATTACCATTCCATTCGTTCATCCAATCGTTTATTCATCCATTCAATCACCAAGCGTTCATCAAACATTCATCAAGCAACATTCAATAGTTCAAACATCAATCGTCCATCATAATTTGGTAAACGAAATCTCATTCTTTGTTTCGTTTCTATCTTCTTTTCATTGAGTTTAGTTGATCCTTAAGAACTTTGAGAAGGAAGATTCTCATCTTGTTCATAAAGATCCTGAATTCTATGTGTAATGAGGTCTCTTTGATCCCATTATACATCAAAATTGGTATCGAAGCTTAGGAGATTGATTCTCTTAGTTCTTGCACCATCTTTTTACCATCTTTCCATCACAAATCCATCCCCCATCATCTCTCACATACACGTCCACCATTAGCTCCACAAAAAACCCCATAGCCCAAACACAATCAAACCAAAAACACAATCCCCCTCTCGTCCCTTACGTGCTAACCCAAAACCATGTGTTTCTTGTGATCTTTTTCCATCAAGATTGGTTTAGATGGCTGGTCCAAGCTCTCCTACGAAGTCTCCTACAAATTCCCAAGAAGATGTAGAGTTGATGAAACAAAAAATTGCCTATCTCTCCGATCAATTGAAGAGATACATGCACCTTCAACATAGGGTGAACCGTGAGGATGAATCACGAGGATCACTAAATAAAGATGAGGAAGAAGACGTCCAAAGTGGAAGGCGTGGACGTCCAAGAAGGGAGGAAAGATTCGACTTCAAAGTGGAGATTCCGGAATTTGGTGGCAATCTTGATCCGGAGATTTTCTTGGATTGGATGCAAACCGTGGAGAGAGTCTTTGATCTCAAAGATGTAAATGATGACAAGAAGGTCAAGTATGTTGCCTTGAAGTTACGAAAACATGCAAGCATTTGGTGGACAAACTTGCAAAAGAAGTGGGAAGCTAAAGGAAAGGATAAGGTGCGTTCATGGGATAAAATGAAGAAGAAGCTTCAAGAGAAGTTCTTACCACCTAGCTACCTACGTGACAACTACTACAAGCTACAGAAGTTGATCCAAGGAGGAAGAAGCGTAGAGGAGTACACCAAAGAATTCGAGCATTTGCTTTGGAGGTGTGATCTTAAAGAGGACGAGCCACAAACTTTGGTACGTTATCTTTTTGGTCTTAATGATTGGATTAGACATATTGTTGAGTTGCAACCATACAAAACCTTGGATGAGTTGAGTTCTTTATCCCTTAAAGTTGAAAGGCAAAGGAGAAATAAGGGAAAAGAAGTCTTCAACAAGTACCAAACTCCACAAGAATCATCCTACCCTACACACCCATACACGCCACAAAAAAAACCCTCATTTCCCACAAAACAACAAAACACAAAAGCTCCACAAAATCAGCCCCCATCCATCCCTAAACCCCACGTCCAAGAAACCAAATCCCTAGCATCAAGAAGGTGTTTTCGATGCCAAGGTTTAGGTCACTATGCTTCGGAATGCCCAAACAAAAGAGTTGTATCTTTGGTTGAATATCAAAGTGCTTTGTATGTTGAGCCGGAGTATAATGAAAGTGAGAATGAAAAATAAGTTGTTGGCACCATTGACGTGAATGAGGAAGAAAATGTGGAAGAGAAAAATGTAGAGGAGCCGGATGATGGAGAGTTACTTGTTGTAGGAAGGGCCTTGAATATAGCTTATGTGCCGAATGACCAAGTACAAAGGGAGGCTATCTTTCGCTCTCGTTGTACCATCAAAGGAAAAGTATGCTCATTGATCATAGATGGAGGAAGTTGCACCAATGCCGCCTCTACAACAATGGTCAAGAAGTTGCAAATGGAGATTAGTCCTCATCCTACACCTTACACTATACAATGGCTAAGCCTAGGACAAGGCATTCGTGTGGATCAACGGGTCTTGTTAAGGCTTTCTATTGGAAAGAGTTATAAACATTCATTATGGTGTGATATTATTCCTATGGATACTTGTCATATTTTGTTGGGAAGGCCATGGTTGTTTGATAGGAGTGTCATACCTGATGGGAAAGCCAACACTTATACTCTCACCCTCAATCGAAAGAAGATCACTTTGACACCTCTACCACCATCTTCTAACCCTCGGCCTAAGGTGCATGAAAACAACATTGTGACGATTATGAAGGCGGGATATCGTGGGTATGAAGAGCATAAGGGTCTTGTTCTTACAAACTTGGAGGAAAGCAAAACAAGCAACCACCCAATTTTGAATTCTCCTATAAAACCTATCTTTCATGTGCACCCTAGAGATATCAACTTGAATCTCATGGTTGAAATGCCAAGGATTCAAAGAAGTCAGGAGGTTAAATTCGTCGATGACCATTCAAGAATGGATCGTTTCATACTAAATGATGAAGGCAAAATTGTAGACTTTGAAGTTGTGAAGTTACATGGGATTTCTATATCCATGGTGAAATTTCGAGAATCAAAGTCCAATAATGTCTATGGGTTATTTTGGAAGAAGTTGAAGAAGTTTAGTAAAGGAGTCTATGATGACTTCAAAGCCTTTAAGAAGAGAGTTGATGTTCAAAGTTTGAGGACAAACTTTTTTTCAACCGGGGGAGTATGATGTATATTTGATGGCCATATACATCAAGGTCATCAAGGAAGACATCATTGGAGCCAAATACTTGACTACATGGAAAAGGAGCTCCATTCCCTCAAGTCTCTCTCACGTTTGAATGGTTTCATCAAGGGCAGTTCAGTAATTTGCTCTATATCTCAAGAACTATGAAGATATTGAGGAAGTCGTCCCAAGTTCAAATGATCTATATTAAAGGAGCTTCACAATGGTTTTTGAATCTTTAAGTTTGGACAATAAATGAGCAAGTTATCATAATTTTTATCTAGCTTATGTACATTTGTTTCTTTATGATGTCACATTTGTATAGAATGATGTAAGCTAGAATCCTTTGTAATCTTGATGTATCACACGCCTAAGGAGGCCACCATTTAGTATAAATAGACCCCTTGGGTGCCTTGTAATTCATTCATTACAATCATATCAAATTCTAAGTAAACACATGATGTTGTTTTCTCTCTAGCTTTTGTGCTAGTCTTTTCGTTTCTCTTGAGGGAGTTCAATCATTTCTACTTCTAGCCTTGGGTTGGCATCCCTTGGTGGTGAAAGGTAGAATTGAAGAGTTCGTGAGGTGGTGTGCCTATATCCTCTTGAAGTCTTCTACGCCATTATCATTCCATTCGATCATCCAATCGTTCATTCATCCATTCAATCACCAAGCGTTCATCAAACATTCATCAAGCAACATTCAATCATTCAAACATCAATCGTCCATCATCATTTGGTAAACAAAATCTCATTCTTTGTTTCGTTTCTATCTTCTTTTCATTGAGTTTAGTTGATCCTTAAGAACTTTGAGAAGGAAGATTCTCATCTTGTTCATAAAGATCCTGAATTCTATGTGTAATGAGGTCTCTTTGATCCCATTATACATCAACAGTCATCGAAATATACCTGAGATTTGTATATAAAATGAATAAATCTCCCCTTTCGACTCGAGAATCTAAATTATAATGTTTGGGCTGCTGAGTTGGGCCCAAACGAGTTAGGTTGTTTGGTTTATAAAACGAAGAGGGCATAATCCACCTTTCTTTCTCCTTTTCAATTGCATGCACAAGATCAGAGAGATGGGAGTGGGAGCAGAGGGGGCGTCGGTCTGGGCGTGCGACGGGCAGACGACGGCTGGGCGGCAAACGTCGAAGAGTGTCTCAGCCGTCGAAAACTCTAGAGAAAGCCGGAGTCTATGCCGGCAACGACGAAGACCACCACGATAGGGTGGTTGGCCGCGAATTCTGGCCGTGAAATAGGGGAGCAGTGATGCTTTTTGGGAAGCGGATCGGGGTGGTTTCCGGCGGCTTTGCTAGTGTTTTCGGCGGGATTTTAACTGCTAAGGGTAAGTATAATCTCTATTGCTGAATTAAGGTTGTGGTATGGATTTTTGATTGGATTTTGGGACGGGTTTTGAGATGGATGAGAGAGAGTGGGAGGCAGATTAAGTGTTCGGGGGTTGGATGGAGGTGGCTCGCGGTGGTGTGCGGTGGTTTTCGGCGAGGGTTCTGATTGCTTATGGTGGTCACCAAGAATAAGGGGAAGGAGGTGAGTATGAGTTGGTTGTGAATGCCAGAGAAAGATGTGAGTGATTGGTATCATTTGATTTCAATTTGATTAAATACGGGTGCTAATTAGGTTGGGTCGGTTAGCAAGTACTACACACAATTATGTTGAAGCTCTAAGTGTTGATTGAAGGTATTTGGTGGACTCATCTCTTAGCCGACCATGGACAACAAAAGTCAAGGGAAGCTACTGCTTTTCTTGGGGTTAGCTGAGGAAAGTTTTGAAAAAAGATGAGGTTAGAAGGCAAGGGAGGTGGAAAAGTGAAAAGGGGTGGTTTGACTTGGGTTTTTGGGCAGGCAACCATTAGTGGAGGAAGGAGGAGGTGGGCAATAATAATAATAATAATAATAATAATAATAATAATAATAATTCATTTGATAAAAGAAGTTTAGGGAAGGTAAAAGAAATTATCATATAAATTTGAGCAAAGTATAAATATAAAATATCAAGGCATGTACTATATATTAATTTACAAATTTAAGAAATTTGATATAATCTTATTATTGAAATTACTACTGTTAAAGATAATTATAAACAATTGGAAAGAATTGGAGTTTGGCGAGATTAATTTATCTATGATAATTGAAAATCAAAGTGTAATTAGTAAAATAAATCATATTTAAAAATACTGGCTGTTACATCCTTCCCCCCTTAAAATAAGTTTCGTCCGTGAAACTTCAATAAAAATGATTCGGAAAATAGTATTGGAAAGGGTCTGACACCAGGGATGGGAGCACGCAACTTGGTTAGTTCTCATGGTGGCCAGCCATAAAAATTTCCCCAAGCTACATAACTCGGTTCTCCTGGTTCAAATAAATATAAGTACCGTTGAAATATTGGTGGACTCGATGAAACATTTTTTTACAACAAAACAATGCCTTTATATTGACAACTCACAATACAACTAATAAGTAAGCATATACACATAGTGAACAAACTTGACAATGAACAAATACCTATAACTCAGAATCAGAATCAATTTGTAAGCATGCACATATTGACTGTACCTATGTAACTGCCACTAGTAATTAAGATAGTAACTGACTCTTACCACATGGTAAACTTCATGTGGTGATCACTTCCTAGGTGCGAGGTGCTGGAATTGGTTGACCTTTCCTTGCTTGACAACTTCTGCTCGTTTAGGGCAGTTTCCTATCTTATGCTCGGGACTAGTACACTAAAAAGATAGATTGCTCCCTTTTCTACACTCAGCTGTAATATGGTTTCTAAGACCACACTTTTGGCAAGGCTCGGTAGGTCGAGTGTTTCTTCCCATGTTTTCATAGGTATACTTCTTAGAGGAGCTAGGATTTCCATCTTCCTCCATTTTTTGTTTGTTCGCCCCTTGACTCTTACCTCGAAGCTCAATGAATACCCTCTCAACATCTGCAGCTTTGTCATATAGGTCCTGGTATGTACTAATGTATTGACCTGCTAGGTGATAACGTATATAATCTGCAAGTCCTCCATCAAATCTAGTCATTTTAAGTCTTTCATTAACCACAAAGTCTAGAGCAAATCGTGATAATTCCATAAATTTCACAGCATACTCCAAAACAGACATATTCTCCCCTTGCTTTAAATTCACAAACTCATTTTCTTTTTGACGTTGAAGGGCAATTGGGTAAAATTGTTGCCTCAACAATTTCATGAATTTCTCCCAATTAAATCCCAACTCATTTTGTCTCTCACGGACAATATTCCACAAAATATCTGCTTGACACTCCAGATAAAATGCTCCAATACTGACCTTTCTACTCTAAGGGACTTGGACGACCTCAAAAATCATTTCCATGGACCTAATCCAATCCTCCAATTTAACAGGGTCAACCTTACCATCATAGGTTCAGGGGTTTTGTTTGGCTACCCTCTCAATGAGTTTGCTACCATTTCCTTCTTGAACTCCATTTTGGTCTCCCACTTTCTCAAGTAACTCCACAAGTATCTGACCCAAAATATTAGGATCTAATCCCATTGGGTTGGCATTTTGAGTTGGTGGGGTGTTTACGGAGCTTTCTTGTGAACCATGTGGGATTTGGTCATTGGGTTGGGGACAATAAGCAATATGGTTGCGACCATTGGCTTCACTCTCTTGCTCCGACATTCTGACAATTAAAAAGGCTCAATCAGGTTGGGTTGGTTATGTTGGGCTATTAATACCAACATGCTCTATGCATGAACTATGTATGTTTCAATGAATGGTTAAAAGCAGAATGACAATGAAAGATGTTCCACGTCATTTTTGAAATTCAATGATGCATGGTTTTGAAAATATTCCCCAATAATATGCTTTGAAAAATGGTTTTGCAATGCAGTAAATTATAAATCCAATATTGTCAACTAATAAACGTAAGAATTTTGTCAATCAATCATTGGTTTATAAATCCTAAGTAGCAATAATCCACATGGCATGCTTGTTTGAATAAATGCTTATGAAGATCAAGCAATTAATCAATCATGGAAATAGGAATACATATATTAATAAGTTATAGCACACGATATTCAAACATGCATATTATTTATCAACAAGTCATAAAAACTTATAGGCATACTTTCACATAACTTTTGCAAATAAAATTTCAATAAGTATCATGAAATATCATATGATGAGTGGAGCAAAACAATACCATTCTAAATCCTACTTTCACATGTAAACAAGGGAATCTCATGTAAATATATATTTACGATTAAGAAAACTAATCATGTCATGTATAATCAAGTATTATTCAATAAATAAATATGAAAAGTATTTTATGATTAAGATAAAACTAAATACACACACACACATAAAGTATGACCTCTTGAGTTTAATAAATTAATATTCGAAAATTATTTCAAATGCCATTTTTTTCAAAAACAATCAATCATCACATAAATTCACATAAACTAAGGTCACATAATATGACAAATTCATCAAGTATCGCATAACTTCCACATGCCTAATTATTTAAACATAATTTCAAATAGTATCATGCACATATTAATTCACATAATATGCAAAATCACGTAAAAATAGTACATGAAAAGTTAGCAAACTTAATCAAGCAAAATAAAATACTAACTCCAGGGCCCACGATCTCTCACCTAAGTCCACAAATTTTTAATTTTCAGATTTTATATTTTATTAAACCCTATGGCTCGACCTGCTCTGATACCATCTGTAATAGCCCCGACTTTTGGGGTATTACTTAGGAATATTTTAATACATTTAATCGTGATTTAGCGGAAGCGTATAAAGCCGAGAGTGTTACGCCGCTTTCCCAAGAGAGGAAAAGCAAGGCTTTTGCTATGTAAATAACCTAAATAAAATATACTTTATATAGAAACCAAAGAAAAACTGTAAACTATTTTAATTACAACAAGAATATTAAAACATATGTATCAAACTATTTAGGTGAGCCAACTATTATTGAACCTAAATAAATAGGTGGCGGCCTAATATGCTATATGAGATATTCTTGCCACGAATCTGCCCAAAATGTCCCGCTGATGCCTAAAAACAAAACATTTGAAAACAATGGAAAAAAATGAGACGGAGCTCAATATATTCGACACTGTAATGTTAAAACAATTAAAATCAAATAATTTAATTGGCGGCATGCCATTTTTAAATTCATTTTGAAATGAGGGAGAAGAGATAATGTTCAAACGGTTGCAGGTTATTATCTGAATGTGGACTCTGCCTATATTAATAAAAATAGTAACAATATTATTCAAATAACACGACATTGGTTAGAACACTTATACGACAAGTGGCAAGCATTGGATAATACATAAATAAGATACACAACAAAGCTACACATAAACAATAATCGAAGGACAGTAAACAATATACAATGAACATTGCGATAAGGGTTATTACAATGGATCTTGGAAGCTAGCACCCCCTTCCGACACTGTTTCCCAACGGCACATGCACTCGAGGACGGTCAACCCTCGATTAGGTGAACAATGGACCATGAAGATGCATGCACTCGGGCCGATCAACCCGATTATTTAACAGAACAATAGAAAATGAACATTAAACATTGGATTTTCGAAAACGACAATGGGTGAGTCCACATATATTTGTCATAAAAATAATTTTGAAAAATAATAAAAAAATAATTATTACACTTTAATTAGAGTAGATTATGTTTTTACATTTAAACAGTTTCGAAGGTTACAATCATCGAAATATAGCTGAGATTTGCAAATAAAATGAATAAATCTCCCCTTCTGACTCGAGAATCCAAATTATAATGTTTGGGCTGCTGAGTTGGGCCCAAAAGTGATAGGTTGTTGGGTTTAAAAACGAAGAGGGCCTAATCCCTCTTTCTTTCTCCTTTTCAATTGCACGCACAAGAAAAGAGAGATGGGAGAAGGAGCAGACGGCGAAAAGGTGCTCGGCCGTCGAAAATTCTAGAGAAAGTCGGACTCTACGCCGGCGACGACGAAGACCACCACGATAGGGTGGTTGGTCACGGATTCTGGCCGCGAAACAGGGGAGCAGTGATGCTTTTTGCGCAGCGGATCCGGGTGGTTTCTGGCGGCTTTGCTAGTGTTTTCCGATGTGTTTTTAACTGCTAAGGGTAAGTATAATTTCTAACTGCTGAATTAAGGTTGTGGTATGGATTTTTGATTGGATTTTGGGACAGGTTTTGAGATGGATGAGAGAGAGTGGTGGATTTTGGGACTGATTTCAATTTGATTAAATACGGGTACTAATTAGGTTGGGTCGGTTAGCAAGTACTACACACAATTATGTTGAAGCTCTAAGTGTTGATTGAAGGTATTTGGTGGACTCATCTCTTAGCCGACCATGGACAACAAAAGTCAAGGGAAGCTACTGCTTTTCTTGGGGTTAGCTGAGGGAAGTCTTGAAAGAAGATGAGGTGAGAAGGCAAGGGAGGTGGAAAAGTGGAAAGGGGTGGTTTGACTTGGGGTTTTGGGCAGGCAACCATTAGAGGAGGAAGGAGGAGGTGGGCAATAATAATAATAATAATAATAATAATAATAATAATAATGATAATAATAATAATAATAATACATTTGATAAAAGAAGTTTAGGGAAGGTAAAAGAAATTACCATATAAATTTGAGCAAAGTATAAATATAAAATATGAAGGCATGTACTATATGTTAATTTACAAATTTAAGAAATTTGATATAATGTTATTATTGAAATTACTACTATTAAAGTTAATTATACACAATTGGAAAGAATTGGGGTTTGGCGAGATTAATTTATCTATGATAATTGAAAATCAAAGTGTAATTAGTTAAATAAATCATATTTAAAAATACAGGCTATTACATCCTTCCCCCCTTAAAATAAGTTTCGTCCTTGAAACTTCAATAAAAATGATTCGGAAAATAGTACTGGAAAGGGTCTGACACCAGGGAAGAGAACACGCAACTTGGTTAGTTCTCATGGTTGCCAGCCATAAAAATTTCCCCAAGCTACATAACTCGGTTCTCCTGGTTAAAATACATATAAGTACGTTGAAATATTGGTGGACTCGATTAAGCATTTTTTTACAACAAAGCAATGCCTTTATATTGACAACTCACAATACAACTAATAAGTAAGCATATACACATAGTGAACAAACTTGACAATGAACAAATACCTATAACTCAGAATCAGAATCAATTTGTAAGCATGCACATATTGATTGTACCTATGTAACTGCTACTAGTAATTAAGATAGTAACTAACTCTTAACACATGGTAAACTTCATGTGGTGATCACTTCCTAGGTGCGAGGTGCTGGAATTGGTTTGACCTTTCCTTGCTTGACAGCTTCTGCTCATTTAGGGCAATTTCCTATCTTATGCTCGGGACTAGCACACCAAAAAGATAGATTGCTCCCTTTTTTACACTCAGCTGCAATATGCTTTCTAAGACCACACTTTTGGCAAGGCTCGGTTAGTCGAGTGTTTCTTCCCATGTTTTCATAGGTATACTTCTTAGAGGAGCTAGGATTTCCATCTTCCTCCATTTTTCGTTTGTTCGCCCCTTGACTCTTACCTCGAAGCTCAATGAATACCTTCTCAACATCTGCAGCTTTGTCATATAGGTCCTGGTATGTACTAATGTATTGACCTGCTAGGTGATAACGTATATAATCTGCAAGTCCTCCATCAAATCTAATCATTTTATGTCGTTCATTAACCACAAAGTCAGGAGCAAATCGTGATAATTCCATAAATTTCTCAGCATACTCCAAAACAGACATATTCTCCCCTTGCTTTAAGTTCACAAACTCATTTTCTTTTTGACGTTGAAGGGCAATTGGGTAAAATTGTTGCCTCAACAATTTCACGAATTTCTCCCAATTAAATCCCAACTCATTTTGTCTCTCACAGACTATATTCCATAAAATATCTGCTTGACCCTCCAGAAAAAATGCTCCAATACTGACCTTTCTACTCTCAGGGACTTGGACGACCTCAAAAATCTTTTCCATAGACCTAATCCAATCCTCCAATTTAACAGGGTCAACCTTACCATCATAGGTTTAGGGGTTTTGTTTGGCTACCCTCTCAATGAGTTTGCTACCATTTCCTTCTTGAACTCCATTTTGGTCTCCCACTTTCTTAAGTAACTCCACAAGTAACTGACCCAAAATATTAGGATCTAATCCCATAGAGTTGGCATTTTGATTTGGTGGGGTGTTTACGGGGCTTTCTCGTGAACCATGTGGGATTTTGTCATTGGGTTGGGGGCAATAAGCAATATGGTTGTGACCATTGGCTTCACTCTCTTGCTCCGACATTCTGACAATTAAAAAGGCTCAATCAGGTTGGGTTGGTTATGTTGGGCTATTAATACCAACATGCTCTATGCACGAACTATGTATGTTTCAATGAATGGTTAAAAGCAGAATGACAATGAAAGGTGTTCCACGTCATTTTGAAATCCAATGATGCATGGTTTTGAAAATATGTCCCAATAATATACTTTGAAAAATCGTTTTGCAATGCAGTAAATTATAAATCAAATATTGTCAACTAATAAACGTAAGAATTTGGTCAATCAATCATTGGTTTATAAATCCTAAGTAGCAATAATCCACATGGCATGCTTGTTTGAATAAATGCTTATGAAGATCAAGCAATTAATCAATCATGGAAATAGGAATACATATATTAATAAGTTATAGCACACGATAATCAAGCATGCATATTATTTATCAACAAGTCATAAAAACTTATAGGCATGCTTTCACATAACTTTTGCAAATAAAATTTCAATAAGTATCATGAAATATCATATGTTGAGTGGAGCAAAACAATACCATTCTAAATCCTACTTTCACATGTAAACAAGGGAATCTCATGTAAATATATATATTTAGGATTAAGAAAACTAATCATGTCATGTAAAATCAAGTATTATTCAATAAATAAATATGAAAAGTATTTGAATGATTTTAATTTCGTAAAATAAATTCAACATGTCATAAATCACGAGCAACATAATTTTCATGCATATAGTACACATAATGAAAATCTCAAAAGTAATTCATAATCAATTAATAAACTAGAATTTCTTGTGACCAATCCAAAATAAAATAATAACGTACAATTAGTGCTTACTTTATGCCATAGATAATTATCAAAAATAAGTCACAATAATTTGAAAGCATGCGAAAATCATTGCAAAATTTTATAATTAAGATAAAACTAAATACACACACATATATATAGGTATATACATGTGCTAAGGAGTAAACCACTATATAGGAAAACTTAAAGTATGACCTCTTGAGTTTAATAAATTAATATTTGAAAATTATTTCAAATGTCATTTTTTTTCAAAAACAATCAATCATCACATAAATTCACATAAACTAAGGTCACATAATATGATAAATTCATCAAGTATAGCAAAACTTCCACATGCATAATTATTTAAACATAATTTCAAATAGTATCATGCACATAGTAATTCACATAATATGCAAAATCACGTAAAAATAGAACATGAAAAGTTAGCAAATTTATTCAAGTAAAATAAAATACTAACCCCAGGCCCCGCGATCTCTCACCTATGTCCACAAATTTTTAAATTTCAGATTTTATATTTTATTAAACCCTATGACTCGACCTGCTCTGATACCATCTGTAACAGTTTCGACTTTTGGGGTATTACTTAGGAATATTTTAATCCATTTAATCTTGATTTAGCGGAAGCGTATAAAGCCGAGAGTGTTACACCGCTTTCCCAAGAGAGGAAAAGCAAGGCTTTTGCTATGTAAATAACCTAAGTAAAATATACTTTATATAGAAACCAAAGAAAAACTGTAAACTATTTTAATTACAACAAGAATATTAAAACATATGTATCAAACTATTTAGGTGAGCCAACTATTATTGAACCTAAATAAATAGGTGGCGGCCTAATATGCTATATGAGATATTCTTGCCACGAATCTGCCGAAAATGTCCCGCTGATGCCTAAAAACAAAACATTTGAAAACAATGGAAAAAAATGAGACGGAGCTCAATATATTCGACACTGTAATGTTAAAACAATAAATCAAATAATTTCATTGGCGGCATGCCATTTTTAAATTCATTTTGAAATGAGGGAGAAGAGAATATATTCAAACAGTTGCAGGTTATTATTGTTGGGTGTGAAGACCAATTTGTTGGGATAAAAGACCTAATATGAAGAAGGAACGGAAGAAGGAAGATCGAAGGAAAGATAGAAAACGCAGCCAGCATTTTCTTCCCGCAGCTAGCGCCCTGTCCAGTAGTCGATTGTGGCAAAACGCAGCCAGCGCCTACAAAACGCAGCCAACGTTTTCAGAACGCAGCCTGCGTTTTTGCGGCTGTGGCGGTTATTTTGATGGGCCGCGTGTGTTAGCCCATGTTTGTGTTATTTCCTTGCGACGTCTATGTTCTAGGTTGTATCCTAGGGTTTCCTTCTGTACCTTCTAGTATATATAGGGGTCTCGTTCTCCTTGTTTTATACAACGTAGCAATTGAGAGTGTTTCATCTTATACCACAAGAAATTGACCTGTAATCTTTGTGTTCCTGAGTGAGTTGTGTGAGGCTCAACTGTGAGTGTTGAGTTCTTATGTTTTAACTCTAGGAAGGTTGTGAGAGATTGTGGAGGTCTAGGAATCTCTGAAACACCGTTGTAATCCTTTAATAGTGCATCCTTCGTGGTTTTTTCCCGGTTTGGATTTTTCCACGTTAATTCCTTTGTGTCGAATCTTTATTTATTTTTTGCCATTATTATTGTTTTTCTGCTAACCACGCCCTGAGAATCCTAACAACTGGTATCAGAGCTTTGGTTGGAGCGTGGTTGATTTGCAGACTGAGATGCAATGGCGGGCGCAATTGTGAAGATTCCAGAATTCGATGGGAAAGACTATCCATGGTGGAGGATGCGCGTTGAGGATGTGCTCCGCCAGCAAAGGTTGCATCTTGCGATGGGTGATAAGCCAGAAAAGATGGAACAGAAGGATAGGGAAGAGCTTGATGGTCAGGCATTCAGTACGGTCAGGCTGATGCTAGCTCGGAACGTTGCTTTCAACGTCAAAGATCAAAAAACGACGAAAGATCTGCTCGAGGCCTTGAAAAACACATATGAGAAACCTTCGGCGGTGAACAAGGTATATGTGTTACGTCGTTTGTTTGAATTTAAGATGCAAGAGTTTGGTGATATGCATGATTGTATGAATGAGTTGAATATAATACTATCAAAGTTAACCTCTATGGGATTTGATTTCGACGATGAGATGAATGCTAATATACTATTGGCTACCCTACCTAAGTCTTGGGAAAATTTTGTGACTTTTGTAACTTCTTCTACTAAGAAAGGTGAGAAACTGAAGTTTGGGGAAATTAGAGACTTTGTCCTGAATGAAAGTATTCGTAGGAAAGATTCTGATGTGTCTGAGTCTTCGGGGAATGCTTTGACTGTCAGGGGTAGGAGGAATAGTGGGAGCTCGGGTCGGGGTCGATCAAAATCTAGAGGTCGAAACATGGAGCAAATGTTGTGTTGGAACTGTGGTGATAGAGGTCATTTTCATAGGGATTGTCCCAAACCTAGGAAGAGCAATCATAATGACGATGACTCTATATATTCTGCTGAGGATATTGGTGATGCCCTAACTGTTAGTGTTGATAAGTCAGAAGGGAGTTGGGTGATAGATTCGGGTGCTTCGTTTCACTCTTCGTCTAGCAGGGAGGCCTTTAGCAATTGTGTGAGTGGGAGGTTTGGCAGGGTTAGGCTTGCAAACGGTCACAACCTAAAGGTGCTAGGAAAAGGTGATGTGAACATTAAAACTTCTAAGGGTGGAACTTGGAGGTTGAAGAATGTTCGGTATATTCCGGGTCTGACCAAGAACCTTGTATCTGTGAGTCAACGTGATGAGGAGGGGTTCACGACGAGATTAAAAGATGGTCATTGGAGGGTAACGAAAGGATCTCTGATAATTGCAAATGGCAGGAAAAAGGGGAAACTATATTCTGTCATTGATAATTCTAACAGGCCTGTTCATGCTCTCAAAGGCGTATTAGCTTCTCTGATGAGAGAAGGGTACCAAAAACGAGGAGGTTTCAGGTCGAGGCTACGGGAATGGATGGTCAGCCGAGGAACGCATCTAACATGCACGGGAATTCGACAAGTTCAACAGGAGGTAAAATCCCAATCCAAAATTCCCCTAAGTTGTTGAAGATGATGCGTATGTCGAATTTACAAGGGCGTGATCAGTTCAAGTGGGAGCCTGTTGCAAAAAGAGGAGTTGATGGGAGGTCAACTAGGAGCTCTGTTGATCTTTGCTGAATAAGATCGAGATGGGTGCACTAGAGGATTTGAGAAGGTGTTGAAGTGGTAGAAGAATGTGTCTACAATTGGTCTTCAAGTGGGAGATTGTTGGGTGTGAAGACCAATTTGTTGGGATAAAAGACCTAATATGAAGAAGGAACGGAAGAAGGAAGATCGAAGGAAAAATAGAAAACGCAGCCAGCGTTTTCTTCCCGCAGCCAGCGCCCTGTCCAGTAGCCGATTGTGGCAAAACGCAGCCAGCGCCTATAAAACGCAGCCAGCGTTTTCAGAACGCAGCCTGCGTTTTTGCGGCTGTGGCGGTTATTTTGATGGGCCGCGTGTGTTAGCCCATGTTTGTGTTATTTCCTTGCGACGGCTATGTTCTAGGTTGTATCCTAGGGTTTCCTTTTGTACCTTCTAGTATATATAGGGGTCTTGTTCTCCTTGTTTTATACAACCTAGCAATTGAGAGTGTTTCATCTTATACCACAAGAGATTGACCTGTAATCTTTGTGTTCCTGAGGGAGTTGTGTGAGGCTCAACTGTGAGTGTTGAGTTCTCAGGTTGTAACTCTAGGAAGGCTGTGAGAGATTGTGGAGGTCTGGGAATCTCTAAAACATCGTTGTAATCCCCTGATAGTGCATCGTTCGTGGTTTTTTCCCGGTTTGAGTTTTTCCATGTTAATTCCTTTGTGTCGAATCTTTATTTATTTTTCGCCCTTATTATTGTTTGTCTGCTAACCACGCCTTGAGAATCCTATCAATTATCTGAATGTGGAACTCTGCCCATATAAATAATAACAGTAACAATATTATTCAAATAACACGACATTAGTTAGAACACTTATACGACAAGTTGCAAGCATTTGATAATACATAAATAAGATAACACAATAAAGCTACACATAAACAATAATAGATGGACAGTAAATACTATACAATGAACATTGCGATAAGGGTTTAACAATGGATCTTGGAAGCCAGCACCCCCTTCCGGCAATGTTTCCCAACGACACATGCACTCGAGGACGGTCAACCCTCGATTAGGTAAACAATGGACCATGAAGATGCATGCACTCGGACCGATCAACCCGATTATTGAACATAACAATAGACAATGAACATTAAACATTGGATTTTCGAAAACGACAATGGGTGAGTCAACATATATTAGTCATAAAAATAACTTTGAAAAATAATAAAACAATAATTATTCCACTTTAATTAGACTAGATTATGTTTTTACATTTAAAGAGTTTCGAAGGTTACAGTCATTGAAATATACCTGAGCTTTGCAAATAAAATGAATAAATCTCCCCTGTCGACTCGAGAATCCAAATTATAATGTCTGGGCTACTGAGTTGGGCCCAAAAGAGATAGGTTGTTGGGTTTTAAAACCGAAGAGGGCCTAATCCTCCTTTTTTCTCCTTTTCAATTGCACGCACAAGAAAAGAGAGATGGGAGAAGGAGAAAAGGGGGCGTCGGTTTGGGTGTGCGACGGGCAAACGGCGGCTGGGCGGCGGACGGCGAAGAGGTACTCGGCCGTCGGAAACTCTAGAGAAAGCCGGAGTCTACGCCGGCGACGATGAAGACCACCACGATAGGGTGGTTGGCCGCGGGTTTTGGTCGCGAAACAGGGGAGCAGTGATGCTTTTTGGGCAGCGGATCGGAGTGGTTTCCGGCGGCTTTGCTAGTGTTTTCCGGCGGGATTTTAACTGCTAAGGGTAAGTATAATCTCTAACTACTGAATTAAGGTTGTGATATGGATTTTTGATTGGATTTTGGGACGGGTTTTGAGATGGATGAGTGAGAGTGGGAGGCAGATTAAGTGTTCGGGGGTTGGATGGTTGTGGCTCCCGGTGGTGTGCGGTGGTTTTCGACGAGGGTTCTGGTTGCTTATGGTGGTCACCAAGAACAAGGGGAAGGAGGTGAGTATGCGTTGGTTGTGAATACCAGAGAAAGATGTGAGTGATTGGTATCATTTGATTTGGATTTGATTAAATAGGGGTGCTTATTTGGTTGGTCGGTTCGCAAGTACTACACACAATTATGTTGAAGCTCCAAGTGTTGATTGAAGGTATTTGGTGGACTCATCTCTTAGCCGACCATGGACAACAAAAGTCAAGGGAAGCTACTGCTTTTCTTGAGGTTAGCTAAGGAAAGTCTTGTAAGAAGATGAGGTGAGAAGGCACGGGAGGTGGAAAAGTGAAAAGGGGTGGTTTGACTTGGGTTTTTGGGCAGGCAACCATTAGAGGAGGAAGCAGGAGGTGGGCAATAATAATAATAATAATAATAATAATAATAATAATAATAATAATAATAATAATAATAATAATAATAATAATAATAATAATAATAATAATAATAATAATACATTTGATAAAAGAAGTTTAGGGAAGGTAAAAGAAATTATCATATAAATTTGAGCAAAGTATATATATAAAATATGAAGGCATGTACTATATGTTAATTTACAAATTTAAGAAATTTAATATAATCTTATTATTGAAATTATTACTATTAAAGTTAGTTATAAACATTTGGAAAGAATTGGGGTTTGGCGAAATTAATTTATCTATAATAATTGAAAATCAAAGTGTAATCAGTAAAATAAATTATATTTAAAAATACGGGCTGTTACAAATTTGGGCTGAATGTTTAGCTTCCAAATCCATTTAAATTCCCAACTGCTGCGAAAGTTAACTGCTTCTTGAGCTAACCACGTCGCTAACTTAGTAAAAAAAATCCTCAGTACTTGTTAGCCCCCAACAAAGGGAGTCTTCTAAATCAGAAGCTGGAAGAGGGATATACTTAATGGTGGTAACCACCTTCGGTGGAACCAAAGAAGCTAGCAAGTCAATATCCCGAGTTTTATCTTCCTTAATAAAGTTAGCCACCTGCAAGGAAGTATTAACTTGGGAAGAGTCAGAACCATGAATTCTGTCCACCAGCCTAGTCTGACCACACCAATTATTAGGCTAGAAGTTTATCTTTTGACCATTCCCAACTTGCCAACATAGGCCCTTTGCAAAAAGAGGCCTAATTTTCAAAATTGATTTCCACGCCCAAGAGTCAGTAATATGTGGCTGGATAGAAAAATTATCATTATTTTGCACATACTTAGCCCAGATCTGATCTACCCAGAGCCCTTTATCAAACATAACCCGCCATAGCAATTTATAGAGGAAACTCGTATTAACCGCCTCTGCTTTCCTCAATCCTAACCCACCTAAGGTTTTTGGCCGACAAATCTTATACCAAGCAACCATATGTGTAGACGCTGAATTTTGGCACTGAATTCAGCTTTAGAAATATTGTAATTTATTTTTATTTTATTTATTTTGGTTTAGGAAATTGCCAAGAATTTTGAAATGCAAAAAGATGAAGAAATGAAGGAAAAGCCCCAAAAAAAGTCATCACAAAAAAAGCCCAATCCAAACAGCCCAAAAAAGTAAAGCCTGGCACGCGGCCCAAAGCAGGACTGCAACCCGGATATGGGCATACCTGCAGGTATTCTGGTGGGTTATGCCCGACCCAGGTCACCTCGGGAAGCGTGCCCACCTCGGAAAGCGTGCAACTAGGCTTCTCCCAGGTCCAGCATACCGACAGGTATTTTGTCGGGTCGCACCGAGTTGCCTTGGGAACGTGCTGACCTCGGGAAGCGGGCCCAACTCGGGAAGCATGCAATTGTCCCAGGCCCAGCATACCGACAGATATTCAGTCGGGTCGGGCCGGGTTGCCTCGGGAAACGTGTTGACCTCGTAAAACGGGCCCACCTTGGGAAGCGTGCAACTAGGCTTCTCCCAAGGCCAGCATACCGGCAGGTATTTGGGCTGGTCAGGCCCGACTAGGTTTACCTCGGGAAGCGCGCTGACCTAGGGAAACGCGCAGCTGGGCGCTTCCAAAGCCCACCATGCCTGCAGGTATTGTGGCTGCTGTCCTTCGCTCATTTTAACCTAAATTTCTACCCTCATTTCACCTAAAAATACCCCACCCTATTCCATTCACCTTTTACACCGAAATCACCCTAGCGTATTGACACTAGGTAATTTTTTCTCTTCTCCCTCCTTCATTTCATTCATTTGCATCAACTTACTTGGCATTTTAATTTCTTCGTCTCTTCTTCTATCTCTTCACGTTATTGTATCGAACATGATTAAATAATAAACTCTGCCAATTCAACGTTCAATGCTTGTAGATGTAAGTTGTACATATTCTTTATCTCGTTCTTTATTTATTTATTTCTCGCATTTAATATTGTATTTGTATGCTACTAAATAATGTAAATTACACTAATAAATTCTCCATCTCTACTCTGCTTTCTTTTCTTCTTTATTTAACCGGTTTCGTAGAGTCCGTTCGTTGAACGGGCGAATTCAAGAATTTTTATTCTCGATTTTGTAACCTTACCCCCGGATCCGAATCTCATGGTTCGTAGTTTGTGGATTCACTAATTTCGAGTTTATTAATTCTCTTGTAAAAATTAATTGACGACTCTTTATTTCTTTCTTTTCTTCCTCTTTTTATTTTATTTTATTTCTCTTTTTTCGGATTCAGTTTCGGATTTCAAAATATAGAAAAACTGGGTTTTGTCAGTCTTAAAGTGCATTTGCAGTTGTTTTTGCTGAATTTCTAAAACCGAGACTGGCACATTACCTGGCGGTATGCATGCCAGTACCCGGGTTCGGATCTGGCTCCTAGATTCGGAAGTCTATCTCGAGGCCTGGATCGGCAAAATACCTGGTGGTATTCTAGACCGGTCCCGTGGCTCGAACTGGACTTCCTGGTTCGGAAGAATATCCCGGGCCACTGACTGGCAGCATACCTCCAGGTATTAACCCAATCAGTGATCTCGGATTCTCGGGATGAACCTCGAGACTTTCTGTCGTGTTTTCCTTTTTTTTTTGTCTTCTTTTCTGATTGATTAAATTTCAGATTTTTAACTTTTTTATAAGAAAAAAGAGTTTACTTAAGTTTTAATTCTAGTTTATTTAACGGAGATTCAAGCAAATCTTCTCAAAGAAAAGACACCCCTTTCGACTCACCGTTTACCGCGGGGGACACTAACGGGGACTTTCTCGGGTCCCACAATATGTATAACCTTTTTAGTGTCGAGGTCCTTCCAAAAAAAGGAACGACTAACCGAGTCAATCTGATTGGTCATACTTATTGGAATTCGAAAGCATTGGAGCACATGTGAGGGAATTGATTCAATATGTGATTGAAATAAAGCTACCCGCCCTGCTTTGGAAACGTACTTTGCCTTCCAAGGCTGCAGTTTGGCTTGAGTATTAGACACCAAATTCGCAAAGGTTTCTTTATTGGGCATTCCTTTAAATTAAGGACATCCCAAACACTTTGCAATCACATTTTGCTGGCTTATCTCAAATACACCAGCCACCATTTGCTTGTCTCGAGAAGATGCGTTTTAGAAAAAAATCATTGAGGATTTATGAAAATAAACTAGCTAATTGACCAGAATCAGCTCAAAATTTATTCAAAATGGATTGTAGCCATTGACAATCCTCTAATTTAGTACGACAAAAAAGTAAACTATCATCTACAAAGAAAAGGCAAGGAATTCCCCCACCAGTTGGTGTAATTTTAAAGCCAATTCCACTATTCCGTGCTGAAGAAGCAAGAGATAAATCCATTATAAGACCCTGCATACAAAGAAGAAACAGATAAGGGGAAAGCGGATCTCCTTGTCGAAGCCCTCTAGAAGGAGAAAAAGCACATGTGGCTTCACCATTTATGATTAAAGGATAGAAAACAATAGTCACACATTCCATAACCCACATGATCCAAGTAGGAGGAAACTCTAACTTATTCATGACCTCCTTTAGATAATCCCATTCTATTTGGTCGTAAGCGTTTTCCATGTCCAATTTTAAAGCAACCCAACTTTTCTCCCCTTTTATGTTGTGAAATTTGTATAGGACTTCATGGATGATGAGAATATTATCATGGATTGATCGTCTTGGAATAAAAGCACTTTGGACTGGATGAATTAATTTATCCAGAACACTACGTAAACGGTTAACCATGATTTTGGAAATAATCTTATATATACTATTACAATGGCTAATTGGCCTAAAATTATTGGTCGTTGCCGGGCTCTCCACTTTAGGTATTAAAGCAATCAGAGTATGGTTTACTTGTTGAAGCAGACGACCATGGTCAAAGAAATGTAGAACCGTATTTATTACTTCTTGACTAATTGTAGTCTAATGGGTTTGGCAAAAAGCAATCCCAAACCCTTCAGGACCTGGCGATTTGTACTTATTCTGTTGGAAAACAACTCGTTTAACCTCTTCTTCAAAAACTGGCTTAATTAAAAGCTCTTGATCTTGTAGAGATAATCCTGATCCAGATTGACTGACAGTCTCCTGGACTGAGAATTGGCACTTCTAAAGCATGCTTGAAAGTCCTGGACAAATGGCTCCTTAATCAGATTAATATCATCAATCCACAAGTTATCACCCAATTTCAAGTTCGAAATATAATTCCTACTTTTCCTAGCTTTCATCAACTGATGAAAAAATCTTGAGTTACGGTCTCCTTTCATCAACCAATATTTCATAGCGAGCCAACCCCAATACTTTTGATTAAACAGATGCATTCGTTCCCTTTGCTTAGGCAAGCGGAAAAGCTAGTTATTCAGACAAGCATTGTTCGGATTGAGAACCAGTCGATTCTCAACTTCTTGGATTTTTTCCTCGTTGCATTTCAATTTAGAAGTAAAATTCTTAAAAGTATTTTTATGCCAAACTTTAAGCTCTTTTTTTTTAATTCTCCCCATCTTCTGAACGACTCTCAACATAGGTGATCCTCTTATAACACAATGCCAATTTGTGCGGACAATTGAATGTACTTTGTCATAAGAGGACCAAGCATCCTTGAATCTAAACGTTGCTTATTTCTTTTTCCCCAACCAAGGAGTAGAATCTAAAAGTACATACGCATGGTCCGAACAAGTAAACAAACCATGAGAAACACGATATTGAGGATATAAGTCCTCCTAACTTTGCGTAAAAAGTACCCAATCCAACTTCACATGTATCAAATGACCTTTAAAATGCTTTTTCCAAGTAAAAGGCCTACCAACAACGGTCGCATCAGTACATCCTGAGTCTATGAGAAAATTATTTAATCGAAAAAATTTCCGGTGATTAAATGGTTCTCCACCCAGTTTTTCTGAAGCACTCAATAACTCATTAAAGTCCCCAAGAAGACACCATGGTCCAGGAATATTATGAGAAATATTAGTAAGCTTTTGCCAGAAAGCATCCTTGTCTCTATTTTGTGCAGGCCCGTAACAGGCTGTAAGAAAAAACTCATATTGATTAATTTTGTTGTAACAAAATAGTGAAACAATCGATAGTCCTTTAGGCAGACTTGCAATTGTACCACATTAGGGTTCCATATGCACCACAAACCCCCTGCATGATTAACCGGATTGATAATCTCATAACAAGGAAGACCTAATTTCCTAAGAATACTATGAGAGTTAGCCTCAGAAACCATCGTTTCGAGAATAAACATGACATTAGGATTTATAGTGCATTGGATAAACTTCAATTCATCCAGGAGCATGATTTCTTTGCTCCCTGAACATTCCAAGATACAACTTTCATTTTAAACAAAATGACCAAAAAAGACCTCCGCGGTCAAAAAATAAGACCTTCGCGGTCGAAAACAAAGAGTTATTCAGTCCAAGTAGGGAAATAAAAATATCCCTAGACAGACAAGCCCTCTTTTTGTCCAAAGTCCTAAAAAATCTATTTGATGACAAAAAAAAGTTTAGAAAAAAACTCCAATCTTCAGGAGCCATAGTCCTACAATCTCCAAACCATCCTGTATTTCCTTGGTAGGTCTCTTGATTGACATCATCCAATAAACCTGCAACAAAGACACAATTACCAAAACTCCAAAGTTAATAAGCAAGCCCAATCAACCATAACATCAGGGCCTCAACTGGAAAACGACCGAGAACAAAAATCCAAATGAAAATGGGAATGTAAAGTCTCAGCGCTAGATCAAGGTAGTATCTAATTAGATTCCAACCAATCCAAGGCTCATCATAGACAGGCAAGGAGCAACAGGACCTAAAATTCGCAAAAGAATGAATCAAGAACGACAACCATAAGAACTCTACTGCTCTTTCGATGCTAATAGAATTACCTCGATTAACCTAAATTACAACTTTTGTAAGCTTTTTAAGTTAATCAAAGCTGAAGGTCTAAAATATTCTGGTTATCACAAGGTTCCCTAGTCTGCTATTCTTTTCTCAAATTTCACAAAACTAGGTAGAAAGGTTGGTAGTCAGATTATCCTAATTCATCTTTCAGTACTTCTCAGGTTAATCTCAAGCCCATGAGTATTCGAGCGCTCAAAAAACACACATGAACATGTAAAACACAACCTTCTATTGATTCATAACAAGAATTCATGCACAAACTAATAATATTCAATCAAACTACATTGTTTCGGGTTGCAAAACCCTAGAATTTAAGGAAACTACTAACTCATGTTCAAGAAAAGCACGAAACAAGTTCCAAACATCATGATTAATTCTCAAAACAAAGAAGGAAAATCGAAAAGAAAAATAACTACAAGGAATTACAACCGTCGAGTCTTTCGATCCTGGGGTGGAGTCTTCCTCGCAAGTATTGATGGTTTCTTCCCGAATCTTGAACTTCGCTTCTCTTCAAATCAATCTCAATCTTGAATCTTGATTAAGGGATTGATGAGTAATGGGATGAATTAGGGTTTTTTTTCCTTAGTTTTTCTCTCTTGAAAGGGTGGATCAATGATTGATGGTGTATATGATAGATCAATAATCAATCAATGCTGAATAATATAACTGCTGATCCTTTATCTTCACGCGCAAAATGGCCAAGCCACACCCAGCCAGCCATGGACCGTGGCCTTCCCCATGGGCTGGGCGTGATACACGCTACCCCAACTTTCCTTCTTTCCTTTGCTTTTTTGTGCTGGGCGAATGAATCCTTCAACAAATGAAGTCAACGACCTCCATCCCTCCTCTTTTTTTTTCATTGAGCTGAATGAATGGTTGGGCGAATCCAATTAATTGCCTCTACTTCTCTCCTTTCTCCATAGGACCAAAGCAATGGCTGAATGAAGGATGAATTCATCCACTTCTTCATGCGAAGGCAGCAGCACCCAAGACCGTGGCAGCCACCACGGTCAGACCGTGGTGTGCACTTCCCGGTCATTCCGTGATCCTTTCTGTCCCAAATTTGTACCACAGTCTAGGTTTGTCATGTAGAGGAACGTGGTATATTCACTCTTGCCTGAAGTTGAGAGAAAGTTGGTGTTTTGGCCTCAAAACCTACAAATTTATATAAAAAAACAACAACACCAAGAGTAGTAGGGAAATCAGAATAAAAATCAAGGTTCACACTCAAAACTATCCCTAATTCACTATTGAAAACTCACAAAAACATAATCATGAAAAGCACTTATCAGACACATAGTGTGCCTATTGGCTAGTGGAAGGCGATGTTCAAGCCACACAAATAGAGACAAAGACCCGTCATAAGAAACCAAAAAAACAAGCCACAAAGGAGGCAAGTGACCGGTTAACCACCTGTTTACCCATATTAACTATTCTTTGGAAATCTAACTATTACTTAAGATGTGAAAAGTCATTGTTAAGTGAAAGGAGTGTACTTGCCCAAGTGCAATTTTTTTACTCAATTTTCTAGGAACATTGGACTTATAAAGTTAGTTACCTTTACTAACACTCAATAAGGGACGAAGGTAGTATTCCATTAAGCCAAAGCTTCATCCTTGGTAGGAGAGGTAGAAGATGAGGCTAATTACCAATTAACTAGTACTTCTTTTTATATTACCATTGTTACTACAAGAATGACTCACTTGCGCCACGAAATTATTCGTGGCTGAGGTAAAAATATCCCGTGGCGAATGCAATTGACCATGGAAATCTTGTGCGTGAACTGTCACGGCGAATGGCCTCGTGACTAATAAAATGGCCATAGAAATATCAACGGCATGGCCATCTACCATAGTTCTTGCCACAAAACATTTAGTGGCTAAGTATTGTCCAACTTGAGTTAATAATTCCGATTCGGCACAACATCTTGCGTGGCTAATAAGTATATTAGCCACAAATATCATAGTGGCCACTAAATTATATTAGCCACGCCACCATCCGTGGTTTGATTTTATGAAAAAATAATTATTTATTAAAAAAATATTATTTCTGCTAATAGTCGCCTATATATGACTATGTGTGTAACCAATTGTAACGCCCCGTCCCCTCCGGGCAGCGGACATTACCAATAAATGCTTCAAGGATTGCTGGTTGCTTTGTCCTCGCTGGCACGCTGCCTGGAAAAACTTCTCAGGAGGTCACCCATCCTGAGACTACTCCCACCCAAGCACGCTTAACTGAGGAGTGCCTAACGAATGAGCTACCATAAAAGGTGGTGCATCTTGGTGATATAAGTAGTCATTTCAATCTTTTTAAGCCCACATTTAACCATATACCCAGGGTGTTACACCAATACTGTTCATAGTATGCAGAATCTCTAGCCACAACTTTTCTAGTAACTTATTGGCACCATTGTAAATCACTAGCAAGAAAAATGTTTATTTCATCTATAATAAAATTATCCAGTATTCACTGTCATTACTAATCACTAATAATACTCAACAAGTTTGGCCACCAACTATATTTTGTTGGAGCATATGAAGTTGAACCTTCGAGCCACCAAAACGATTTTTCAGTGGCAAATACAAACCATTAGCCACCAAATATTTTTTTCATGGCCAAATTCACAAACTAGCCACGGTATATTTTTATCATGGCGAAATTTTCAAACTAGCCATGACTATTTGCCACAATATATTTTTACAATTGCCGAATTTTCAAACTAGCCATGACTATTGGCCACAAATATTTTTATCATGGTCAAATTCACAAACTAGCCACAATATATTTTTATTATGACCAATTTTTCAAACTAGTCATGACTATTGGCTACAATATATTTTTATCATGGCCAAATTTTCAAACTATCCATGACTATTGGACACAAGATATTTTTATCATGGTCAAATTCACAAACTACCCAGGACTATTGACCACAATATATTTTTATAATGACCAAATTCACAAATTAGCAACAACTATTGGCCACAAAATGATTTTGTCATGGCCAAATTCACAAACTTGCCACGATTAACTTTTATTCCATGGCTAACATGGGACCATTTTCTTAATTGGCCGCTAAAGAATTAGTTTCATGGCAAACATACTTTGGATCTATGGATTATAAACATTGATGTAAAATATGTCCACCAAAACATGCTTCCCGTGGCCACTTTGGTGGCGCAAGTGAGTCATTCATGTAGTCATTGCTAAGTATTATTTAAAATGTGAAATCTAACTATTATTTAAGATGTGAAAAGTCATTGCTACGTGAAAGGGGCATACTTGTCCAAGTGCAATATTTTTACACAATTTTCTAGGAACATTGGACTTATAAAGTTAGTTACCTTGACACTCAATAAGGGACGGAGGTAGTATTTCATTAAGCCAAGGCTTGATCCATGGTAGGAGAGGTAGAAGATGAAGCTAATTACCAATTATAATCTTGACACTCAATAAGGGACGGAGGTAGTATTCCATTAAGCCAAGGCTTGATCCTTGGTAGGAGGGGTAGAAGATGAGGCTAATTACCAATAAGGGACGGAGGTACACTCAATAAGGGACAGAGATAGTACTTCTTTTTATATTACCATTGTTACATATAAAAATAATATTTTTTAAATCATTTTAGAAGTGCAATTATTATGTGATTAATATACACTATATATAAGTGTTAATATGAAGTAAATTGTAAACCATTAATATATTTTTATTTATCAAATATATATATATATATATATATATATATATATATATATATATATATATATATATATAGTAAACCCCCAAAAAATTTGAATACGTTGACCGTCACGTCGTTAGTAATTAAGTTTGACTCCGTTAAATATTGAGATTTTATAGACGATTATTTCTGCTGACACCTGAGCTCGTAGGACCGTTGAGAGACTAACGAATGTATTTTAGTAATTTTCTACATGCATGGGGGTAAGGGTAATTGGGTAATTTTATGTGATTAATATTGTATGTACTTTTCTTTTAATTATTTATGAACTATGTGTTTTTAGTTTATTACTATGTGATTTTATTATTTTGGAAAACTTGAAAATTTAATTATTTTCCTATTACTAATATTAGTAGTTGATGCAATTATTATTTTACAAAAAAATTAGTTTCTATTTTTATTAGACTTGGTATAAATACATAGTTTTATTATCAAAAACCCAAGTTTTGCTAAACCCAAACCCTAGCCTCCATCTCCTCCCCTTCTGTGCTGCAACTGCCAGCCCCCAACCCTGACCACCACGCTGTCCACCGACAACCGCCGCATGCAACACCAGGCACCACCACTAGTAACCACCGCACGCTCCTCCTCCCCTCCTCTCTTTCAATCGCTGTTTCTTTTCTCTCTCTCTCTCTCTCTCTCTCTCTCTCTCTCTCTCTCTCTCTCTCTCTCACTTTCTCTCTATTTTTCACTCTCGTTCTGCGCTCCCCCCCTCGCGCCGCCGAAGTCGCCACCGGCCACTAGAACCCGCTGTCCTGACGCCTAGGCCCACGAAGAAGGTCGAAAGGCCATGGTAAACTACTGCAACGAAATCGTTGTCGACAACCCTCCGGTCGTCCGACCACCTTGTCGCTGCCGTCTTTCACCCTTGGTCGCCGCCTCTCTGTCGCCGGGAACCACCAGTTGCCACCCACAGTCAGCCCCAACCCTCTTGTGTTTGCAAGCCCTAACCCTAATATATATATATATATATCGGTAAGAAAAGCAGGCTAGGATACCCTTCTCTCAAGGGACACACCAATCCTATCCTCATACAGAATATCATCTAGCTCTTTATTTTCCTTCTGATTCCAGCTCATAACATCATTTACAAAAAGCCCTTGTTTAGCAGCCCAGTCAGCAGCTCGGTTTGCTTCTCTAAAAACATGTGTGATTTTGACTGAGGAGAGGCTTCCAAGAAGGAGGCGGATATCTTCTATAATCTTTTTAATGGTCCACGGGATTTCACATAAGCCATTGACAGCGTCGATCACAATTTTATTATCCCCTTCAAGAAAAATATTGTCGTAGCCAAGCGTGACTGCTTCGAGGAGGCTGTTGCGCAGAGCGGTGGCCTCAGCGACAATGACAGAAGCTTTGCCCAAATTGAAGGATTTGCAAGAGATGAAAGACCCAGACCAATTCCGAATAACGAAACCACCACCAGCATTAACCGAGGTCTTAGCACCATCAAAAATGATCTTGATGTAGTCAGCCGGAGGAGGAGACCAAGAAACCCATCTGAAAGAGGGGTTGCGATTTTTAACATAAAGGCCGAACAAAAGCTTTCGAGGTATCATCAAGAGCTGTTCTGATCGACCATTCAATCCAATTACTCTTAGCTTGGACGAATGTGGATTCGGGACTCCTCAAGTGGTGTTTAAATGTTAACTCGTTTCTAGCTTTCCAAATACTCCAAAGGAGTGTGATCAGTCGAGGCATATTGATGGAGCCATAACGCTCTTTATAATGAGAAATAAAGCTTAATACAGATGGACTAGCCGAGTTAGGGCCATTGTGAACCCAACCAGAATTAACAGCGTAGTCCAAGTCTTTAAGCCGAACGGGCACTCAGAAAAAATGTGGTCTTGGTCTTCATTAGAAGCCTTACATGCATGGCACACAGAATCAATATTCAAACCCCGTTTAGCAATAGCACATTTTGTTGGAAGAGCATTATGGCAGACAAGCCAAAGGAAGGTTTTGAGCTTGGGTTGGATGTCAAGGTTCCAAATCCAAGCAAAGCTCCATGTGGGGGAATCGGGATCAATATCATGAGCAAGCCAAGTGGCAGCTTTAACAGAAAACTGTCCTGAGCCAGTTAGACCCCAGCAGCATTTGTCACGAATAGGGGTGAAGGGAATTGGGGTAGCTTTGATTAGATCAAGGGAGTGGGGATTCACCACCGTGGCAAGTGCATCAACATCCCAGGTGCGATCTGTTTTAATGAAGTCAGAGACTGTGAGATTAAGATTGACCGTAGTTGGGTCAGAAATCCCATTAATGGAAAGAAGGTTGGAGTGGGAGCACCAATTGTCCTTCCAAAAGTTAACGGTTTCCCCATTACCAACAATCCAGCGGAGACCCCTTTGGAATAAGTCCATATGTTTAAGAATAGTCCTCCAGGCCCAGGAATCATTGTATTTACCTTTTCGGTCGATGAAGTTTGAGGAATGGAGATATTTAGCACGCATCAGGCTAGCCCAGATTCCAGAACCATAAAGATATTCCCAAATTAATTTGTAAATAAAGGCTGAATTCGTGGCATCGGCTTTACGTAGACCGAGCCCCCCTAACTTCTTAGGGCGGCAAACTTTCTCCCACGAGATCAAGGGAATACCCTTGCCAGTTGTCGGGTCTTTCCAGAAAAAATTGCGACTAGTAGCATCAATTTTATTGGAGATAGAGGCTGGAACTTTAAAGCATTGCATTATATGAGTGGGGAGTGATTCGAGGTTAGATTGGATAAGGGCAACCCGCCCGGCTTTTGAAACGTGTCTGGTTTTCCAGCTTTGAAGTTTATTCTGAGAACGAGTGAGAAGCTCGTTAAGGAAGAGCTTGAGGGTCGTCCTTTAAAGAGTGGGCATCCAAGATACTTTCCGAGACTGTCACTGCGAGGAATGTTAAAGAAACTGGCAACTCTAAGTTTGTCGCTAGTATTAGTATTTTGAGAGAAGATTAAGGTAGACCTACTGAAATTAATAAGCTGCCATGACAGGTAGCTGAATCGATCAAGAATGTATTTGAGGTTTTCAATTGTGGTGGCATTAGTTCGACAAAAGACCAAACTATCATCAGCAAATAAGAGGTAAGGAATGGCCTGGTAGTTAGGGGCGACATGAAAGCCAATACCAGAGTTTGGGAGAGAAGAATGGATTCTTAAATTGTAGGTGAGAATTTCCATGCAAATGGCGAAGAGATAGGGGGAGAGAGGGTCACCTTGCCTAAGCACCCTAGAGGGTTTAAAAAAACCGCAACTTTCTCGATTGATGCAGATAGAATAGGACATCGTGGAGATGCATTCACGGATCCAAGAGATCCATTTGGGATGGAAACCAAGTTCCTCCAGTGCTTTAAAAAGGAAGTCCCACTCAACTCTATCGAAAGCCTTCTCAAGGTCCAGTTTTAAGGAAACCCAACTTCTATTTCCCTTCATCAATTTAAATTTATGTATTATTTCATGGGCAATGAGGATGTTATCATGTATTGATCGATTGGGCATGAAAGCCGTTTGAACAGGATCGATGATTTTCTCCATGATAGTATGGAGACGGTTTGCAAGAATTTTGGAGATGATTTTATAGAAACTGTTACAAAGGCTTATTGGGCGATAGTGATTTGGGGTAGAAGGATTTTCAATTTTGGGAATAAGAGTAATCAAGGTATGATTGAATTGCTTGAGGAGTTTAGCATCTTGGAAAAAGGATTTAACCGCTAGGCATATATCCTCCTTAATAATAGGCCAATGGTTTTGGTAGAAGGCAATACCGAACCCATCAGGCCTCAGAGCTTTATACTAATTTTGATAAAAAATGGCATGCTCAATCTCTTCATCCGTGACAGCTCGGATAAGATAGGAGTTGTCAGTTTCAGAGAGACGAGGAGAGAGATCAAGACCAAGATTTCTTTCAGGATCAGAGGTGGATTTAAAACGATTGGTGAAGTTATCTAAGAAAATAGTCTTGATGTCATGAGTATTGTTGGTCCAACAGCCATCCTCGTTTTTGATACTGCTAATAGTGCAGCGCGATTTGCAGCCTTTCATGGAGAGATGAAAAAGTCGAGAATTCCGATCACCATTAATTAACAAATCTTTACGGCTAAGTTTGCCCCATAATTTATTATTAGAGAGATGAATTTTCTCTCGCTGTTTGAGCAGGCGATGGAGCCAGCGATTACGCTTTAGGTTGTTTAGATCATTCGCTAACATTTGTTCAACATATTGAAGCAGTTCGGTAATTACCAAAGAGAATCTTGGACAATCGTTTTAAGTTAGATTTGGTTGAAGAGAGTTTTTATCTTAATTGAAACATGAGAGTGCCATGGCATTTAAGCTTCCAGCACTTTTTAACTATATGATGGGCCTCGTGATATGAAGACCAAGCAGGTTGGTATTTAAAACCCGGGCCTTTAGACCGAGGAGAGTTAGAGTCCGTGTTAAGGAGAATATAAGAGTGATCCGAAATCGTAAATGGGCCAGTAGAAAGCGTAAAGTTTTGGAATAGAGATTCCCAAGCGGGAGAAATAATTAAGCGATCTAATTTTCCGTAAACAAGGTGACCTTTACAGAATTTTTTCCAAGTAAATTGTCTACCACAGGCAGTAACATCAGTACAAAGGGTTTTAGCAAGAAATTCGTTTAGCCTAAGAAAGCGTTTAGGAGATGGTATAGGACAACCATTCTTATCAACAGGTGTGAGTAATTCGTTAAAGTCTCCCATTAAAATCCATGGAATGGAGACAGAGCAAGCAAGCTCAAGGAGAGAACTCCAAAAAGCATCTTTATCATGTTCTTGGGCAGGGCCGTAGCAGGCTATAAAAAGGAAGCGTCATGATTTTTGTTTGTCTATAATTTCACTATGTATGATTCTAGGGTTAGTAAATATGGTTGTAAAGTCTAAGAGGTCTGAGTTCCATAAGCACCAGATGCCTCCAAAGCCGTTAGTATTTGGAATGGATAAATAAGATTTAAAACCCAATTTAGGTAAAATTTTATTTTTGTTATCTTGATTAACCATAGCTTCCAGAAGGACTATTAGATCTGGGTTTATCGTTGACATAATATGTCTCAATTCAAACTTGAGTGGAGGCCTTTTAGCCTCTTGGACATTCCAACAAAGAATCTTCATTTAGAAAAATAAGTGAGAAAGGCTTCCACAGCCAGATTTGTGGTGGTAATAAACAACAATTTTTGTACAAGTTCGTAGCATATAAGAATAACGTCGGATAAAGAATACCACAATTTGAAGCGAGGCTTATAGCAAAATAGAATTATAGCTAAAACAATCCAATCTAAATTGCAATGGCATATTAGGCTAGCACTATTTGAAGAATCAGGGAATCGAATCCATCTGATGCAAGAATTCAGACCTGCATAAAGAAGTGAAAAATCGATAAATCCAACCATTGCACAATGAAAAAAGAAATAGGAAGGGACATAGGGAAAAGGAATCAGCTGAATAGAAATGTAGGTAGTAGGAGCTAGAAGACATAAACTGAAAGCGACAATACTAGTAAGAGAAAAGGAGAATGTAGATGGAGTAATAGGCGGTCTCAGAGTTATAAGGAATAAATCATCATCGACTAAGGTTAAGAAAGGGGCGTTGTGAGGAGGCCAGCCAACACCGGCAAAATAGTGGGCGGCAACAACCTCGAAAGTAATGATCCAGAACCAATCTAAGGGCATAAAGACCCAGTGCCAAAGCCAATTTCTAGCCATAGTACCAAACAAGCAAGTAGCTTTAACTTTGAAAGATAATTGAATCAATCTCAGAGAAGTTGAGCACAACTCATCATAGACCAGGATAGAGTTAAGAGCCAGCCAGGGCAATGCGACCCAGGGTTTTTTTTGTGAACCCAATAGCGAGAGAGAAAAGGGGAGATGGCCAGCCAGTCCCCAAAAGAACGACGGCAACATCAATCAAACATGACTTAAAGGCGCAAACAAGAGGCTAGCCTGCAAATAGCCAAAGACAAATTTTAGAAGAGGGATTAGCCAAGTTAAGGATAAAACCAACTTCACACTTAAAAGGAATGCAAATAGTAAAGAGGGAAATTTCAAGAATGAGAATGAGTACAAGATAAGTGGATAAAGTAGGTGATAGATGATTTAGAGTAAGGAAATAATGAGTCAACTGACAAGTAGATACCATGGGAGGGATAAGGATTTTATTATAGAGTTAACAAAGGGAAAAACCCCAATACCAAATACAGGGGAAGGGGGTAATAGAAAGAAAAGAAACAGCGATACACCAGGAAAAGGCATTAATCAGATGCATTAAAGATAACAACCATAGAATACATTCGGCAGCCTGAACAAAAGGGGAAAAAACAGGTCGTACATCATAATAGACTAAGCATAGCCAGAAGGAAATTACAGGGAAAACCAGAAAGGCGCAACAAAGGACGAAAAACCAAAAAAGGATGCAAATTATACATTTGGTACTCAACTTAAAACATCCTATTCCAAAGCCACATTGAGAGTAATTAGCATGAAAAAGGGTCTGCCCCAGTCGCCATTTTCCTCTTCTTGGAAGAATCAGAGGACAACAAGGAGCCATCCAGATCATCAAGATCTAAACAAAGATCAGAGTCTTCTTCCTCATTTCTATTGTCAACGTCTTTTTCAGCATTGATTGGAGTACCAGCCATACCCCTTTTCTTGAAATTGTTTAAAGGAACATTTGAACTCCCTTCATCATCGCTTCCTTTAACTAGCTTGGAAGCAACACCAGGATCATCAGAATTAGGGAGAGGAAGGCATTATAAACCTCCTTGAAAGGTTTAGGCGGGCTAATAGAAAGAATGGGTTTCAGAGAAGAGTGCCCTTGGCAGCCTTGGAACCAGAGGGCTTCCTGCTACGTTTATTGGGTTCTAATTTTACCCATTCAGGATCAGGACGGGTGGGGTGGGATGGACCAGCCGGATCGGTAACCTCCACAGCTTTGAGTTTTTCAACAACAACCTCGATCTTAGGACATGGGATTTGGTTAGGACATGAATCAAAGAATGATCAGCAGCACCACACCAGGCGCAAGTTTCATGAAGGTTTTCAAAAGTGATAGGAACTCGTTTAGGACTAGAGGTAGAGGGGATGGTAACAACACCCAAGACAGACTTGCTAACATCAATATGCATACAAACTCGAGCATAGAGACACTTGGATCTGTAAAGGGTACGATGATCAACACGGATAACTTTGCCGGTATGGGCAAGAATGGCAGCTAAAGGTTTTTCACTCCAATATTCCTAAGGGAGACTAGGGATTCTAACCCAAACATCAATATGAGTGATAACTTCTGAGTAAGGATCAAAAAGGGGGACCCACTCTTTAGAACAAAATTGGAACCACGAACATGATATGGTCGATTAAACCATACAAATTCTTTATCTTCAGCATTAGAGAATTTAACAAGGACCCAGCCATTACCATGCTGAACATACTCTATAGAACCCCTCACATTTTTCCAATCACTTTTATTTTTGGCCTCGATAATAGCAATTGGGACATCCGCCTCCCACATTTTACCAAAAAGACATAACTTTTGAAGATCATTAACAACATCAGGATCAACACAGCTAGCGAGATTGTCCAATTCAGGAGAATTGGACAGATGAACAATATTCAGGGAAGAGGAGGGAAAGTGGGAATCGTTGTGATTATGTGAACTTCCGGAAGGAAGTTCACCAGGCGATACTCTAGGGATGGAGCCGAGATCATCATGGTTATTGCCCACACCGAATTTAATAGCGTGGGAGAAAGAAAAGTTTCGGACACGGTCGTTGCGATCATGTTGATCTCGACCGTAATTCAAACCATCAGAGGCTCGGAGTCCGGTTATAGAGTTGGAAGGGGGAAAAGTGTCGAGGTTGACAGGAGTGCCATTGTTTGAGGATTCAGGTTTAGACATTGAAATGCAAGAAGAAAGAGGACTAAGTAAGCAAGAGATACACCACGAATCGCGTTGAACCCAGATCAATTTGTAGGAGATATGAGGGTAGCAACCCCGATCGGAGAGTAACAAAGCATAAGCCATTCTAGAATGCTCGATAGATAGAGTGTGAGGGGAATAGGAAAAAGTGTAGGGGTTCCATAACTGAGGGCTAGCCATCGTAGGACTTGGAGTCCAAGCCACAACCTTACCCGGATAGCAAGGATTCAACACCAAGAGAGGAAACGCAGAGTCGGAAAACCGTGGCCACCACGTCTTGTCCACCCTCGGAACAGTGAGAACCACCATCCACGTGTCGAAAAAGAAGCATTGGGAGAATCGCCGAGGAGATCTGTGGATAAAATTGAACCAGAAAAACCCTAGACCCTAAACCCTAAACCCTAAACCCTAAACCCTAAACCTAGGGAGGATTTAGATTAAAATTGAACCAGATAAAATCGAAGGCAATCATAACAAACAATAGAGAGTAGGATGATCTGGCAGGGACATCTTAGAAATCAGGCGTGACAAAAAGGCTAAGACATCGCGAAAAAAGAGAAATCAGGGAGGAGGGTGGAGATCGAAACGACGGTTGGCTAGGGTTAGGGGGAGAGGGAAGAGGAAGATGGCAGGGCTCTAGAGAGAGCAGGAAGCTCTCCGAAGGGTTTTTTTACCATTGCTCATAATATTAGTATTAAGATGACTTGTGAATTCTCCATAGCCCTAACCCTAATATGTGTATTATTGATATTATGAATTTTCATGCATAAATATTATGATTATTATTATTATGACTATTTGTGTTACTTCATATAAATTTGATTGGAATAATTACAAATATTATGAATGTTGTTTCTGATTGTGGTTAGGTAACTATTTGTGGTGATTTTTATTGTTAGTTTTGGGACTATGTGATTATATGGGATGTTATTATGCTAATTCATGTTTAGAGTTTATTAGTATTATTGTATGTATGAATTAGGGTTGGTCTCTTATGTAAATCTGATTTCATTGTTTATAATTGATTATTATGCATGTTGTGATTATTCATTAAGGTTGTTCATAATTTTAAAGTATATTTTATGCATATTATTTCATAATTGTAAAGTATAGTTTATTTGCGTTTTAAATTAAAGTATTAATTTATATCGATTACTATATTATAGTTCTTTAAGAGAGGTTTCAAAATCCTCTCTACTGCTTTTAAAATTTCAATTGTGTATTACGTATTTATATTATTACTACGTTTCTATCCAATTTTTCTTTATGTAAAATTATGTTGTAATTTCCAAAAGAGCATTCTAAAGCACCTCCTATTATTTATTATAAATTTTATCATGCCTTATGTTTAGTAAAGTTTAAATTTTATGTATTTTTATCATTTTATATTATCAATAGATGCTTATGTGATTATTATGATTATCAGGTTTTCTTTATGAAAAATGGTTTGATTTTGGTGTATATGTCGTGATATTTAGACCTCATTTCTGTTGTGATATTTTTATAGATCTTTCATGTCAAAAGTTTAGTTTATTTTGGTTATTAGTGTAAGTTTTAGATTTATGTGTTTAATTGAGAATTTGTAAGTTTATTTGTGAAATTTGTGTAATTGGTTTGGTAAGGTTGACCTTGCTAGTGTTAAGAGGGTCAAAGGATGTGGTTCATAGATGTTATTACTTGGATGATGGGAACCTTTGAATGTTCCTCGGGTGAGGGTGAGGTATAATGTAGTGAATACTAACTTCGAGACGTTATTAATTATAGAATTACTCTATTTATAGGCGCGATCTAGACCGTCCGTTTAGTGAGCTCAAGTGTGTTTGTTGGAAGTGAAGTGCAGTGAAGAATTCTAGGTAATGTCTATGTCCTAAATCCCGCTTGGGTGCATTTTAATTGTTTTGATTGATTTTAAGTTGTTTTGCGATTTGCATTTCGAAGGGATTTTATGGTGGAAAATTTGACTGTCTGTTTTTTGGATGTCGAGTTGTGTTTTGAGTTGATTAAATGTGGACAGTCCTTTATGTGTGATTTAGAAATGGTTTTGGAAATTGGGATTGGATTGCTTGAGATTGGAATGGTGTGATATTAAACCTGATTAATAAATTAAACGTGACGTAAATGCAGGTTCGGGCAACACCCCTGAAGACCAGGTTCTTGGCATCCTATAGGGGGGTTGTCAACAGATCAGGGATGCTTGATAGGTGCTACTTCCCCAGGGTTAGTGATATGCACGTGTGTGAAATGGATGACCATCCGTATGATTGAGATTGTGATTGATTGAGTTTGGTATTGAGCTTGAGACTATGATGAGATTGTGATATGATTATTGTGAAGTCTTTTGACTTCGAGGGCCAAATAAGCAAGACCCGCCCGCTTAATAAATATGAAAGATGGTTATGGTTGGTTGGGGAAGAAAATTTGTTTTAAGAGGTTTTGGCTTATTCACTTTTCCCTCAAAAATGAATTGAAATAGATTTAAATTGTTTTAACGGTTAGGGGTAGACATTATTGAGTCCTCCTCATGTTATTAAATGTTTTGTTTTCAGGTGAAGAGTTCTGTGATGGGAACGGGGACTAGAAGTGAGGGCGATAGATCGAAGTTAGAATTTCTGTGAATAAAGTTTAGTTTATGTTTTTGAGTTGAAGTTAGTTTGTGTTGTTTTTAGAATTCGAAGTTTCTTTCGTTTGTTTAAATTGAAGTAAAAATGATTAGTTGCTAGTTTTCCTTTCTTGACTTGTATTCCTTTGGGGATACGGCAGTAACGCCCAATTAAAAGAAAAAAAAGTCTTCCTCTGTTAATGTTAGTCAACGTTTAACTTTGACCGTTACGTTTAGAATTGAATTTTCATGTTACAGAATGGTATCAGAGCCTTGGTTTACGACCTGGTAGCTCCTAAGGTTTATTAGGTTTTAGTTAGAGCTTAGGAAGCTACGTTCGGAGTGATGACTGTAGGATGGGGGAATGGGATCTGTGTTTGTTTCTTTGTCTACTTTTTGTGTTATAAGTGCATGCGTGATCATTTTTGGACATCTATTGGATGACATACTGCTGCCGTTGCTCCGAGCACCCGACTCTATCTTCTCTAGAAGATCTAAACCCCGAGGAGGGCAAGGAATACAACCCCGAGGAGGGTCTGGAACCCGAAGAAGACCCCGACGAGGATTCAGAGGTTCAGAGAAGACCCGACCTACGAGGAGCAACTGATAGGGATTCTAGACTTTGAAGAGAAGTTGCGTCAGAGAAATATCGTCCCTCTAGTAAAACCGTGATGGGAGAACCATGCCATAGTCGAAACCATTTATGAAGCCGGGGAGGAGATTAGATCGAGGTATCCACAAACTATTAAACGCACAAGGTACATCGAGTTTCGAGGACGAAACTTCTTTTATGGAGGTAATGATCTAAAACCCCGAAAAATTTGAATACGTTGACCGTCACGTCGTTAGTAATTACGTTTGACTCTGTTAAATATTGAGATTTTATCGACGATTATTTCTACTGACACTTGAGCTCATAGGACCGTTGAGTGACTAACAAGGGTATTTTAGTAATTTTCTACATGCATGGGGGTAAGGGTAATTGGGTAATTTTATGTGATTAATATTGTATGTACTTTTCTTTCAATTATTTATGAAGTATGTGTTTTTAGTTTATTACTATGTGGTTTTATTATTTTGGACAACTTGAAAATTTAATTATTTTCCTATTACTAATATTAGCATATGATGCAATTATTGTTTTACAAAAAAATTAGTTTCTATTTTTATTAGACTTGGTATAAATACATAGTTTTATTATCAAAAACCCTAGTTTTGCTAAACCCAAACCCTAGCCTCCATCTCCTCCCCCTGTATGCAGCTGACCCGACTCAACCACGACCACCTGTTGCTCGTCGACAACCGCCACTGTGCACCACCGCCAGTATCCACCGCATGCTCCTCCTCCCCTCCTCTCTTTCAATCGCAGTTTCTTCTCTCTCTCTCTCTCTCTCTCTCTCTCTCTCTCTCTCTCTCTCCCGTTCTGTGCTCCACCCCGCGCGCCACCGCCGCATCCACCAGGCATCGCCGAAGTCGTCGCCGGCCACCAGAACCCGCCGTCCTGACGCCGAGGCCCACGAAGAAGGTCGAAAGGCCATGGTAAACTTCTGCTGCGAAATCGTGACATCAGGCTGTTGCGGACTGCCCTCCGGCCATTTGACCACCTTGTCGCTGCCTTCTGTCGCCCTTGTTCGCCGCCTCTCTGTAGCCAGGAACATCCAGTTGCCACCCACAGTAAGCCCCAACCCTCTAGTGTTTGCAAACCCTCACCCTAATAAGTGTAGTATGGATATTATGAATTTTCATGCATAGATATTATGATTATTATTATTATTATTATGACTATTTGTATTACAGCATGTAAAACTGATTGGAATAATTAGAAATATTATGAATGTTGTTTCCGATTGTAGTTAGGAAACTATTTGCAGTGATTTTTATTGTTAGTTTTGGGACTATGTGATTATATGGGATGTTATTATGCTAAATCATGTTCAGAGTTTATCAGTATTATTGTATGTATGAATTAGGGTTGGTTTGTTATGTAAATCTGATTTCATTGTTTATAATTTATTATTATGCATATTGTGATTATTCATTACGGTTGTTCATAATTGTAAAGTATATTTTATGCATATTATTTCATAATTGTAAAGTATAGTTTATTTGCGTTTTAAATTAAAGTATTAATTTATATCGATTACAATATTATAGTTCTTTAAGAGAGGTTTCAAAATCCTCTCTACTGCTTTTAAAATTTTAATTGTGTATTACGTATTTATATTATTACTACGTTTCAATCGAGTTTTTCTTTATGTAAAATTATGTTGTAATTTTCAAAAGAGCATTCTAAAGCTCCTCCTATTATTATTATAAAGTTTATCATGCGTTATGTTTAGTAAAGTTCAAATTTTATGTATTTGTATCATTTTATATTATCAATACATGCTTATGTG
This sequence comes from Portulaca oleracea, assembly GCA_029582165.1. NCBI lineage: Eukaryota > Viridiplantae > Streptophyta > Magnoliopsida > Caryophyllales > Portulacaceae > Portulaca > Portulaca oleracea. The sequence goes on from CM055870.1 coordinate 23,990,052, forward strand.
ATTATTATGTGATAATCGAGTTTTCTTTACGTAAAATGGTTGATTTTGGTTTATATGTGGTGATATTTAGACCTCGTTTGTGTTGTGATATTTTTTTGGAGCTTTCATGTAAAAAGTTGAATTTATTTTGGTTATTAGTGTGAGTTTTAGATTTATGTGTTTAATTGAGAATTTGTATGTTTATTTGTGAAATTTGTGTAATTGGTTTGGTAGGGTTGACCTTGCTAGTGTTAAGAGGGTCAAAGGATGTGGTTCATAAATGTTATTACTTGGATGATGGGAACCTCAGAATGTTCCTAGGGTGAGGGTGAGGTAGAATGTAGTGAGTACTAACTTCGAGATGTTATTAATAATAGAATTACTCTATTTATAGGCGCGATCTAGGCCATCCGTTTAGTGAGCTCAAGTGTGTTCGTTGGAAGTGAAGAATTCTAGATAATGTCTATGTCCTAAATCCTGCTTGGGTGCATTTGTTTTGATTGATTTTAAGTTGTTTTGCGATTTGCATCCCGAAGGGATTTTATGGTGGAAAATTTGACTGTCTGTTTTTGGATGTCGAGTTCTGTTTTGAGTTGATTAAATATGGACAGTCCTTTATGTGTGATTTGGAAATGGTTTTGGAAATTGGGATTGGATTGTTTGAGATTGGAATGGTGTGATATTAAACATGATTAATAAATTAAACGTGACGTAAATTCGGGTTCAGGCAACAGCCCCGAAGACCAGGTTCTTGGCATCCTGTAGGGGGGTTGTCAAGAGATCAGGGATGCATGATAGGTACTACTTCCCCGGATTTAGTGATATGCTCGTGTGTGAAATGGATGGTCATCCGTATGATTGAGATTGTGATTGATTGAGTTTGGTATTGAGCTTGAGACTGTGATGAGATTGTGATATGATTATTATGAAGTCTTTTGACTTCGAGGGCCAAATAAGTAAGGTCTTACCGCTTAATAAATATGAAAGATGGTTATGGTTGGTTGGGTAAGAAATTTTTTTTTGAGAGGTTTTGACTTATTCACTTCTCACTAAAAAATGAATTGAAATGGATTTAAATTGTTTTAACGGTTAGCGTTATACATTATTGAGTCCTCCTCATGTTTTTAATTATTTTGTTTTCAGGTGAAGTGTTCTGTGATGGGAACGGGAACTAGAAGTGACGACGATAGATTGAAGTTAGAATTTCTGTGAATAAATTTTAGTTTATGTTTTAGAGTTGAAGTTAGTTTGTATTGTTTTCAGAATTTGAAGTTTCTTCAGTTTGTTTAAATTGAAGTACAAATGATTAGTTGCTAGTTTTCCTTTCTTGCCTTGTATTCCTTCGGGGATACGGTAGAAACGCCCAATTAAAATAAGAAAAAAGTATTCTGCTGCTAATGTTACATTCTGAATTGAATTTCCAGAGCGTTATATATATATATATATATATATATATATATATATATATATATATATATATACATGTATAGGAAAATTGGATTATAATAATCACAATTTTTACAAATTGGACAACAATAATCCCTACTTTCGGTTTGTATTATGGCGGTAAAAAAAAAAAAGGATTGTTGTGGGACATCATCGAGAGTATACCCTAAATATCATAGATTTTGTGTTGCATTTGATTCAAAACTTGGTATAACACTTTATCATGATTTTTAATTAATTTATAGCGTTTCTTCCAATTTCTTTCAATTGTTCTATTTTTTTTACGATTTTTTCACTTTTATTCCTATTTAAAAAATCATAATAATTACTCTGAGTCTCCAAAAAATAATTTAAAAAATGTTTTAGAAACTACATTTCATTACCTTTCAAGGGGCAGGAATGAAAAAAAACAAAAACAATATGGGGTAGAAATGAAAAAAATAAAAATAATGTGGAGGTAGATTTGGTACCACTGCAATCCAATTTTTTTTCTTTTTGGACCACCTGAATCCAAATTGATAGTAGGGATTATTATTGTCCAATTCGTAAAATTCGGGATTATTAGAATTCAATTTTCCTATCTATATATATATATATATATATATATATATATATATATATATATATATAATATATATCTATATATATTATCATATATATATATATATATATATATATATATATTATCATCTATATAAATATATGTCAGGTTATTGGAATCTAATAAGTCCTCCTATATGTGTGTTTGGATATAATGAATCAACCTTTAACTTTTGTTTTCAACGAACTGGCCTTTCTACCTTATTCTTTTTTTCCTAACGAACCACCACCGAGTCCAACTCATCGGAAGTATGACATGACGAGCGATGACTTATGTGGCGGTTGTTTAAGCAAAAAAAAAAAGGAAAAAAATTGGACATATTTTTTGCTAACTTGGATTACGCATTCAACATTTTTCATTTTTTTTAAATTTCACCTTACCTCACCTCCTCTCTCTCTCTCTCTCTCTCTGCCGCTTCAGCTTGACCCCCTCCCCCAACCTCCCTCCACTCACTTTCTCTCTCACCCTCCACCCCCAACATCACCCTCCTCTGCCACTACTATCACCGCCGCCACCACAACCACCACTGCCGCTGCCATCTCCCTCACACCAACCTCGACTCTCTCCCTCTCTTCGCCTCAACCTCTAGCCTCGAGATCACCAACAATGGCCTCCATGGACCCTCTGTAGGAAGGGCAAGGCTCCCCTCCATCTTTCTTGTTTGAGTTCTTAATAGGGTAATTGATTTACAAATTATGATTTTTCTAGCTTCATTCTTGTTCTTGGTTGTTGTTTTCTGTTAAGTTAATGGTAGATTGCGTGTTGTTTTTTTTTTATAAAAAAAAAATTGCAGGGTTTAGACACTTATGTTAGTGTGGAGAGTTTCTAAGTTCCAATCGCTTTAACCTTAGCGACAATGATTTGATCATGTATGTCCCCTTTTTGTCCCCTCCCTCTTTCTTTAATTTTTCTGGGTATTACTTGGTTTTTTTTCTATGGTTTTCTTAATCTCCCATCACCCATTTTCTTTCATTTTTTTGGGTATCGCTTAAACCTTAGGAATTTTCAGTTTGATTTTGAACTTATGGGGTTTTGTAGGGGTTTGGGGATGGTGGCGGTAAGGAGTGTGGTGGTGACGGATTTGAGTGGAAGGACGAGAATGAATGAGGGTGGGGGTTGATGGCAATAATGGTGGAGGGTTTGACCAATGTTGTTGGGCGGCGATCGTGGGGGTGGTTGTGGCAGCGGAGTTGGTGGCGGCGGTAGTGGTAGTGGCAGAAAAGAGGGTGATGCTAGGGGTGGAGGGGTGGAGAGTGAGAGAAAACGTGAGAGGATAGAAGTTGGGGGAGCGCATGGGGGGAGAGAGAGAGGTGGAATTTAAAAAAAATAAAAAATGATGAATATTTAATCAAAGTCAGAAAAAACATGCCTAATTTTTCCCTTTTTCTTTTTTGCTTAAACAACCGCCTCATAAGCAATTACCACCGTCATGTCATACTTCCGATGAGTTGGACTTGTTAAGTTTCACCCTAATTTGGTGAAACTAAAAGAGAAGAGGGGGAGGGAGATTTGAGAAATGATGATTCAATATTATTGATGATCTCAACTCCAGAGATAAAAGAGGGAGAGGAAAGTTATATATAACCAACCTCCCTAACAAACCAAGAAACAAGATAAAGAAACAAAGAAACAAAATTGCGAACAAATTGGAAACAATACAAGATTTACTATTCCTAACACCCCCCCTCAAATTGGAGGGTGTCAAAACTCCAATTTGCCAACAATGGAAATCTTGAACTTTAACTCCAACAGCTTCCTCGCCATCACCACAACTCTTAATAGCGGGTCAATGGACGTAGCCACGGAAGAACTTCGTGGAGTCAAACGACGAAAGAAAGAGAAAGATTGTTGCCAAATTTTTCCAGGTATCATAGCCGTCTCCGGTGAATACAATGGCCTAATAGAGACTTTCCTGGTTGATCGGACGAAACACACTTTTACAGAGAGAGGATCACACGGATCAATCATGAACCTTTTATCAGACATGGTGAACTTGAATGAAGGCAGACGAGGAGGAAGAGAGAATAGGGTTCTTCACAACTGGAAATTGATCCAGTTCTTGCTGTTGCAGAGGTTGAATACAAGAACTGGCGCTGAAGAATGCATTGGAAAGAGCAGAAAACGCCATTGCTCCTCCAGCAGAGTGATGATATCGACCCTGTAAGATTGAAACCCTAGAAATGAATTGAAGTTTGAAAAAGTGTGCATGAATGATTTGCCCTTGCCATCATCAGACGCAACAATCTGTTGATTATCCCTAGAGAACGTCGCGAGGTAGTTTGCCGAGTCAACTCGATCCTTCACCAACCGATTCGTTTGGAGCGAAGCTATGGACAACCACACCTACGCCAAAATCGGATCGTTACTCGCAATTGGTGGAATTGTGAGTTTTGCACCATCTTCATCACTGTCGTAGATTGAGAGCATCCATCGGAGGTCAGCAATGGAAGATTCCAGAAGGTTCGAGACCTTCTTGAAGTCCGCAGCAGAGGAAGTGATCGTGAGAAACACGTGACGCAGAATTTCGGTGTGCTTGCACTTCCGGGTTAGGGCACGCTCGAGGTTCTTCGAGGCGTCACCGACAATCCCACGAATCGGACGGATCATGAGAAATGATGATTCAATATTATTGATGATCTCAACTCCAGAGATAAAAGGGGGAGAGGAAGGTTATATATAACCAACCTCCCTAACAAATCAAGAAACAAGATACTCAAACAAAGAAACAAAATTGTGTACAAATTGGAAACAATACAAGATTTACTATTCCTAACAGGACTCGATGGTGGTTCGTTAGCAAAAATAAGGTGTAAAGATCAGTTCGTCGAAAATAAAATTTGAAGGTTGGTTCGTTATATCCAAACACACATATAGGTTGGTTTATTAGATTCCAATAACCCAATATATGTCTGTGTCAAATAAATATTTCAATTTTAATAAGTTTAGCACACATAATCTATCGAAAATAAAATGCTTAACCCGCAGATATTTTGACAATTAATAATTTTTTCGTACATTATATTGCACAGGATATGCGGTGCTAATTATGTTTATAAAAATCAGATAGTTTCAATTATGTATAATTAGTAAGAAATATAATTCGAGCTACAACATTATCTTAATTGCAAGACGGTTTCGGATGATCTGTAATGTAATAAAGTTGGTGTGTGTGTGTGTTCATGTCTCAATCTCTCTCTCTCTCTCTCTCTCTCTCTCTCTCTCTCTGTGTCTCTGTCTCTCTGTCTCTCTCTCTTTCTCTCTCTCTCTCTATATATATATATATATATATATATATATATATATATATATATATATAAATATATATATATATATATATATGGAAAAATTGGTCAGAATTTTCCATCACCAAAACTGCTTTTTACAAAATACTCCAGGCATACCTAGAGGGGCACAGTATCAAAATTGCCCAAACAAAAAAGCGAACACCACCTTAATCAAAACGCCTAAAAAAAACAAACAAGTTAAGCTAAACGCATTTTTTCACATCATTTACAATATAACCCACTTTACACTCTACTGTATGTTCTAAATTATGAAAAAGTATCAAATTCCTGTCCAACCAGATATGATATATAGAAGCTGTAACACCAAGACTAATTTGTTGGCATTTCTTCTTCGGTAACTTCAAACAATCCTCCAACCAATTGTCCCAATTCAAGAAAAAATCAAACAGATGAATCAGAACATCATTACCGATTTGTCGAGAGAAAGAGCACTCAAAGAGCAGGTGCTTGTTCGGTCTCGTTCCGAGTCGAATTTTATCTCTTTTATAGGGTGTTTGTGTTTATTTTAGCCTCTTGTATATATATTAGATATAGTGATTTTGTGTTTTATAGGAAAATAAGGAGTTAGAAGAAGTTTGGGCTTAATTGAGGGTTTTTAGGGAATCCCGAGCGATTTCCCGAGTCAAACCAAGTCAACCCGAGCCGAGACCCGAGACGAAACCAACCCGGAAGTCCATTTCCTTTTTCTATCGCAAAACAGGGCAATTGAAGCAGATATAGGTCGCACCCGTGATTACTGACTGCCGCGCCAACACCAGCCAAGCAGCAAAGGGTCGCGCCCGCGACCCCAGCCGTCGCACCCGAGACGTGTTGCTGGGAGAAGGATGTGCCTCGGACAGATGGTCGACTCGCTCGAGTCAAGCGGTGACTCGCCCGAGTCACTAATAGGTTGCGCCCGCCACCTCTTTGATCGCGCCCGCGACGTCTGGAGAATACACGACAGTTGACGATGGGCAGTACGCTGACTCGCCCGCGACCATTGGCGACTCGCCTGCGACTGACCGAGCTGCGGAAATGCTGCGCGCTGCTGCGATTAAAATCCTAGGGTTTAGGGGTTGTAATTTCCTTCTTCTATAAATACCCACTTGTATTCAACACTTTTATCAAGTAGCCTAGGTAGTTTAGGAGTAGAATTAGGTTAGATTAGATTTAATTGCTTTTTTTAATTGTTCTTCAAGTTTTAAATTGTTGTTCAAGCTTTCTTTGATTTCCTGCATTTGTATTCAAACTTTCTCAAGCTTTCTCAATTCAAGCAAAGTTTCCATTGAAGTATTTTACAAGCTTTCTCTCTCTCTCTCTCCTTCTCTCTAATCTCCATTGATGTCTTGATTTCAAAGCTTTCTAGGGTTAGTCTCACCACAAATCCACTTTTAGTGGGGAGGAGGGTCAAAGGTTACCAATTTTACTTACTAATGAGAATTTGGGGGATCCTTGGTATTCCAATCAACAAATTCTTGTTTGTTCGGGGGAAATTACAAGTGAAGATTTGGTACTTTGGTCATCAAAGGTATATTTCTTGTCCCTAATTTCATTGTTCATGCTTTTTATTGCTTTCCTATTTCTAGCTTTTTAATTGCTTTCATCTTTATTGCTTTCTTTGATTCATGCCTAGGTTAGATTTAATTGCTTTATTTACATAATTTATCGCTTTCCGCATTGTGACAACCCTTATCTAAAAACCACAAAAATTACAACCGAACAGTGCTGAACTGATTCTTCCTCAATAAAACATAGCGGGCAACGATTAGCAAGAGAGTAACCAAATTTCTTCAATCTATCTTGAGTAGTAAGACGACGATGAATTGACAACCAAGCTATAAAGGAACATTTATGAATCTTCAAACCATTCCAGAGGAAGGAGAACCAAGTTACCTTCTCAGAATGATTTTTTATCTTTTGATAGCCTTCTTGGATTGTATAGGGTTTTTGTTGCAAAACCGACTCTCGAAAAAGCTCAAATAAACCATCTCTGACTTGTAGTAATTTCCTCCAGTACCAGCTACTATGTTGCTTGGCTGTTCAATTCCAGATTGAATTCTTCTTGAGATAATGATGGTGAACCCATTTAACCCATAATGACTCCTTGTCATCAATCAACTGCCAAACCAGTTTACCTAAAGCAACAGTGTTCCAAGCAAAAGGATTAAACTACCTTCAATTTTTGACAAACAGCAAGTGGACCAGGCAATCGGAGGGGACTTTTTCTGTTGATTTCCCCACAAAAACGCACGACAAATCTTCACTAAAGAATCAATAACACTCTTAGAAAGAATGAAAATATCAGATCAATAAGAATGAATAGCCATCAACATACTATTGACTAGCTCCACCCTTCCAACGTATGTCAATCTTCTCACAGCCCAACCTTGAACTCTTTTAGACATTTTCTCAAGAATTAAAGTACAATCATGTCTATTCAATCTCGTAGGTTTAACTAGGACATCAAGGTAACGGAAAGGAAAATTACCTTTAGCAAATCCAGTTAAATTCAAAATCTCCTCTTTTGTCGACTGATTTACCCCAGCAAATACCACATTAGATTTCACTTTACTAGGGGAAATAAACCCGAATTGCTAGAGAAATGTAACAAAGCAGACATCAACATCTCAACACTTTCTTTGGGTCTCCATTACAGAAAACAAGAAGGTCATCGGCAAAGCATAGATGGGCCAATTTAATTGACTTACAGTGTTGATCAAATTGGAACTCAGAATTGGATGTTGCCTCCTTGATAGCACGCCTCAGATAGTCTATTATCACCACAAATAGTAAAGGAGATATGGGATCTCCTTGCCTCAATCCACGCCCACTATAGAAGAAACCATAAGAGTTTCCATTGATCCCCACAGAAAATGAAGCAGATGAAATACATTCCATTATCTAGTCAACAAACTTTAGTGGAAAATTAAGAGCTAATAGCAAGTTCTTCAATGTTGTAAGCCTTTTGAATGTCTATCTTGAATAAACAACTCGGTTTGACTCCTTTGCGATTATAAAATTTCACAATGTCCTCAGCTATCAAGATATTATGAATAATAGATCGCTCATGGACGAATGCAGATTGAGATATATCAACTATATCAGAAAGAATCACCTTTAACAGATTACAAAGGATTTTGTAATTGTCTTGTATAAGACATTACAACAGGCAATAGGCCTCAAATTGCCAACATATTCTGGGTTGTTCACCTTAGGGACAAGAGCCAAAAGGGTCGAATTAACCTCCTTTAGCAACTTACCGGAACAAAAGAAATCCTTGACTGCTGCACAAAAATCCTTGCCAATAATATGCCAAGCTTTCTTTAAAAAGGTGGCATTGAAACCATCCGACCCAGGGCTTTTCTTCCCATTCATTCCAAATACAACATCTCTAATCTCCTTATGTGTAATGACAACACAAAGTGATTGCTTCTGCTCCTTTGAAACCAATTTTCCAAAATGTAAGGTACTCCAGTTAACCTTGCTTGAACAATTCTGTTTAGCAAAGAAACTCTCAAATTGATTGGCCAGGTGAAATTCACATATGCATAATAAATTCGCAATTTCTCATTCTCTCTCTACAAGCTCTATCTTTATTTCTTCCTTCCAAACTCCATTTCATTAATCCATTTCCCATAGCAGCTCTAACCATTGTGCAGACCAGCACAACGGCTGTCCCGGGTCTCGGTGACTTACATGCGGACCAGCACAGTAACTCGGACCGCTTAGTAGTTCATCAAAGTTCAGACCAACACGTGCAGACAAGCACGGCGGCAGTCCTAGGTCTCGGTGTCTCGCGCGTAGACCTACACAACGACTCAGACTACTTTGCAGTTCGGGTACGTTCAGACCAATACACGTGTGTCGGGCTCAATTTTTTTTGTTTTTGTTTTTGGTGTTGTGTAGACCCGATTGATGTCAATCCGTGTCCTGGGTTTCTCGATCTTCTTTTCTGTTCAACAGATCTCGGGTTAGGGTTAGGTAGTTCACGCCGATGATTAGCTGTACAGACCAGCATAGTCTCGGTTCGGACCTGCTGTTGGGTCTCAGATTTTTCCATAGAATTCTGCTAGTTCAAATACGTTCCTAGGTCACTGTTCAGACCTGACCGTTGTGCTGACCCGCCTAGAAGCGATTTCAAGTCCGGATTTTGAATTTGTCTGGGCTATTCTGACCAGCATAGGTGCCAGCTCGGACTTGGGTCCAGATCTGTCATGCAGACTCGCTTGAAGGTGAACTTGTTCAGACCCGCCTGTTTGTTGGTTTGGGTCTCGGTTTTCAATTTTTTTTACCATGCAGACACGCCAGACTTTGAGTTCGGCTCTCGGGTTTTTTCCGTGCAGATTCGCCTGACTTTGAGTTCGGGTCCCGGGTTTTTCTTTCATGCAGACCTGCCTGACTTTGAGTTTGGGTCTCCGGTCTTCAATTGTTTTTCACTATGCAGACCTTCCTGACCTTGAGTTTGGGTCCCGGGTTTTTCTCTCGTGGAGACCCGCTTGACTTTCAGTTCGAGTCTCGGGTCATGTTTCGTTCGAACCTAGTCAAACGTGCAGATCCGCCTGATTGTGTTTCTGGGCTCGGGTCGTGTTTTGTTCAAACCCAGTCAAATGTGCAGACCCGCCTGACTCTGCAGATTCACTTGTTCGGACCCGCCATTTGTCATTCCCGAGACTTGGCTCAGCTTCCAGTCGTGCAGACCCGCCTGCTTCCTGGGTCACCGTTCAAACTCGTCCAATGGGTTCCCGGACTACCATTCAGACCCATCCAGTGGATATTCGGGTTCAATTTCAAGTTCAAGCTCTGCCTTCTTTTTTTTTCTCGTATGCATATAGTGTGGATGCATTAAATTTTTAGAGATTAATCCGAATAATGTGAAATATTCACGGATTTTTCTCGTGAAATTTAATTCATTCTAACTGGGACTCTTGGAATAAAATTCGAGTCCTGAACGATCTCTCGAATGGATTCACGTAAAGTCTTTGCGAATTAAATTTGAATGTTTTAATTCTGAAAATGTATTATTCTCCGAATTAGTTCTCGTAAAATTTAATGACTCCGATTTTAGAGTTTAATTCAAAAAATGAATTATTCTCCGAACTAATTCTCGTAAAATACCAACTTCTTGGACGGGAAATCCTTCAGTCGATAGCGAATTCGGAACTTCTGGCGATCTTAGCGGATATATATCCAGAGGTGATCAAGATCCTTGGTCAGCGAACTTGAGTCACAATTCTCGAGGTTCCTCTTATTTCTTTTGAGACTCATACGAGGGAAAAAGGATCGCAAATGAGGTCTTATGCATGCTATGCTAGATGAATTACATTACAATACAAGACTCTATCATGCATGTTTATATGGAACCTAATTCTAATGCATGATGCGACTCTTTTTGATTTTTTGATGGATGTGACTTTTTTGTTACTCAAGAAGAAAATAAAAAAAATGACCCACACTTAAAATTAAAAATTAATGTGACTCGAAATACAAATTAATATGACTTAAAATGTAGAAGCTCATATGGTCGTTAAAAAAATGCACATAATCTAAAAAAATACATTGATTTGGTGCACGCATGCAATATGAAACCCCCACTTTCCTGAGAAAAAAAAAGGAATAAGGAAAAGTAAATAAAGACTCTGAATGTCAAGGGTTATTTTGAAGTGCGTTTCAGGACAAGGCAAAAATAGTGAAAATGATGAGTTCTCTTGTCGAACTGCCTCGTAACTTCGTAATTTGCCATGATGCGGACATTGAGTGATGGATGAGCTCCCAGTTGAAATCCCGCAAAAGATGATATCAAGGGAAATCTTGACCCGCTTAAGCTGCTATAATGCGGATATTGAGTGTTGAGCGAGCCCCTAGTGCTAGTGAACAAATGGCTTCAAATGAGTCAGCATGATGGACCTAGGTGGGTGTTGTCTTCAAGTAACCCTTATTTTGATGCAGTTGGATTCTTGTTCTGCTAAAGGAGTTATCCTTCACTTAGGTGTTTTGAAAACAAGGATTAACTGACGAATGTCATGTATGCACTAATGATCAAATTAGAAGAGCTCACGGGGTGACAAAATTGGAGGATGGACTATGAAAAAGATAGGCATTGTGGTATAGAAAGCATGTTAATGAGTAGTTAGGCCCCATTGGTGGACAAGACGAGGCTATGGATGGTTAGGTGAGAGTATTAATCAGATGTAATGGACGATGTGATGAATGGATTGGTAGTTCGATGGATAGAGGTTCGAACTGATGGAGGTAGACGAGATGGTCTATTGATGGAGCATCATGTCTCGTGGGTTTATCTCATAAGGGAAGAGATGGTAAAATGGCTATGGAAGAGTTGCAATTTTTTGGGTTTGGATATGAAGGGTGACCCAAGTCTGATGGGAAAAGTGGGTGTGCATGGTGAAAGGAAATTTAAGAGTTTTTCATTGTCCTTAAAGACCAAGGTTCCCTCTCCTTTTGCCTAGCCCGCCTGGTGAGGTTTTTGGGCTAGCCACTCTTTATTCTCTATCTCAAAGACCAAATGATTTTATGACGAATTTACTCCAAAGTGATTTGCAGTGTCCCGGCCTCAAAGAGGTTCTCTTACGTATCCAGTGTGGAATCAGGTCAGCCGTAGTTCAACAGGTGCAGCTTTAAACGATTGATGCCTCAAGAAGAACTTTGAGATAAGTCGAAAGTTTAATGGGAAGGATAGGTGTGAAGGTTTCATAGGAAGGTTTTGGGATTTGTGTGGGTCACTTACAACTGCCTCTTATTCTTGCTTCTTTCTTCTTCTTCTTCTTCTTCTTCTTCTTCTTCTTCTTCTTCTTCTTCTTCTTCTTCTTCTTCTTCTTCTTCTTCTTTTGGATCTTTTTTTGAACTACGGACCGTCAGCTTATACTTCTCCCATCAATGAATGTTACCCGCAACACATTATTTGACTTAGGTGGGTTTAGGGATGAGATGGTCATAAAAATGAATGATCGGGTTCGTGGTGGTGGTTATGAAGATGGTGATAATGTCGGTGGTAAGGGGTAAAAGCCTTCTATCATAGGCATGTCTTTTTAAGCTACATGATTTATTTATAGTGAGATTCACTTTTAGAGATGATTGGTCGCTTTGAATTCTCTCCTTTTACCTAACCTGCTGGATGAATGTTCAGGTTAGCTTCTTTCATCTTAATTTTTCCTCATTTACCTCTCCTTTTACCCAACTTGTAGCAGGTGTTCAAGTTGGCCTCGTATTCTGTTTTTTTTTATTTAATTTGTCTCTCCTTTTGCCTAACTCTGCTTTGGTGATGAAGTTAGCCTCTCTTCTCTCTCTTTACCTTTTGACTTAGGTTATGACAAAAGGGGGGAAAAAACATAGAATGAAGGTGCGATCGAGATGTGAGATGGAGTGAAAGATGTGAGCAGATGGATGTGTCAGACTTGGATGATCATAAGGGTGAGTGAGTTCTTTAATTTAAATCAGTAATGCAAGCAAAAGATTCTTTCCTTAACAATTCAGAAGCAAATGAAGGGTCGGGGAAGACAAGGGTCATAATCGTGAAAGGTTTCATATTTCCTGAATGCAGCTAATTGATCCTTGCAACTTAGGGTTTTGGAAAGACCTCGTTTGACTCTGTAGTAGGCCAAGTTCTAATTGGGTTTCTACGCTGCGATTAGCAGTGACAGCTTCCCGGATTGGAGCATTTCTTCTATCTTGTCCTTGAGAATGTTGCACTTCTCGGTGTCATGACCTCACATTCTATGATATTTGCAGAATTTGCTAGCATCCCAAGTTCTGCTTTTGACTTCAGGTTCAACTCGAATAGGGGGCAACTTGATCTTCCCTTTCTTAAATAGTCGATCCAAAGCTTCAGTATTAGTAGTGTCGGTGGGAGTATAGTTGGTGAACTTTTGAACTTCATGAGCCTCGATGGCTTTTAGTGGGTTGCTTGGAGCCCCACCGACCCTTTTGGTAGGAGTGGGGTCCTTCTAGCCAGACGAGACCGGGATCTTCTCTATCTTGGCCTCCACCATTAACCCCAGCTTCTTTAGAGCTGAAAAGTCTGGGATTAACTGACATTCAATCAAGCTAGCGTATCTTGGCCTAAGCCCTTGTATAAACACCTGGATTTGATAGTCCATGGTTACCTTGTCAGTCATCAAGGCCTTTTGAGCATTCCAACGATTAAGGAAACTCATGAATGATTCCCCTTCACCTTATTTAATTGTCGCCATGTCACTCATGGTTACATCAGCATCTTGGCTAGCCGCATATTGTTGAATGAAGGCCTTGTAAGTGGCCTCCCAATTCTCCTGGGTATCTACTGGCATGGTGTAGTACCAATTCAAGACCTCGTCACTCAAATTCCAAGGGAAGACATGAGTATACAGACTAGGGTCTACTTTTAAGGCCATCATGCGTGTAAAGCTACGCACATGATGAGTGGGGTTCTCCATGACCTTAGGGCAAGTTGCTCAGCAAGTTTGGCCCGAGGAGCAGTTGGTAAGCCAATGTCCAAAAAATGTTACCTGAATTGAAGGATTTACCTCAGCATGATCTGTAGGTTATCGACACTATTGTCTCGAAATGGCGCAAGTTGCTCATCCCGGGGTACAGTCTTTTCAGTGTGCACACTTCTATCATCATCCTCTAGGTCATGCCCTATGCCCATTCTGTCACTGATTGTTTGAATGGCCTGGGTGACTCCTTCTATCCTACGATCCTGTTGGTTGGATCATGTTTCTATTAAAGTACGGATGTCCAGCACCACATCAAAAAGGACCGCAACAATGATGGATTGGCCCTAGCTTCTTCTTCAGCCATGAAGTTGAAAGGAATGGACAACAATATCACTTATTGTGAATGAAGTTTGAGAAGAAGTGTCAGAATCAGTGTCAAGGACGACAGGCAAGCCTGCGCTTGGTGGTGTGAACGCGATCGGTGAAAAGCTTGATAACCTTTGAGATCTGACTCTAGCCCAGGACATCACTTTTTGCTATTTGGGCCCTATTTTTCCTATATGGAAACCATAAACCTCAATATTAACCCTGACATTCACCTACCCAAAGACCTAATGACTTATATGGGACAACCTAATGCGAACAATGCCTACATGATGAATGTTTATTTTTTATTTTTTTCTTTTTGGTATGGACTCGCCCACTATTGGGCTTGCATGAGGGATCTTAACCTAAAATGATGTTATGTACATGAAGAGGGAAGGTATCCATCAAGCCATCACAAAATCGAATCAACATTAGGACTCAGATTTAGTTGACGACAGGAGGGATGCCTTAGAGGTCAAACATTACATAGGGTTAAGTAAAGTCAAACTTGAATCTCAAGCTTAGTCAAACCTTTCTTACTTGGGCCTAAGAGAGACATTTTGGGCCTACCTTAATCTCATTTGACTATTACCCAAACTAAAGTACTATTTGAGGGAGATGCAAATATGGACCGACTTATTCTACGATGCAATGCACAATTAGCACATAATTAGCACGTTATTTTTTTGAGAGAAAATAAAAGAAGAAAGAAATGCACATAACATATAAATGAGGGATGCGCTTAATCCATGGGTCTATGTTCATGGTTTAATGTCTGGTCCTTAAAACTAACATATTCATGTCTCTCACGCGGCACAAATTCTATGGAGTTCATAGTAATGTGACCCGTGTGTTTCTCACGAAATTAAGGGGAAATGTAAATTCATAATCCCAAAAATTTCAGAGTGCTTCATGAGTGGGAAAGTAGCTTGCGATCTTCTTCAAATGTGGAGTTCATTCCTTTATGAAGTTGGAAGTAAACTATGCCCGAATAGGGAAAATTGGGTTAAAATCCTAAATGGTGCCTTTTAGTTCATCGCGATTTATCAAAGAAATCGTGATGTTGGCCCGTATGCTTGATGCCTAACTTAATAATAAAAATTAAAAAAAAAAATAATTTCTCCTTTCTACTCAAATATTTAAAAAACCGATTTTTTCAAATTTCACCCTCTCAAGTAAGTCCCCAGTGGAGTCGTCATTTGTAGGACCCGGAAAAAAAAAAAAAAAACTTTCAATGGTGCCCTACGCAGTGTATGGCGAGTCGAAAAAGGTGTCTTGTTTTTAAGGGATTTAACTTGAATTTTACACATTAAAAATGTTCAACCGAAATGTTCGAATTTTATTAGGAACATTAAAATTTACAATTTGCCCATAATAAATAAGAAAACCGAAAAATCAGAAAATGATTGGCACGAAAATCGAGGCAGTCGGGGAATGACCCGGGTCACTAACCCAGACGCCATGCTAGTCTGCCTGGCACCCCGGGCTGTGGTCCCGGACCTTTCCAAAATGCCTGGTGATGGTAGTTTGCTCAGGCCAACAGCCATGCAGACCCGTATGGGGTGCTGGATGTTGGACCAAGGCCACCGATTGTTATTATTCACGATTTCCGCTATTCGAATTATTTCGGGAAATAAATAAATTTCAAAATTGGAATGAAAACCACATTTCGAATGAATCAAATTTAGTAAATATTTTTTATCACAATGTTTAAACAAATTCTTTGCAATCTATTAAGAAAATACCGGAACCCAGGAGAGAGAATGAAAGGTGGAAATAGGCCAATGGTCTCGGAGAGGGATCCGTCGTTTGCCCGGGACCGTGATGGTCTGCACACCGTCGATTCGAGACTGAGGAACCCACCCCGAGACCCTCAAAGACAGTCGGGACTCCATGCTGGTCTGCACGACGCCCCGAGGGCTACTGAACTGATGTCCTTCTGATTCTCTCATTTCCGGATTCAAGCTTTACAGAATAGATGAAACATATTAAAATAAAAATAAAATGAAATAAAGACGAATAAATCCAGGTTATAAAAATATTATGAATCGCCAATAATTTTTAGAAAAATTAATAAACTCATATTTTGACTTCGCGTAATCGCGAACCACGATATTCGGATCCGGGGGTAAGGTTACGGATTCGAGAATAAAAACCCTCGAATCCGCTCGTTCAAAGAATGGACTCTACTAAATCGATTAATTATGAAAGAGAGTAGAAGAGGAGAATTAATTAGATTAATTGATATTATTTAAAAGCATTCGGAAATTAAATGCGATAATAATAAAAACAATACGATAAATAAATAAAAACAATAAGGAACAAATTAAAGTTATCTTCTCAAGTAATCCAGTTTAGATTAGTCATAATTGATAATAACATCATGATTACAACTTTATTGTTGATTACAAAAAACTAAAAACATAAATTAAATGCGAGAATTAAAAATGCTAGAATGCATGTATGCAAATGAAAGAGGGAGAGAAGAAGAGAAATCCACCTTCGCAGCGCCTTGGGTGCGGTCTCCCAAGACCGTGGGTACGGTCTTGCTCGGTCTCCTCACCTTCTGCTCATGCTTTGCACCCACCGTAGGTACGGTCATTAGGACCTTGGGAACGGTCCAGCTCGGCCACAATGATGTTCTGGGCGTAGCGCCCGCTACAAAAAGGGTGACGGGGGCTACGCCTTAGTGCGTGTGACAGCCAACGGACGATAGGAGGGTAGCGCCCGCTACCTTGAGCGTGGCGGGGGCTACGCCCTGGCAAACTTCAGCAAAATCTCTACCCTTTTTAGCCACTTGACACGTCCGGCCTTTCCGCTTCCGTCGCCTTTAACTCGACCAAGACTCGGCAAATCTCGGGATTCCCAAAATAGTTGCAAAATGGCCCTTTTTACCATGTTTTGAGTAAAAACTCCGAGATCTACAAAATAACCAAAAACGCATTAAAAGTTATTAAATTAAACTACAAAACAAGTCAAAACCCTAAGGATTTAGGCGGTATTTAGACACAAAATTGGGTTTAAACACCCCCCCTCCCCCCACACTTAAACTTTTGCTCGTCCCGAGCAAAACAAGACAAATACTACCTAAACTAACACAAACTCCTCTGTCGTGGGTGAGAAACGAGTGCATTTAGCGTATGCATCAAGCCCTTTGAACCCCCCGGCATCCCGGGTGGACGAGATGGACTCGTGAGGGTTTGTAGCGGCTGTGCCCACAAAAGCCAAAGAAAAGGGAGAGAGGGAATGTGAAAACAAAACCGAAGAAAACAAAAGGAAAGAGAAACAAAAGCTTCGATTCAAAGGATCTTGCAACCTCAATTAAGAAAACGTTATTAAGCCTCCAAAAGGAACCGTTATAAGCATCTCAGAAGCACCCATCTCAAATAAAATTCAATCTTAAAGATTTTCAACTCCCTACACCTCATGCCAAGCAAAACCCCATGTGCAAATGTGCAAGTTGGTTCTAACCGAAACCAAAAGACTCCAAAGACTCATGCCCGAGCTCAAAAACAACGAAACAAACAAGGAAAGAGTTGCCCCTCCTTGCATTTGGTCGCCCTTGGCTTGGTGAGGGCCGTAGGTGATCCAAGAATAGGCCCCACGCTTTTAGAAGCATAAACTTTGTTTTTTTTCTTTTTGGTAACCAACGAAATTGCTTTTTTTTTCTTTTTAAAGGTCGGTATTAGCCTTACTTTCGGGAATTGGACGACCCAAATATGGGGTTTACCCTCCCAACACAGTCTTTTCCATTCACCTCTCCATCGCAAAGCGATATGGGAGGAAGTTTAAGGGGTATCCGTGCCGTACCACTGATACCGGGCCCGTGTAGGTTGGCTAAGTGTATGGTGGTTGATGTCATTCAGCGACACGCCCCACTTAATCCGGTTATTGTAGCTTTTGCTTGCTATTTCTTTCTTTTTTGAACTTTGCTTTTGCTTTTGCTAAACAGGAATTAAAAAGAACAAGCTCGGACACAAACCCCTAGAATCTCTCGGTTCCAATCGGAACGTGAAAGGAATCGGGGGTCTCACTAGACACTCAATGAAGGGAATCTAAGAAGGTAAGTCATGAGTAGTACCCGAAACAGGGTCGAAAATGCTCAGTCCGGTTACTTTTAAAGAAGATTAAGAACGACTTCTCGATTTCGATAACAAGATCCAAGAAACAAAGCAAAACAAAGCGAAAACGAAAACTGAAAGAAAACTTTTAAGGCTTTCACTCCCTTTTTTCTCCTTTTTCACACGAAAATTTTCAAATTTTAGGCAATAACTAGGAAAACAAAAACCAAAATCTAGGTGATCTACCCTTACAATAGAATATCTCCCCCCACCCCACACTTAAAATGCAACAATGTCCTCATTGTGGGAATGTGTCACATGAAAAGGGTAGAGAACCTACAAAAACAACCAAACAAGAACAACTAACATATAAAAGTGGTTACGACCCGAGCCCACACGGCTCCAACAACAATATAATCCCAACACAAACACTCAAAGGGTTCGCCACCCAAAAGAAAATCAAGCATGTGACGGATCATGATAATAATTCACATAGGAAGCAGTAAGGTGGAAAGATAGTACCTCGAGCTCTTCATGAGTGTTCAAGCTTTGATCCGAAGTCGTCGTTCAAGTGAATCAAAATGAGATTAGAGCAAAAGACGACTTTACACATTACAAAAACCGCATGCGAGATCGAAAACAAAATCGAAGAAAAACGAACTAACTAGACTTCAAAACTAAAACTAAAAAGAAGAAAAGAAAACTATAAACAATATGTATATTGCCAATTACTTACCTAATCCCCGAATCTCACTCATTGAGGCGGGAAATAAGGGTGAAACTCAACACAAACTGGCCAAAACAACTCGATTCATTTCATTGCATTTGGACAAACATTTCTTACATACCCAGCCATTGACCATTCAAAAACCAAAATACATCCAATGCATGACAAAACAGGCCATCCCTAGCCCAAAAGAACAATCATCATACAACCCCAAACACCCCAACTACAATCAAGAGATAACCAACACAAACCAAGCCCTAGCATCCTAGAAAACAACACCAAAACCTGCCAAAAGAAACCCGAGACGCCAACATACCAAAACCACAAAGCCTTCGCATCCAAACCCCGATGAAGCATCCCCTCACACTTATATCTCACACAGTAAAGTATGTAAAAACAATGATAAAGATCGGGTGGGGGCGGGAATGCTTACAAACAGTCCTCAAGAGGATCCTCCCGGAGGAGGATGGGGTTGGAGTTGTGATTGGATGCCAATAAGAATCACTTGTTGGGCCTCAAGCAATCCTTGCAAATTGTCGACCAGGCTTTGTTGGTTTTGAATGAGTTCTCGCCGCTCTTGAAATTCATCGTGAAGCTCTTGGAGTTTATCATTAATGCACTCCAAAGTGGCATCCCTTGCTTGGCTTGGTCCCGCTTCTTCTCCTTGCTCTTCTTCGTCCTCTTCCTCAACTTCTTCGCCTTCTTCTTCACGTTCCTCCCCGGGCTCCCAAGGACCACCCACCACATAGCGGCTCCCAAATGCTTGGCCACACGACCAATTACATTGATGGTACATCTAACCGCTCTTCGGCATGATCGTCATTCAAATGAACCACGACACTATGGGAATCGCACCCATGGCGGTAAAGTGTTCGCGTTCTGTTCTTTTCCGAGAATTCCATTTTCCGCAAGCGAACACCATCGATGGGGTTGGGGAAGTACCGCGGAGTCCACTTGGCAAGATAGGACTCGAAGCCTTGCTTCTTGAGAAAATGGCAAATAATGTGTCCCATGTCGAAGGTCATGTTTCGGGTTTCAAGACTTATATCCCGAAGACACTGAAGAATGCATGAGCCGGTGTTTACACGGCGACCATGAATTGCGTTGAAGAGGATGAAGAGATCGTCCTTGCGAATGCTTGACCGACTAGTGTCGCGGTCGAAGACGAAGCTTGAAATGACCCGGTTAAAGAGGCGAACACTCAAATTGCAAAAGTCTCGGGCTTTGGAATTGCTTGGACAAAGGACTTGTAGTTTACGAGTCCGAATCTTGGGATACCTTCTCCTCCAACAGGTGAGGGCTCTCATAGCTTCTTGCTCGTCAAAGTTTACGCATGCACCATAGAAGAGACCATCCAATGGAAGACCGAGAGCGTTGCAAAGGTCTTGAACCGTGCATTCCACTTCCTTCTTGGCAACGATGTAGGAAAAGGTGGCCTTAGATGTGCCATCCTCCCGAACCACTTGAGAGCTCAAGAATTCGAGTACCGGTTGGTCAATAATAGGTTCGTTGATGGTAGCGAAGATTTCCCAACACATGACCTTGATGAAATAGTTCATGCTTGGTTTGCAATACACATCCCTTGCCGTTTCCTTGTGATACAAATCAGGAGCACATATTTTTCGATTATTCAACCTTGTGTACCTCTCCTTGTGTATTTCATCCCTAAAGTGGCCTTCACCTTCGGGTCACATTGGATCAAAGAGGCGGGTTGACCCTTGTAACGGGTCTTATCAGGCTCTTCTGAATTAGATAGAGGAAGGGTCGATTCCGGCTCAGATCGGGCGCGCTTGGCTCGTCCCATTGGAGCAATCGAAGGGCAACAACAACCACAATAGGCACAAAAATGTTTAAACTCCTAGAGTTTCCACCGAGAACGTCACAAACCACACTCCAAACACAATTTCTCAACCAAATCGGCACCCCCAAGCCTCAACCCAGAACATTCAATATTACCTCAAGAGTGAATGACGAACTTGTGCATTAAATACCCAAAATTAGCAAGAAAAATGAAGTTTGATGCACCAAAAGACAAGGGATACCTGAGTTGAGGAATTAGCAGCGTTCCTTAGCCATTTTCGAACCCCAAGATGAACAAAACCCAGAATTTGTGCTTGAAGAGCTCCGAAAAAGGTGCGAAAATGCAGATGCGGCGCGGCTAGGGCACGGATGTGCGAAATTGGAGAGTGGGGAAGGGGAATTTGTGAAGGATTTGAGCAATTAGGGCAAGGGATTTAGGGTTTAGAGTGGGGAGAAGGTATTTTCGAGTGAGGGAGAAGGAAAAAAAAATGAGGGAAAATAAGGAAGAATAGGGTATAAGCCCTGACATAATTTGCTGCAACTCGACAGACCGTGGGTATGGTCTCATGGACCGTGGGTACGGTCTCACTCGCGAAGAAAATCTAGGACAAAAACGCTGCCCTGAGACCGTGGGTGCGGTGAATCCCACCGTAGGTACGGTCTCTTTCTGCCAGAATTCTGTGACAAAAAGTTGTTCTGTGCCCGTAGGTGCGGCGAAACCCACCGTAGGTACGGTATCGTTGCTGGGTCAAAAACAGGAGTATTTGTCATAGCTGGACCGTGGCTACGGTGAAGCCCACCGTGGGTACGGTCTCCTTCGACCTTTCCCCTGCACTTACAAGACTCAAAAACTTTGAAAAATTGTTAAGTCCTAAAATTCTACTCTCTCATTATCAACCCTCTTTTCTTGCTCACTCAACAAATTTCAAGGACACCTTTCAACACTCAAAACCACCATGTATCACTTCCTTCATTAGATCCTTTTTTCACTCTCGGTTTTTTCAACTTTTTCAATTTTTTTCTTTCTTTTTTTTCTTTTTCTCAAACTTTAACAAAACAAAAACGAAAACGCTAAGACAAAAGAAATAAAAATGTAGAAAATAAAAGAAAACACTAAAAGTAGGGGAAGTAGCTTGTACCTCTCCCGGGTGCTTGTTTTAGGTCCTAGCTTGACCTACTCCGATGCTTTCAACCTTGAAAGTTGGCGAGGTACACCACAACGGTCCACGCGTACTCCTATCCCATGAAGTATGGCTTAATCTTTGATGAGTTAACCTTGAAACAATCCCCCTGTGCATTCTTGAGTTCAACTACCCCGGCGGGAAGAATCCTCACTATTTCAAAGGGCCCGGACCACCTTGATCTCAGCTTCCCGGTGAATAGTTTGAGCCTCGAGTTAAAGATAAGGACTCTATCACCCACCACGAACTCGCGACGGTTCAATCTCTTATCATGCCATGCTTTTGTTCGCTCTTTGTAGATCCTATTATTTTCATAGGCATGACGTCGCAGCTCCTCATGCTCCTCCAAATGAAATAAACGACTTGCTCCGGCCGCCTTGAGATCATAATTCAGTTTCTTGATCGTCCACATCGTTTTGTGCTCAAGTTCTACGGGAAAATGGCATGCTTTCCCGTAGACAAGACGATACGGAGTAGTTCCAATCAGCGTTTTGAAGGCGGTGCGATATGCCCACAAGACATCATCTAATTTCTCTGCCCAATCCTTCCGTGAAGAGCTGACCGTCTTCTCCAAAATCTCCTTGATAGCACGATTTGAGATCTCTACTTGTCCTTGCATTTGAGGATGATAGGGGAGTCCCTTCTTGTGATTGATACAATACTTTGCTAGGAGGGACTCAAACTTCTTCTTGATAAAGTGGGATCCATTGTCACTAATAATAACCCTTGGAATGCCAAATCTTGGGAATAAAATCTTCTTCAAGAATCTCGACATAGATTTGCCATTGCACTTCACGCATGGGATAGCTTCAACCCATTTCGAAACATAGTCTACCGCCACTAGGATGTATTGAAAACCTCGTGATAACGGAAAGGGACCCATGAAATCCAACCCCCATACATCGAAAACCTCTACCTCAAGAATGAAATTCAATGATGCTTCATTCTTCCGGGAAAATATTTCCGGACCTTTGGCATTTGTCGCATTGCTTGACGTGGAGATGGACATCGCAAAAGAGAGTCGACCACCAATAGCCGGCTTGTAAGACTCTCGCAGCCGTCTTTTGAGAGCCACCATGACCTCCAATCGGGAATTCATGGCAATGTGTCAAAACAGATTTCACCTAGCTCTCGGGTAGACATCGTCTATACATCCCATCGTTGCACAACCGGACGGAGTAGGAATGGATCGTCCGAAAAGAAATGTTTCATGTCGTGAAAGAACTTCTTCTTTTGATGAGGGGTCAGATTTGGAGGAATCACCTCACTAGACAAGTAGTTTATGATGTCGGCATACCACGGGTGAGAATGCTTGATGGTCATGAGTCGCTCATCCGGGAAAGAATCCACGATCGGTTGGGTATCCTCCAAATCAACAAGGATCCTCGATAGGTGATCGGCTACTACATTCTTCGTGCCGGCCTTGTCGCGAATTTCCAAGTCGAATTCTTGCATAAGCAAAACCCACCGAATAAGCCTCGGCTTCGTTTTTTTCTTCCCCATCAAATAAGGTATTGTCGAAACTTGTTGAGAGCAAAGATGATTGCCAAAAGCTCCTTCTCCGTGGTCGTGTAATTCTTCTGTGCACTATCAAGCGCATGGCTTGCATAGTAGATGACTCTTGGCTTCTTTTCTATGGTTTGAGCCAAACACGCTCCTACAGCGAAATCGCTTGCATCGGCCATAATTTCGAAGGGTAGTGTCCAATCTGGAGGTTGAACTACTGAAGCGAAAATCAAGGCTTGCTTTAACCTATAAAATGACTCAAGGCATTCATCAGTAAAAGAGAATGGGGCATCCTTGCACATGAGATCAATTAAAGGTCGAGCGATTTTCGAAAAATGCTTGACGAACCGACGGTAAAAGCCGGCATGGCCAAGGAAGCTACGCACCCCCTTAACAAAAACTGGGGTGGTAGGCGCTCTATAACCTCAACTTTAGCGTTTTCCACTTCGATGCCCTTAGAAGAAATCAAATGACCCAACACAATACCTTCTTCCACCATGAAGTGGCATTTCTCCCAATTCAACACTAAGTCAACTTCCTCACAATGGCTTAGAACTTTCTCCAAATTCAGTAAACAATCAACAAAGGTATTACCATAGACAGAAAAATCGTCCATAAAGACTTCCATGCATTGATGAAATCACTAAAGATAGCCATCATGCAACGTTGAAATGCCCCGGTGCATTACACAACCCAAAAGGCATGCGACGATAAGCAAAAGTACCATGCGGGCAAGTGAAAGTAGTTTTCTCTTGATGTGCGGGGTGGATTGGAATTTGAAAGAAACCCGAGTACCCATCTAAAAAGCAAAAATATGAGTGACCCGCCAACCTTTCCAACATCTGGTCAATAAAGGGAAGATGGAAATGGTCGTTTTTTGTTACTTTGTTTAGTTGGCGGTAATCAATGCACATCCGCCGACCGGTGACAGTCCGGCTACTAACTAGTTCTATCTTTTCATTGTCAGTCACAGTCATTCCACCCTTCTTGGGTACACACTGAACCGGGCTTACCCGTTCGCTATTTGCGATGGGGAAGATGATCCCAGCAGCTAACAACTTTACTACTTCCTTCTTAACTACCTCTTGCATATTGGGGTTTAATCGACGCTGGGGTTGCCTAGTAGGTTTTGCATCCTCTAACAAGTCAATTGAATGCATGCATATAGAAGGGGACAAACCTTTCAAATCCTCTATTTTATAACCTAAAGCACCCATATGCTTTCTAAGCAAATCAAGCAACTTGGATAAATCAGAATCATGCAATTTCGCATTCACAATGACAGGACAAGACTTATCATCATCCAAGAAAGTATATTGTAGGGAAGGGGGTAAAGGTTTAAGCTCTAAAGGAATAGAGGATTTAATTTGAGAAGAAGACATACCCTTGTAGATCGCATCTTGAATCTCCATGCACTCAATATGAGGCTCGTCAATAATAATCTCCTCATGCATGGGTGATGAATCAAGAAGGTTGGTGAAGAAGGTAATATCGGTGTCGTCGGTTTCAAATTGGAAAGATTCCAAGAGGCAAGCCCCCATAGGATCGTCGCAAGTAGACTCAAGTAGATGAGAGTCCTCAATATATTCATCAACAAGGAACTCCATCATATCAATAGCATAGCATGAGTCCCCATACAAAAGACCTTTCAATGACCCCTTAAGGTTAAAAATGATGCTTTCATCACCGACATTCAACAACATGCTACCATGCTTTTCATCAATTATCACTCCCGCCGTGGCAAGGAATGGCCCACTTGGACCGGGATGTCCTCCAACATTCCCAAAGGTCTTCGCACGGAATGGTCAGCCAATTGGAGATTAATTGTTGTAGGAGTGAGATCGTCGAGATTCAACTTCTTGCAAATAGAATGAGGCATGACGCTTACACTCGCTCCTAGATCGCAAAGTGCACGACCAATCCGCATGTCGCCAATGGTGCAAGAATAGAAAAACTTCCGGGGTTGGCTAATTTCTCCGGTGATTTGTTATCAATAACAGCACTACAATCCGCTTTTAAATGGATCGTAGATGTCTCTTGAATCCTCCTTTTGCTTGTGAGAAGCTCCTTCAACTGCTTCTTGAAAGATGGGACCTCGGAAATAGCATTAAGAAATGGAATGTTCACTTGAAGCTTTTTTATCATCCCAATGAATTTTGAAAACTTCGCATTCGAATTTGGGCTTTGCTAACCGCTCGGGAATAGGAACCGGCGGTAGATTTGGCTTCTCAATGGTTTGGATCGGCTTTTCTTCCACCATCTTTCCTTTCCCTTTCCTTACCTTCTCCATCTCCTCTCTTTCTTTACTAGATTCTTCCAACTCCTCCTCATGAACTCCATCATCTCCCTCACCCAAAACAAACTCACTCTCCCGCTCCTCTATCAAATCTTCCTCCTCCGTGACATCTACCACATCACCCTCTTTGTCACCCAAAACATCCTCTTCCACCATCCTAGGGCCCTTAATCTCCTTACCACTCCTCAATGTAATAACATTAAGTTGCCCTTTAGAATTTGGTTGGGGTTGGCTAGGAAGAGATTGGATGGGTTTAGATTGTTGTGCCATTTGAGCCAATTGTAACTCAAGGTTCTTGATGCGTGCTTGGTCTCTATCTTGAGCTAAGGACATCTTATCTTGAGTTAAGGACATCTTTTCTTGAGCTAAGGAGATCTTTTGTAGGATTTGCTTAATGGAAGATTCTTGTTGTGGTGGTTTGGGTGCTTGGGAAGTTTGACCTTGGTGAGGGTTTTGGTGGTATTGGCGGCGGTTTTGATTTGGGAAACCGGGGGGTGGGTTTTGGTTTAATGGAGCTTGTTGGTTGTAGGCATAATTTCCACGAGGACGAACGGGATTTTGATTGGAATAGGAGAGGTTATTGTTAAGATAGATAGCTTGGACTTGCTCGTCTTGATACTCTTCACACCATTTCAAAGAATGTGGCCCTCCACAAAAATCACATACAAGAACTCGGGCATCCGGAATAAGCATAGGTACTTCGTAAG
Source organism: Portulaca oleracea (assembly GCA_029582165.1). Classification (NCBI taxonomy): domain Eukaryota; kingdom Viridiplantae; phylum Streptophyta; class Magnoliopsida; order Caryophyllales; family Portulacaceae; genus Portulaca; species Portulaca oleracea. Next base: position 24,016,435 of record CM055870.1, read on the forward strand.
CTGCCTTTACTTGCCTCATAGTCTCTTCCAAGGCTGTCTTCTGTTGCATCTCTAGAACGGCATTCATGAGAAATTTAATAGTAGGATTGCTTTCTAGAGAAGGACCATCTCTTGGACCACGGCCGCCTCCCCAATGTGGAGAGTTTTGAGATAACTCATGGAGAAACACGTTTGCTTCTTCCGCCATCTTCTTGAGGAACATGCCCCCCGAGGCATGATCAATGGATTCTCGCAAAGAACTACTTAATCCGGAATAAAAATGATGCAATAATAGCCAATCCTCAAGATTGTGGTGTGGACACCTCCGTTGGAGACCCTTGAATCTCCCCCATGCTTCGAATAACGATTCATCGGACTCTTGCTTGAAACTCATGATGGCTTGCCTCAACCGACACGTCTCATTATTGGGGAAAAACCTTTGAAGAAAGTCGTGGCTAAGGGCCTCCCATGTAGAATAGGTTCCCGGTGGACACGTGTTAAGCCACAATAGTGCTTTGCCCTTCAAAGTGAGAGGGAAAAACTTCAGCTTCATGTATTCGGCGGAAAATCCATTCATTTGTACGAAACTGATGTGTTGCTCGAACTTGTTCATGTGGTCGATAGGATTTTCATGCTCTCCTCCATGGTACGGAGTGTTCTCGAATATCTCCAACAAATATGGCTTTAACTCGAACGATGTGTTTGGTGGTAATGTAGGTAATATAATGGGATCGCCTCCCGTACCCGACGATGGTAAGAATATGATGCTAAGGTACGGGGTGGATCTTGCTCTCCATCAGACATTGGAATTTCGATCGTCTCTCGCTCCCTTTGTTGTCTTCTTCGTCTCGGGCCGGCGTTAGCTTGGTGAATAATGCTCTCTGGGTTCGGATTCGGTGGAGTTATAGGAGCTTGGCCTCGTCGAGATCGAGTCTGCATGCACAAAAGGAACAAACAGAAGAATCAAATTCCCAATAACTAAGGATAACAAATCTCTAGTAAGTGAAATGATCTTAAACAACCTAAATCGCCAGACCGTACCCACGGTCATGACACACTATGCTTACGGTGTTACGAAGAAAAGTGAAATATGAAGTTCGCTACGCAGGACCGTACCCACGGTTTTGGGAGACCGTGCCCACGGTCCCCTGTAGTTACGTTTTTAGTGCTGAATGAAGTAATGAGTTTTGTGTAACTAACTTTGCTTGTATAAATTTCCATTAGGTCTTTTAGCAAATGATGATGACACACTTTATTATACATTCTATCATATTCTATCACTTTTAGCAACATTTTAGCTTTCAATTAGAGTAATTCAGTAGTGATTAATGAGTGTTTTACTTGGATTATTGCTTTTGCACTGGATTTCATTGGATTTCTATTGAAGTTTTGAAGACTTATCTTATTATTGGAGCATTGGATTCTTATTATTCTGGAGCATCTTCCTTTGGCCTCAAATTAATGAGCATTTCTTAACTCTTATTCTCTTTAGTACATCATTTACTCTTTAATCTCTGTTTTTGTTATTAGAATTACTTGGTGTTTGTTGATTGCTGTTATTGTTGATTTGAATATCTTCCTAAGTATGAATGAAGTTATTATTGTTGTTAGAATGTTAGATAAGATGATTAGAGGCTATAAACCTTATGGGTTAGGGAGAAACTAAGGATGTGAATGGTGTATTTGGATTGGGTTAGCAATTTTAGGAGGTAATTTGTAGAGGAATCAATTTCCCACTCCTATTCTTCCCTCAAGTGGGATGTATTTGGGATACGAAGGACCCCAAATACATCCAACACTTGAGTTGGAAGGTTAGAATTAGGATAGTTAGTATTCTATTCACAAAAGCGAATAAAAGCTAACTAGAGAGTCCCGTTTCTTTAACCCTCCGGGTCCGTGGTGGGCTTGTAGGAAGTTAATCTGGATTATCCTTGAAAAGGGAAATCCGGTGGGTTTATTCTAACGGGATTGTCACTTGATTCTACTATCTTGTTGCTTTCTAGTTGCGAAACCCTCGTCCTTATTACCGTTTGCATCCCGAAATCTCCCGACACCCGTTGTTTCCCATTTGACTGAATCATAGTTGTGTTTGTTCTGTTTGTCACCTTAAACCTCTTGTTATCTTGTGATCCTAAACCTCACCTAGAGTCAATTAGTTCTAGCCAAGGCCCCTAGCTCTCTGAGAAGAACGATACAAAACCGAGGTCCACAAAACCACGTTACACCTGGCGTTGGCTTCTGTAGCACGCGACCCGAGAAGAAAACGGGTCTGGGTAAACGGGCGGCGGGCAGACCCGCCCAGCGCCCTGGATCTGGCAGCGTGCAAACCCGCCTGGCGCCTCGACCTTGCTCGGGTTCTAGGTAGCGCCTCGGGCTGCGTGTCCGGGCCTATTTTGGGCCTACTTTCTCTTGGGCTGATTTCTTCTGTCGAGTTATTTTGTGGGGTTATTTTTGTCGTATTTTTGTCTCATTTTTTACACTTTAAACATAAATGACATTTTACCTACGCTAAAAATAAAATAAATGAAAACACTAGAAATAAAATTTACAATATTTCAAAGACACTTTTTGGGTGTCTACATATGGCCAGTGGGCTTAGGTTTGCTCTAGAGGCCCTTTAGTTCGCGTGTTTTATTATTTTCTTTTCCGTTTTTTTTTTTGGGTAGGTTAAAATTCTAACGTTCCAAATAAAATTCAAGAAATTTCATTTGTGTTATAAATAAGAGAAAGTAGAGAGATAATAGAGACAGAAGAATTGAGAGAAAGAAAGGAATGAATATTTCATTGTCATCGAGGAAGTATTTATAATACAAGGATTCTTCATCATTAAGAATAACTTCATTACTAAGAATACTTCATCACTAGGAAAACTTCATTACTAAGAAAAGTAAGAGTATGGACATTCACACAATTATTCCATAACACTCCCCCTTGAATGTCCATTGCCAAAGAATATGTCTCATTAAAACCTTACTAGGAAAAACCCAATGGGAAAAAACCCAGTGAAGGAAAAAGAGTATATAATTCTTGATACGCCAAGATATACTGCCTCATTAAAAACCTTTCTAAGGAAAACCCAATGGGACAAAACCTCAGATAAGGGTTAAAGAGTACAGTGCGTATTACTCCCCCTGATGAGAACATCAATGAAGATCTTTGAGTTGATATAATTCAACTTCATCACTGACTTTCAAACTTTACAATCGAAAGTGGCTTGATACATGAATCAACTTAATTCTAATTGAAACGAATTTGCTTAATATCTGTTTCAGTGTGCACATAACTAGTATGTGATCAAGTGCCACAGGATTTAGGTAAATATCCAAGATCAGCATAGCTAATCAAACCAATTTTGAGCCGATAGGGATAATGAATATCTAAATCGCTAGTATTTTCAAGGTGCCGAAATAGGGTAGATCATGCATGATAAGCAAGATACGTCAGTGCTTCAATATCATTTAAATACGGTACTTCAGGACCCAAATACAGTACTTCAGGACTCAAATGCGGAACTTGAAGACCGCTAAATTTCTCATTATCTTTTCGGGATCGAAAGGGGGTTGTTTTCATATCAAATGTCTGTACCATTACGAGGGTACTTAAAAGGGAGTGATTTGCTAATGCAACATTATCTTAGCACTTTGCTACATAGATTAATTTGTGCATGTAAGATTATTCTCAAAGTGTGCAACTTGTAGACCAAGGCAATAACAGATTTTACTAAAATCTTTCATTCCAAATACGCTTTTAAAGCAATCCACAACTTTTGAGGCTCTTCGGGAGTCCAAACCATTAATAATATTTACAAACAATTAGGATACGGATCATTTAACAATTTCCTTTGATATGCAATATGCGTCCATATTGCTTTAATCACATAAATGTTTATCAACTAAATAACCAATATTCTCGAGAATTTTGATCTGTGCTTCCGGCACTTTGAACCCTTCAGAAGTTTTATATAAACATCATTATCAAAATTTTGATTAGCTATAGCGATATTTATAAGATGCATATTTAGCTTTTCATGTACTGCCAAATTTAAGGTATCGTGATGTAGTGACATGGACTACATAGGAGTATATTCCTTCATAGTTGATACCAAGTCTTTGCGAAAGGACTTATGCAACAAGTCGCTCCTTGTGTGTCATAATCTCCGTTTTCACATAATGACTTAACTGTATCACACAAGTTTTACACCAGCTTGGTGTATGGACAACAGGTCCTGATATTTCCGATTTTACAAGCGAATCTAATTCTTAAATGCATCTATCCACTTGGTCAATCTCATCTTTGTCTGTATTCATAACAGACCTAAATTCACGATCCTCGTGATTACTTACAATAGTGAGCGTTATATTATATAATCAAATATGATATCGACGTCGACTTCACTTCGGTTCCACCTTATCCAATTCATGACATAATTAATTGAGATCTCATCATTTTCGCGAATTTCAGGTGTCTGAGCTTGTGGTGTAACTTCCACATGTGTCATGAGGACTCTTTTGGAGTCAAAATTTCCTCATTTCAGTTATCAATTACCATTTGCTCCTTTTCTTTTTCAAGGACTTTTGATGTGTTTGGAACCGATTGGTCTACCACATTTCATATGTGGTCTAGGCTCGTTAATAATTCAATTTGTCCTACTGGGACATCAATTCTTACAGGAGCATTAGTAGTTTGGACATAAGGTTTAATAACTCTTTGTGAGTCAGTAGAATACCGGCAGTAGATTCGCTCAAGTTCGTAGACGAATTAGATTTTGAACTTCCAGTTCACATTACATTGTACGATGATCATAATAATTCGTTCCAACTTATTTCCTTGTCGAACAACTTGATTTCTCCCTGATGTTGGGAAAATTGTGCTATCATAATCGGCAAATTGTGCCATTAGTGTATCTCCAATGATTGGTTCTATTATATGAATGGATATTCATACCCAACATATATTTCTAATTCCTTCGGGGTCCCATCTTAGTGTGTTATCATGGAGCATACATTACAAATGATCAAAACCATAGGTGGAAGATATTTGGTATATGGCCAAAACCCATTTGTAGGGGATGAAGAAACATCCATGATAACCTCTTGGCCTTATTTGGATCAATGTTCGTGCAATATGACATGTCCCTGAATAGTTTTAGTAAGCTTTACTTTCAAAAGTAATAGCTTTGCCATTATATACTCAACAACTCATATATTAATGATTCTGCAGGATCATTTTACAGATAAACATTGACATAGGATACTTAACATCTATGTTCATTGGCATACAAAAACTATCAAAACCCTTCACCATCATTACTCTTCTTAATTGATAATTTTAAATGTGCTCGTAAATCAATTTACCAAAGAACCTTGCAAGCGCCAAGTTGCAAGTTGATAGTAACATACAAGTGACTATCTAATTGATGCATCAAGTGAAGCCATACTATATTTAATTGGTTTACATATGGGTCTACAGGACCAACACAAATATCACTTGTACACAACCCATGAATCTAAGGGATTTGATCCCTATCTTTGCTAATGATGGTGTTATAATTAATTTCTTTGATAGCGAGTAGCTAATTAGAACTCATTTGATTAAGGATCTTCTGGCCCTTTAAATCCATAAGAGTTCTTCTTAAGAGGATTGATCCAAGATGCTCCTACTTTGATAAAGTCTTCATCAATATATAGTAAACTTCTAGTTTACTAAAGTATGTGCTTCAATTGGGTTAGTTGTTTAGAATAACCCAGAAAATAAGGATGATATCATTTTCAACACACATGTTGCTCAAAGCAATTTTCATAATATATGAATATTTGTTGTCTCAACATGCAGGTATTCATTCCTACGAATATCTTTGAAACTTAATTAATAAGTTACCTTTGAGACTAACTTGGTGGAGAGAAGTACGTCCACAATAGGAAAGTTAGTTACACCAAGTAATATTATATGCGCTCTTCTGGAGCCTTTAATCAATGTAGACTGTCATATATGTAATGTTAATATTTGCTTCCCTCATCAATGGACAAGTAATTTATTATCACTAAAAATGTGTGTTGTTCTGGTGTCTGCAGGACACGTATCTATCACCACATTTATTCATATTCCAATCAAGTAAGTATGCATGAAATTCACTTCAAGATAAATATAACATCAACGCATATAAAGCATATAGTGGAAGTGTTTTAATCACTTATTCATAAAAAGAAACTCTACCTCAGAAGCACATACATGACTATTGAAAGGTAAATACTCCATAGTGAATATGCAATAATCATGGATATCGATATCTTTGATTACTTTTAAAACATGTCTATGAGCATAATGAATAATCACATAGATATCATTAAATTCTCACAAAGATAGATTCCATCCATTTGCTCATATAGTATCACAATCAAATATCCAATAGCACTATAATTTGTATTATGCTTAGGAAACAAAGTTCATGCATATTTGGTCAATCAATAACAATGCACTTTGTGATTAGGCATTACGAAACAGGCAGTCATGTTCATGATACTAAATAATTCAATATGATCAACCAATGTCAATAAATCATTGATATCATATAGTCGTAGACAGATGAGAGCATATGACTCGCAATTTGTATGCGGAACATTTTCAATAAGGTGCATACATCAAATTATACGAATATCCATGAAAAAATAGCATCACATGAAGACTCATACTAATCCATAATTATGTACAAATCAACAAAGGGGCTGAAGAATAATTAAAACACAACAATTACTAAAGTCTTTGAATAATGCCAAGAGGGAGATATCTAAGAAGTAGCGACTTGAAATAACTTGCACAACATAAACAACAATATCACTTACTATCAAAAGTTTATAGCATAATATCTTGTGCTTTTTGTTTAAGCTTGATAGGGTTCAACAAGATATTATGACGTACAACAGGTACGTGTCGTTTCCATTTACTCGTCAATATAATACATTTCTCACTTTTGTATCATTCATGCTTTTCAATTCCGTGTTCCTACTCCTGGTAGAGATATCATCTTTTAAAATATTAGCATGACTACGACCACGACTATGTCGACTATCACGGCTACTGGCATGACCTTTGTTTTTCTCATGGTTCTTGAGATTATATCCTGCCACATTCACTTCAGGAAATGGGACAAAACCATTTGGGGGTTCTAATGATCCCATAGGTCATTATTAATAAAATTATGTACATTTCTCATCTAAACATTAAACTTCACACTTGTAGTAAAATGCTAAATTTAACCGATGATATAAACTTTATCAACCGCAAGTATAATATCATCGTCAATCCTTATGCCAATCAACAACTCTATACTCTAATTGGTAGGAAAGCGAACTTCTGGTTCACTAACAAGATTATATAGAGCTTCAATGATTGGAGTGAACTTCTGGTTACTAATAAAACTAGATAAAATTCTTAACATTAGAGTGAACATCAGGTTCACTAATGAAAATGAGACAAAATTCTTATTATTGGACATAACTTCTCGTTAACTAATAAAATTAAATGACATTCTCAATATTAGAGCAAACTTCTAGTTCACTCATAAGATAAAACTTTTCACATACAAGTGAACTTCTGTTTGACTTAATGAAGTAAGATAATCTTCTTATCATTCGGGCGAACTTCTAATTCATATATAAAATTAAACGAAAACTTCTGTTGTAGGTGTGAACTTCTAGTTCACTAATAAAATAAACTTCGTATTATTGAGACAAACTTCTGATTCGTTAATGAAAATATACAACTTTTAACTATAATTATAAGTTAACATTTCTTTTTTTTTTTGGACAACAAAAGAAAAAAAAATTAATAATTTTTTTTTTCTTTGATATATACCACTACCAATTTAGGGAGGTGGAATACTTAATAATTATGCTCAAATAGAAAAGTTGGATTTGGCCATGACTTACATGGTTGTCCACGTTTTGCCCTTTCTTGCACACCTGACTCCTAGTATTTCAACCCCCTTTTTTCTGAATTTCTTTATGTGCCATTCTTGAAGTTACGCGTTTGGAAGTCCATCCACCCAATGCAATTAATTTACCCACTATTTAATTTGCATAAACCCTTTTGAGAGAGGCACACTTCCTTCTTCAATTGCCGAAAAGACCTCAAACCAAAGAGCAATAGCAAAGTATATCAGATATGCATAAAGTAAAAATTAATAATAAGATATTCATAAAGATTGCATGGTTGTTTGGATAGAGGGTGATAGATGCAGAGATGCAGTTGACAATCTCCTCGGAGTTGAGAGAGCCATTGAGAATTGAGTGATTCAAAGGTTAGAAGGTGTTGAGTTGTCCCACATCGGCCTTTGACACCCATATTGTGGTGTTTATAATGGCTTGGGTGCCTCAACCTCCTAAGCTAGCTTTTGGGGTTGAATTGGGCTCAAGTCTATTATTTCACATGGTATAAGAGCCAAGGTCATTGATGTTGGGGCCGCGCCCGCAGTTGTCTGCGCCTCAGTGGTGAGGGGGGCGTGTTGAGTTGTCCCACATCGACCTTTGACACCCATATTGTGGTGTTTATAATGGCTTGGGTGCCTCAACCTCCTAAGCTAGCTTTTGGGGTTGAATTGGGCTCAAGTCTATTATTTCACAGAAGGTGTTGATTAGGAAGAATTAATTGATGTTGCGTCAAATTATGTCGGCTCATTCTGCCCCCTTCGTCCCTGCTGATTCTAAGCAAACTTTGACAAATCCCATTTGTCCAAAGTTGATTCACTCTTTTGGCGGTGATGGCATTCTTGGGTCACAGGTTGTTTTACTTCTCCATTGCGTTCTTATAAGGTTGCCCTTTGTGATCATGCCCCTATTGGTTGTGAGGATACAATCTCCATCAATTTGATGTCGGATGTCTCTCCTGATCTTGAGGATTCTATCCTGGATCTTTCAAAGGTCGGTGTTAGGAGTAAAAGGAGAGGCAAGGCTGTGTTGAAATCTAAATGGAGGTTGGTTTTGGATGCGTCTCGAAGGTCTAAATCGATGTCTACTAAATCTTCGTGGAAGATGAAGATCATTAAGGATGCTCGTGCGGCGATTGATCGAAAGATGGCTCTGGTGGAAAAGGTTTGTGAGCTAAAGGTTACTCCATCCAAGAAGAAGTGATTTGTTTTTCTTTAGGCAGTTTTTCAGCTGTTGTTTTGTTGCTTTTTTAGGTTCTCATGGTTGTATCTTTATGTTTTTGCTGTTTATTTTGGCGGTTGCCTCTGCTGTTTTGGCGGGTACTTTGTAGCATCTTTGATACTTTTAGCGTGTTGGCTTCTAATGATAAAAAAACTACGGATTAAAGACAAAGAAATAGAAGCAGTTGCCATCGTTCAATGCTAGCGGCAAAATTTTACTTTTTCGATTCTTTTTTGGGTGGAGCATGGTGCTGATAACAAGTTATAAATGTAAGAGAATAGAAACAGAGGAATTAAGAGAAAGAAAGGAATGAATATTTCATTGCCATCGAGGAAGTATTTATAATACAAGAATTTTTCATCACTAAGAATACTTCATTACTAAGAATACTTCATCACTAAGAATACTTCATCACTAAGAAAATTTCATTACTAAGAAAAGTAAGAGTATGAACATTCACACAATTATTCCATAACAGTTTGAAAATTTTTGTAAAGTAACAATTTAATTTACAAGGACAAAATTCAATTTAAATGTCCTAAAACTAATGCACCTCTTTCGGTTTGTCAAACACACATAGGTCCCTTGAAAATTGTCTGTAAATTCTTTTGTGGTTCTATAGAAAGCCATAGTAAAAAGGTTCCAAAAATTTACTAAAGTACCACTAACAGCTATTATAATTGTTTTATGTGAATTTGCGTTGTATATCTCGTGCGATGTATAGAGAATTTTTCTGTATTTATATGTAACAAGTTTTGATTCGCACGCATTGCGTGCAACGATTTTTAAATTTATTTATTTATTTTGTTTATATACACACACAAAAAATAAATATATGTATATAACAATCGATGCACGCAATACGTGCGAATCAAAACTTGTTTTGCTTAAAACTAAAAATCTTCAATTATAATTCAACTTTAGCTCATGCATGATGGATGTTAGCGGATCAGTGAAGTTGAAGTTGTCTTCTTTTCAGATTTTTCTCAAAATACGTTCAAGATAATTTTGCAAAACAACTCTTTCAAATGAATTCAAATAAGATCAAACAGCTAAATTCAAGTTAGTTCAGTATAATAAGTTCACAATAAGTTTAGATAAGTTCAACTCGTAATAAGCTCTATCAAAATAAGTTGGAATGAACATGTTCAAAATAAAAAAATACAGTGAGACGGAAGCAATATTATTCGTTATTGTTCGTTTACTCTCAGTATGAACAATTATGTATTATAGATATAATCTTCAATTCCTCGTGATAGGTTTTTTTTTAACTTTTACATGATTTTAATTTCTATGTGGAAAAAAATTATCGAATACCTTAACAAATCATTACGTTTCTATTATTTATTTGTGATATTGGATTTACTTAATGTTAAAAGAATGCAATTATGAAACTTAGAATAATAAAATGATAAAACAAACATTTCTTAGTTAATTAAGAATCTTGCCTTATAAAAAAAACATAATACATAAATTTTTTTCCAAAACTAAAATAAAGGAACAAAAAGACAATCAGTGATACTCTAACTCTTATATGTAATGACAATCTATAAATAAAAAGATATAAATTATATCATGTACTTACTTTTGAAATAATTTAATTTAAAGTATATTTGTATAAATAAAATTCTGACGCTCTGTCTTTTTCTCAGTCACTCCATGACACACACACATGCATGATTTAATTTAACATCAATCAATATATTAGGTAGATTTTGACTTTTCTCATTTTCATAAATGATAGAAAATTTTATATATGCAGGATTTAATTTATTTAACATCAATCAACATATTCGGTAGATATTATGATTTTTCTTATTTTCATGTAAAAATAGAAAAATTTATGTATGCATGATTTAACTTAACCTTAAGTTAATATATTAGATAGATTTTATAATTTTGATTCTTTTATTAACTAATAGGAAAATAATTAGTTAATGAATGAAAGTGAGAATAAACATGAAAAATGGAGGAATAGAAGTTTGAGGGAGGTTTAATTGAGAAATAAGATTATTGACTAATTGCATTGTTTATAATTAATTTATAAAGAAACATAAATAGGCGAATAAGAAATAATTCAACAATTAAGTGTGTTGTCTTATGACATAAAAATATAATAAGTCACGGAATTGGAGAGGAAAATAGGTATAGGTTGATACTTTAGGTACAATGTAGTAATGATTTTTTTTAATGAAATTGAATCTTTTCTAAAGAAACAATCGTGATTAAAGTTAATATTATACTTTGCACAAAACATTAAAAAATAAAATAATGTTAGATAACAACATAGGAACCTTAAAAAGATTTTAAAAAATAATAGTATAATGTAAATTAGGGAAAGTAGAAACTCAAAAAAAAAATTGAAGTAAATGACAGTTCCAATGTGACAGAGAGAAATAGAGAGTATATATATATATATATATATAAAATACTATAACCAAAATTATGTTGATGTAGTGGTATAGAAGTTGGAGGGTTTTCCTTTGCATTAGAGGTTCAAATCTTTACGGTAACAATTTCTTTGATAACTATTTTTCTGCAAATAAAAAATATTGTAATTACTATTCTATACTTACAATTTATCAATGGCAAAGGGTAAAATGGGCAAAGTGAAATTTGCGTACCATAAACCCATTTGGCTTTATATATTACATAGATTTGTTTGTGGAGTCATTTTATAACAATTATTAATTCAAATATAGTAATTAGAGATTAATTAAAAAATTATACAAAAGTTGTACTATCATTATTTTTGTATTTGTTTTGTATAAATTACATTCAAAATTAATTTAGATAATATAGTAGTAAATGAAACTAAAATCTATATTTATTTTTAATATTGTGTTGGTTAATGGTTACCCATAATAAAAAAATAATAGTAAATTTTTATTCGTTAAGTTGAATAAATGCAAACAATTCTATAATTCCCTTTAAAACTTTCTCAATTACATGCAAAAAATATTTAATTTTAAACATCGGAATAAATTATTAAGGCAATAGAAACTGTGTATAAATTATAAATATAATGTTGTTGGAAACTTATTTTTATAAATACATATTAATTCTTTTACAAAAATAATTAAAATAAAAAAGGTTTGATAAATTATAAATCATTACTATTTAGTAGTAAATAACTGATAATTATATATTTTAAAATGATTATTAATTTTAAATTTAAGCATATATCAACAATCACAATATCACTCAAAGCAAAGTTGCATTACTCTTTTTTTTTAATAGCAAAGAGAAATTAATTTACATTTTTTTACCTGTTAGTAATTTTTTTTCTCTTTTCAATTATTAAAGAAAATATAGAATAATTATATACTTTTTTATGAGAGTTTTACAGTTTAATATCTCCTAGAGTTTAATTTAATCTAATTTTTATATTGGGATTGATATGTTATCACTGCAAATTTGGTGGAAGAAATATTGATTAACGAATATATTTTTATAAAAGCCTTATGAATATTATTTTAATTGTGTATTAATTATATATTTATTTTTTGTATTATTTGTTTTGTATAATTAAATTAGGAGAATAAACCAAGAATCTTAGAGTCTAATTTTTTTGTGAACTTCCACTTTATGTATTTGATAGTGGTCATATTCGTAATTTATTCACCATTTTTTCTAACAAGACATAATATTTTACTTGCTGTAAATGATCACAATGATCTCAAATTCCCAATCTTTTATCTTATACATTTAGAAAAACTTCAATACTTGGTAATTTTTGTTTATTTTAATTTCATATGATGTCTATATCACTTATTTAATTATTATTTCACATTTTGAATGGATTTTTACACTTCAATATCGCTTAAAACTTTAGTCTAGTTTGTTCTTACATTGAGATTGATATATTATAATAGTAAATTTGGCGGAAGAAAGTCTAACTAATGAATATTTTTTTTATAAAAAACTAATGAATCTATGTAATATATAAAGTCAAAGGGGCTTATGGTGCGCAAATTTCACTTTCCCATTTTACCCATTTGCCATTGATAAATTATAAGGATAGAATAGTAATTACAATATTTTTTATTTGCACCAAAATAATTATTAAAGAAATTGTTACAACCAAGATTGAAACCTCTAATGCAAAGGAAACCCTCCAATTTCTATACCACTACTCCACTAGACCACCATATTTTAAGTTAGTATTTTTTATATATGTTTTCTATTTCTCTCTATCACATTGGAACCGTCATTTACTTCATTTTTTGTTTCTATTTACCCTAATTTACATTATATTATTTTTTTTAATTTCTTTTAGGTTCCTATGTTGTTATCTTAAATTATTTTAGTTTTTGATGTGTGCAAAGTATAATATTAATTTTAATCATCTTTGTTTCTTTAGAAAAGATTCGATCAATTTCATTTAAAGATTGTCATTACATATCAGAGTTGGAGTATTACTGATAATTTTTTCGTTCCTTTATTTTATTATGTTGTCTTATAAGACAAGATTCTTACTTAACTAAGAAATATTTGCTTTATCATAACTTTATTCTAAGTTGCATAATTGCACTCATTTAACAATCAGCAAATCCAATGTGACAAATAAATAATAGAAACGTAATGATTTGTTAAGGTATTCAATAATATTTGCCACATAGAAACTAAATCATATAAAAGTAAAAAAAAAAACTATCATGAGGAAGATCATATCTATAATGCATAATTGTTCATATTGAGAGTAAACGAACAATAATTAATAATATTGCTTCCGTCTCACACTCTCACTATATTTTTATTGTGAATACGTTCACTCCAACTTATTTTGACTGAGCTTATTACAAGTTAAATTTATCTAAACTTATTATACGAAACCAACTTGAACTTAGCAGTTTGATCTTATTTGAATTCATTTGAAAGAGTTGTTTTTGAAAAATTTATATTGAACTTATTTAACTTATTTTTAGAAACAACTTAAATGAAGATAACTTTAACTGCACTGACTCACCAATATCCATCATGAGCCAAAGTCGAATTATTATTGAGGATTTTTATTTTTAAGCAAAAACAAGTTTTGATTCGCACGCGTGCATCGATTTTTAAATTTATTTATTTTGTGTGCGTATATATATACACACACACGCAAAAATAAATAAATATATCAATCGATGCACGCAATGCGTGCGAATCAAAACTTGTATTATTTTAACTAGTTTTGATATACACGCTAAGCGTGTATGAGTTTCAAATACAACATCCTTAATATTAGTCCAACCCCGAGTAAAGATGAATATTGGCTATCTCGTGCGATTAAAATTATATTTTTTGCAATATTCTTTTCCAAAATTACATAAAAAGGGATGAGGCAATCCTGTGAATGAGGTGAAGGCTGCATACATCTGGAACCCCTCAAACCCCGCATCAGTAGGACAATATTGAGGAGCGTTGCTGTTGTTGTTGTTACTATACAAAATAAAAATAAAAAAGCAGTATAAATGTCAATCATTTCTTGCAAATGGAATGTTTTATATAAAAAAAAAGGGTTGACATTATTGATTTTGTTTAAAAATAAAGATCTTCAATAATAATTCGACTTTGGCTCATGATGGATGTTTGCGACTTGATGCAGTTAAAGCTATCTTATTTTCAGCTGTTTGTAAAAATAAGTTAAATCAGTTCAAGATAAATTGCAAAATAACTCTTTCAAATGAATTCAAATAAGATCAAGCGGCATGATTTAATTTAAAGAATTTTAATTTAAAGAATATTTGTATACTAAATAAAATTATATTTGTTTACTAAATAAAATAATTTTAATAATTTAATTTAAAAAAGATATAAATTATATCATGTACTTACTTTTTAAATAATTTTAATTTAAAGTATATAAAATCCTGACATATTTGTCTTTCTTGTAGTCTCTCTACGATGCACACACGTACGTGCATGATTTAGTTTAGCACCAACCAATATATTAGGTAGATTTTGATCTTTCTCATTTTCATAAATGATAGAAAAAATTTATATATACATATTTAATTTATTTAAAATCAATCAAAATATTAATTAGGTAGATTTTATGATTTTTCTTATTTTCATAAAATAATATAAAATTTGTATATGCATGATTCAACTTAACCTTAAGTTAATATATTAGATAGATTTTATAATTTTTATTCTTTTAGTTAATAATAGGAAATTAATTAGTTAATGAATGATAATGAGAATAAACATGAAAAATGGAGGAGGAGAAATGTGAGGGAGGTTAAATGTGAAATAAGATGATTGACGAATTTCCTTGTTTATAATTAATTTATAAAGAAATATAAATAGGCAAATAAGAAATTATACAACAATTAGTGTGTTGACTTAAGACATAGAAAAATATAATCAATCACGGAATCGGAGAGAAAAATCAGTATATGTTGATACTCTAGGTAAAATGTATTAATGTTTTTTTTAATAAAATTGAATATTTTCTAAAGAAACAAAGATGATTAAAGTTAATATTATACTTTGCACAAAACATCAAAAAATAAAATAATGTAAGATAACAACATAGGAACCTAAAAGAAATTTAAAAAAAAATAATAATATAATGCAAATTAAGGAAAATGGAAACCCAACAAAAATAAAATGAGGTAAATGACGGTTCCAATGTGAAAAAGAAAAATAAAAAATATATGTAAAAAGTACAAACTAAAATTGTGATGGTTTAGTGGTATAGAAATCGGAGGGTTTTCCTTTACATTAGAGGTTCAAATCTAAGTGGTAACAATTTCTTAGATAATTATTTTAGTGAAAATATCAAATA